>SJYA01001381.1:177319-297213 GCA_006410615.1 Neotragus moschatus | reverse complement strand
CATCCCTCTGCTTCATTGCTCATTCTGTACTTTATCATTCTGTGACCCGCTGCACACGTGAGTAAAACATCCTCTACCTGCCATTCTCAGGCTTTTGCGCTGAGATGCACCTGATGTCGTGAAGACGGGGCCAATTACCCCTCCTTCCTCCCTTTATTTCTGAAGCCAGCAAAGAAGAGGAATTGGGGGAGAGCTCAGTCAGAGCCAACTTGCTGCTCCCCGTTAGTGCTCCTCCACCGGCTCATGCAAGGGAGCTCTCTGGCAGCCCAGTGCACGTGGAAGGGAATTCTGTCTTTCCTCCCCTCCCCAACCACCAAAATCCGGCCACCTACCAGGGAATGAGATCTTCTCATCTCTGAGATGCTAACCAGTGGCAAGGGACATACAGGTGGGAAGCAAAGAAGGGAATTTGTGTTTCTTTATGAAGCCCAAAATGCTGGGAAGAAGCCCCAAAGATGCAAATACCCAGGTTATTGGGATATCTCAAATCTTATTGGAAATTTCAAAGCAGCAGAGTAATGACAGGAAAGGGAAGTTCCCCTTCTGGCTGTTTTATGAAAGTATTCCAAAGCCCACAGACCAACAGCTGTCTGACCCTTACCTCTCCTTCAGTTCTCTCTGGCAGAAGTGATGGAGATGAAATACAGGAGAAAGGAACTTTTTGCTTTTAGTGCTGGGAACTCTCTCTGCTTGGCTGTCTCTTCTGTGGTACATCTCAAATTGATGTTCCCTTCCCAGCAGATATCTCCCCAGCCCTCCTTGGGACTAGCTCCTAGAAGCATCAAGGCAGAACTAGACTTTTTTTCAGTCTCAGGGCCATTAAGTAAACCTTAATTACCTCAGCAACGATAGACTTTTTGCATTTTAATTCCAATAATTTTTTTTTGCTATCGCTACTCATCTTACTTTGAGGTTCTGAACATTTGATGTTTCTTAAAACAAAGGCAGTGCCTTTGACTAACCGTGAAGAGCCAATTCTACTGATGTGTTTCGTAGTTGTTTTTTCTAAGTATTCTTTTAATGATTTAATACCAATAAAGGAGGACCAATTTGGCTAAATCTTTGGAGCAATCTGTTTTCTAGATTTTTTTTTCCCTACCAAAAAAAAAAAATATCTGGGAAATGGGAAGCTGGGTAATGCCTGCTACTGTAGACTGTTATGGAATTTGAGTTTGGGGCTTTATTAGTAGGCAAAGGATGTTCATGTTACATGTACACACTAACCACACTCAAATCCCAGCTCCAGAGTGTCCAGGAAACTTTCTAACACCTGGCTCATGCAGAGAGTTCCTCTTGAGGTCAGAGAAACTCGTGCTAGTGAGGCATCCACTGCCTCCCTGAGAGAAAACAAGACTTCTGCAGTTTCCTGCTCTTTCTCTGAGTCCCCTCTTCCCTCCACGTCCCCACCAATCCCTCTTCTCTTCTTTCTACTAACGTCTTTTTCTAGTTCCATTCACAACTATAGTTTTAACTTTTACAGATGTTTCAAAAC
Organism: Neotragus moschatus; assembly: GCA_006410615.1. Classification (NCBI taxonomy): domain Eukaryota; kingdom Metazoa; phylum Chordata; class Mammalia; order Artiodactyla; family Bovidae; genus Neotragus; species Neotragus moschatus. The sequence continues at coordinate 295,721 of SJYA01001381.1, read as the reverse complement.
TCTAAGGGCAAATGGCCTTAATAAATGTGCTGCATATAAAAATAATCACACTGCCATAAACAACTCTTTTACCAGGAAGAATTTCACTTTCTTCCCGGAGCATAAAAGACTTTACCCTTATGAGAAAAACCTCCTTAAAAAAAAAACAAAGCCATCCAACTCTTCTTCGTGGAGGAACGGCAGAGAGCAAACCTTCCAGTCCTTATTCTTTCTATTTAGGATTCGCCGCTACAGCTTATCCCAGTGTTGCACAGTACGTGCTATTTTCAGAACTACTTAGAAAGTTGTAATGTGCAAAATGTGTAAGTAATTACTGGCTCTCTTTGCTTCTTTTTGTGGTTCCAAGTAAAGCAAGTATCTCAATCTTAAGATTTTCTACATATTAAAAAAACTTCCATATCTAACACACATCAGGTATTCAGAAGAAAGACATTCACTGAGAAAATTTTCATTTCAAAAAGTTAGAAAATAATTTATTGTACTGATTACAAGAACTTGTTAATCTTTGAAGAAGATATAGCTTTCTTTAGAAAGAAGTTTAAAGAATTTGCTTTAGTAGTTGTATTAATACAACCTGTCAAGCATCAACCCATAAATTTCAGAAGACTATTTGAAATGAAAGGACTCCAAAATCCAAAACTAAAACAAAAAGACAGTAACTTATGATTATTTTAAAAGGAAAACCCAAGTTGGGAGATCTTATAGTCAGAACCACTTAGCGGATGAGCAGAGTGAGATACAGATTTTTCCAATATTGCACACAGATGGAGCATTTAGTCGACAAGGACTCAACTTGTCCCAACTCCGGGTTCTTTAACCCTTTCAGCAGTGGTGAGTCTCTGACTCACTGGAGGAGGACTAGAGAAGGAGCACCCATCGAATACAGCTGCACGTCAGGAAGCTGCTTTGGGGTTTCTGTCTGATACCCGCTGGTTCACCTCAGCTGCACAGGGGAGTCACCTGCGGAGCTCAGAAAACCAGGAAAGCCGGAAGCACTTATATTCAGATGCAATTGATATGGGCATACATCCTGAGAGGTTTTAAATGGGGGATGGGCAGGTTGGGGGTGTGTGTGTGTGTGCAAACGTGCGCTCACTCAGGCGTGTATCATTCTTGCACTGCAGGACAGTGGTTGAGAACCAATGGCCTAAGCTATGCCATATACTTTAACTTTCAATTTACCTTCTGGTGTTTCTGTTGCTGCTGTTTGTNCATCCTGAGAGGTTTTAAATGGGGGATGGGCAGGTTGGGGGTGTGTGTGTGTGTGCAAACGTGCGCTCACTCAGGCGTGTATCATTCTTGCACTGCAGGACAGTGGTTGAGAACCAATGGCCTAAGCTATGCCATATACTTTAACTTTCAATTTACCTTCTGGTGTTTCTGTTGCTGCTGTTTGTTTTTCAGGGAGCAGTGAAGGAATGTGGTTGGCTGATTTTACTATCAACTGTTAGTGCTAGCTGAACTAACAGTTTAGATTTTCACATAAATATCATACTTCTTTCTTTGATGAAAGCAAATAAACCAAATTTATATAGAATATATTCAAGTAATTATAATGCTACCTAAAACATATACTTGAGATTTACAACTAAAACTAGAAGTATAATAGAGAAGCTTAGCAGATATTTTAGGTTTAAAGTCTATATATATAAACAATAGATTCATATGTAAATGACAAAATGGTATAAGCTACCAGCAGAGAATAGGCACTATACATCTATAGAACCTTTAGCATCTCTAGAACAATATAAACGTCTGCTTAAAATACACACACACACACACACACACACACACACACACACACATCAGTATAAACTTCCTAATATAAAAGTAGCTTTCCAAACCACAAGAGGAATCATTTCATATTTTCTCATTAAACTTTCAAGCATAAAATCGTGTCTTTCCTCATTTTTAACGAAAAAAGCTAAAGATTCAAAACTTTATATTTAACCAAAGCATGCTGCAGTTCATGGGATTGCAAAGAGTCAGACACGACCTAGAGAATAAACAACAAAATGTGATCTCTTTTACACACCTATGTTAAAAATGTCACACTGAATGCTTTAGAAGATGTTGAAATTTAACTACAATGTAAGAAGTAACTAAAACCATATAGTCCAGAAATTTAAATTTTAAAGCACAAATAAAAATTACCATACCTACAGATCTTTTCAAAAATATTTTCTTGGTACAAAACTCCATCTACAGGGAACTTTGGCATCAAAGACAGTAGCATCTGCTATCTCCTTGGAAGCAGAAATGTGAGGTGTAAATGTATTTGCTAGTAAACTTTAAATACCTTCATATTCACTGATGAAGAACAAGTGAGGAAATCAAGACAAAATGTGGCCAACAAAAGGCCATTATTTATATAAATCTGCAATCCACTGAAAGAGTTCCAAACATTTCAGGTGTACAAGCAAAGCAGCTTGGCTCCAAGTCTCTCAGTACAAAACATGCATATATACAAATGCTGTGGGTAAGAGAGCAGAAGAAACCTCAAAGCATCACTATTTCACTAGCCCAGAGTTCATCTTCTTGTATTGATGTGTGTTTCTTTGTGTGTATATCTACACATGTAAAATGCATGTTAAATATATGTAATTCTATCTTCTTTATACTTTCTAAAAATGATTTAGCTTCCCATGTCCATTTTTCCTTTGGTTTTCTGTATAAATTTTATCATGTGCTTGTCTATATTTTAAAAACATCTTGTGGGATTTTTATAGAAATTAATCTGTGGCTCACTTGGGGATTCTCTGATGGCTCAGCAGTAAAGAATCCACCTGTCGATGCAGGAGATACAGGTTCTACCTCTGGGTACAGAAGCTCCCCTGCAGAAGGAAATGGCAACACACTCCAGTATTCTTGCCTGGGAGATCTCATGGATAGAGGAGCCTGGAGGGCTACAGTCCATGGGGTCACAAAGAGTCGGACAGGACTCAGCGGCTAAGCTACAGTATATTTTGTCCAGGTAGGTGTCTCTGAGTGAATGTGAACTATCAAAAAGAATTTAGACCCTGAATGTAAAACAGACACCAGGCACCCATTCCTCTCCATTATGCTAAGCCTTCATCCACTTCACGGTCAAGCCTTCCTTTCTCATCCTATCACACCTATCATACTCCTTATATAGGAGGTCTATGCTCTTCAGAGAGAAAAGCAAAATGAAGCCCTGACTAGAGTCCATAGGGTCGCTCGCCTAAAGAGTCAGACATGACTGAAGTGAATGAGCACACTGACTTCATGCTTAGGATTCACAGACTAAGTATAAATGAACATTTCATGTCAAAAAACTGGAATTTTTAAGAATTTTACCAGGCTTCATCACTCCATTCTTCCTAACTTTTCAGAAACATTGTTTAAACTATATCAAACTGTATTTTTAAAAAATATAGTTAAAAGTATGTTTTGATTTTAACTATATTTTAAAAAGCAATTTTTTTCCCAGAATAGACTGACAATACAAAGTAACACAGGTGGGAATCCTAGAACTCACTTGGCTCCTTAATAACCCCAAAGAAAACATTTATTTTAGCCAAACAATTGTAATGTTTGTCTCCTTTTAGAAACATCTGCTGCCAAAATAAACATTTGCACTGGAAGAAGTGTTTTGGCTGTTAGGATGGTACCAAATAAAATGCTTATGTTCTGAAACAAATATTTCACTCCAAAAACACATAGCAAAATACATATCCAGAGGGTGTAGAAGATAAAGACACAAATTAAAACATCTATTCATTTTTAAAGCCTTTTTCAAAACAACCTCAGTTTTAAATTCAGTTGTTATTTAGATTGAAAGTGGTAAATGCAAACGGGTCACCTTAACAAAAATAACACATTCTATTTAATTTTGCCATGGTCCATATTCTTGCTGTTGTAAAGGTCTTTACAATACACATGTGTTTTTAAAAACTAAAAAGTCATGTTTTCCCATTACAAAACCACCCATGAACTTAAAATCCCCACTCTGCCCTCTTTCTCTTTCCCTGTTTTATAATTCCAGGGTTGGTTTTATAATTCCAATAGGTATCAGGTTATATAAACATCTGTGACAAGACAGAGAGTTAAAATATCAATCCAATTAACCCTTGATAACTCGAGAAAAATCATTGAAATCTGCTGGACACAAATAAATATAACTTTGATTCTGTAACCTATTTCTTCTTGGTGCTATTTCTATGAAAAATATTTTTTAGAGCAAGTCAGCATAGGCCTATGTATATACTTACAATCACAAAGGACAAGAAAAATGAAATAAAACATTTGCTTACTCACATCCCTGATCCCACAAAGGACACACTGGTGTCTAAGTTTAAAAAAACAGAAGCAGATTCTAGTAGCCTTACAGATTATATATCCTCTATGTAGCTCTGTATTAGATGAAATCAACCAGTGTACTTCTGTTAACCATCCCCAGGTTTGAATTCCAGGAGCTTAGAGGCAGAACATTCTTCACAGAGGCATAGAAAATTCATTTCCCCTCTCAGCTCAATAAAAACCCAAGTACTAGTTTCCAGGGCACGGTGCAAAACTAATCTGTTTAGCTATGTATTTGCCTGATGATGTGACATAAAAAGCAAGTGAAAGACCACAAGTCTAGTTCCAGTTAATAAATACCAAAATGATGTACTATTATCACGTCATGCTTCAAAGACCCAGTCATGAGTATATTTCAAAAATAAAATTATCACCATACAAAATCAAGAATCACTAGGTTACTAAAATCCAACAGTCAGTGACCAGTTCCCCCTGACTCTCAGAGACAAAAAGTAAGCAGTGATACTCAGCATGTTAAATTTCATATTCGCACTGTGGTTCTTTCAAACACATATTCAGTTAAAATTCCTATCACAGGAAAAGAATGCCAGCCATGAATCAAAACTGTGACCCCTGAGCCAAAGACAACTTACCACTCAGCTAGTAAGTGGGCAACTCAATTTACAAACTTGAATTCCTGCATTTTAATCCTTTGCAGAAATATATGAGCAATATTAAATGAACTGGATTCAGCTCATTAGAGGTTCACAAACCAAGCACAGAAAGCTTTGGAGATCATCCAAAGTAAAGCCATGCCTAGGTGGTGATATCCACTCATAAAAACTCAATGTCATCATTATCTTCCAACTTTTTCCCAGAAGAACACCAGCAGTCATGACCACAACAATCCTTGGCCAATTGCCTTAGCCTAAGAGAAGACGGATAGGACAAGCAGCCAATCACTGTGCCAGGACCTTGTTTGCAGACCAAATTTATAATTATCCAAAATTCGCAAATAAAGCAACTCACTGACTATTCTTCGCCAAACAGAGACTAAAGCTAACAAAATAAATGTGCTCTAACCTTCACCAAAACCTGCACCATTTGTTTTTCCTTTCCAAAGCTATTAGCCTACACCTGCCTGATCATATGAACTTGGTAGTATGCCGTACGACTCCCCTTTAAAGTGTTACACACACTCAAAACTGCATTAGCAGTGCTTTTTTAGCCTTTTAGATTTCAAAACAAGATATGTCATTTCAAGGCTATAACTAAATGAAAAAGTAAAAGAGCAATACACATTATTTAGAACTTTCAATTATGATTAAACTCCCAAATATGGGAGTTTGATAGCCAGGGCATTCAGTTTCTTACCAGATACCCTATTTTCCTTTCATTATCAGAAAGAGTTGTGCTTAAACAGAATTAGGCTTTTCTTTTTTTTTTGGTTAGCAGCAAAATATCTAATCTAAAATCTTAATTAAAAATTTGCTAAAACATTGATGAGTAATCTTCAGCAATTTGTCCCTTCAAATAAATCCAAGAGTTACTGGATTTCAAAAGCATATAAGAACCATGGGGATTAAATAAAACAAAAAAGCAAAGAAAACTATGGTCACTCTACATGACTGTGTACATCCTCCACTTTTAGCCTTACGTATGTGGGAAGAAAACAATGAAAAAAAATATTCCCAGGTAATCATTCTTCACACTTGTGAAGAATGTTAAGACTCCCACTCTGGGATTGCAAAATAAGCCAACGTCTTAAACTTCAAACAAGACTTTAACTCATTCAAGAAAGAGAAAGACAAATACCGTATATTAATACATATATATGGAATCTAGAAAGATGGTACCAACGAGCCTACATGCAGGGCAGCAAAGGAGACACAGACAGCAGGAACAGACTTTTGGACTGAGTGGGAGAAGGAGAGGGTGGGATGATTCGAGAGCATAGCACTGAGACATATCCATCACCATACGAAGAAGAATCAGTGCAAGTTTGACCTATGACATGATGCACCCAAAGCTGGTGCTCTGTGACAACCTGGAGGGATGCGGGGGAGGGAGAAGGGTTCAGGATGGAGGGGACATGTGGCGGATTCATGTTGATATACAGCAAAAAACCACTGTAATACTTTAATTATCCTCCAATTAAAATAAGTTAATCAAAAAAAAAAAAAAGACTAACTCATTCAGAGGAAAAGTTTCATCTGGTAGCTTGCTGTGAAGAGCTCCTTTTGAAATGATTCTCCAAATTTCCCTTTAGGGAAGCATGGTGGAAAGGAAGGTGCATGGATAGGGAACAGTGGCCTCTACTCCCCCGCTGCCCCTGCTCGCTCCCTGTGGCCAGAGTCCCACACAGAACTGTCAGCCCTGAACCAGCTGGTGGTCAGGACCTGAGCAGCTGCCTGCCTGGGCCTTCTTTCTCTCACCTATGGGGAAATTAGCTTTAAAACTTAAAAAAAAAAAAGGGGGGGGGGAGTGGGGTAAAAAAAATTACAGCTCTCACCTGACTTTTCAATCATTTACAAATTATCTCCTCATAATTAGCAGTCTCAACTAAAGAGTTTTACTCTAGGTGGCAAAATATTACTAGAAGAAAGGAGTAATGTTCGAAAAAAAAATTACAAGTACAATTAAGTATGCGACTGCTAGAATTCTGAACGGCCAATCTCTGGTGGCTCAGATGGTAAAGAATCTGCCTGCAGTGCAGGAGACCCGGGTTCAATCCCTGGTTCGGGAAGATCCCCTGGAGAAGGGAATGGCTACCCACCCACTCCAGTGTTCTTGCCTGGAGAACTCCATGGACAGAGGAGCCTGGTGGGCTACAGTCCATGGGGTTGCAAAGAGTCGGACACGACTGAGTGACTCATAAACCATATTTAATAAACAAGGGGTGAGAACTTCTAGCAAGAACAAAGTCCATTTAAAGAACCAACAGCTGGGATTCAAAGGCTGAACTGCTTCTATCTTCCCCTACAACCGCCTTAAAATAAAAGTGTCACCGAAGGACAAACTAAGATAAAGAGGAAAGACAATTTTCAGTCTCTGAAACTTATTCGTGAACCTTTAGACACAGCTGCGGAGCATATAAAGTATGATACAGCATACATCCACTGTAGAGAACCACAGTGATTTTTGGTCAAACGTAGAGATAACCTTCCTGAGAGAAAGCAACTGTGAGACTCTGGAGCAGGATGCTGGTAGCACTCTGGGATAGCCTATTTGGGAACAGGAATACACCCAGGTGGGCATCAGACTGGTATACTACTGGATGAAAGGCCTGGTGTGGGAATTCACAAATCAGCCTTTCTGGTGTTTCTAGTAATTAAACCTGAAACAAGTCTGAATCTCCTCAGGCCAACACTACAAGAATACACTCTCCAGGGTCCAAGAGACTGAGGGCTTACTACTGCCAGGAGGTAGATGGTCATTTAAGGTAACTCCAACTATTTGATTCTAGAGAAAAGGGAGAATATTTTTCTTAAGAGCAGAAAGTCTTTTTTGCTTGTTTTATGTAAAAACACAAAACTCATCAAACCTAGGAGAAGTGATACACGTGAAATTCTCTTACAAGAAACATAGAAAGCTGTTTCAAAAGATACAGAAGCAATAAAAGCAAAATAACTTTTGGGCAGACTAAAGAAAACTTAAGCTGATGCCATCTTTATGAGAAAAACCTTTAAACAACTTAAAACTTCACCTTAGGAAGTTTATTCACGGCTCAAAATCTGACACTGTCTGCCATCAGAAATATTGGAAAGCCAAGCCCCCTTCACGGCTCCAATCTATATAATTTGCTGCACAATGGTGACACAGTCAATCTTTCAAATAGAACAGGAACTGTGTCCACTTTGTTCTAAGAAGCTCACCTTTCCTGTTTTTAAAAGAGATGGGAAACAGTTGTACCTGTGATCATTTCAAGAAACTATGAAAATTTTTTAAAAGCAGAAAATCCGTGAAATGCTTCCCAACTGTCTCAAAACTAACCTTCAGTAGACAGGAAAAAGACAGACAACACTAGGAGCAAGCGTAGGAGGAAGTGGAGAGAAAGCTAGCACAAACCTGCTGCTGGGGGTACTGCATGCCTCCCATGGCCCCGGGGGGCCGACCTTGAATGCCGATTGGATACCGCTGTGGGCCTGGGGGGCCGTAGGAACCTCCGGGGTAAGGGCTGCTCTGCTGTGGCTGAGAATGAGGGTTACTGCCCAGGCCATACAGCTGGGGTCTCTTCATCACCATGGGATCCATTGGGCTGCCCTGTGAAGAAGTAAAAGAAGACGTAGGCTTATTACCTCATTATTGCAGAGACAGAAATGTCTATTATGCTATCATACATATTAAAAATCCAACTCTCCTTACTTGTGAAATATGAAAAACAATGACCTAAAAAAACCCAGAAAAACATTTAAGAAAAAAAAAACTATGTGGATAAAAGATATTTAATTTTTTAACTTTTAGCAAGGCTTTAATAATTAAAAGGGATCTGAAACAAACAATATATGGAAAGATTTTGCATTCATCTAGAATTCTACCATGCACACAGGAAACGGGCATGATAGTTAACGTCACTCAGCTCTCTCAGCTTCCCAGTAACAAAAGCAAAGTATAGTGAGTGGTTAGGAACCCTTCCTGACTTCAAAGTATTCTTAGAACAATTACCTTCTTTTAGACCTGAGTCTGCAAGTCCTGATCAAACATTAATGTGTCTGAGTGCTCATTAGAAAGTGAAAGGATAGATTTCAGATAACACAGAAAGTCTGGGGCAAAACTTCTCAAAGATCACTAGTGACATGAATAAGCACCCAGACTGTGAGTCACAAGCCACCTTCTCAATGCAAGTAAGGCTCTTACCAAACATAACCAGTTCAAAACTGGACTTCTGAGTTTTATTTTTGGCTTGGTGAGTCAGCCCATGGGCTTCAGAGCAAAGGCCATTCAGAAGGGCCAAACTGGAGCCTCAGCCCGGGCAGCGGCAGGGGAAGTCCCTCACCACGGTGCTACAAAGACCCACAGATATTTCCATCCTTCCAGAACCACATGCTGATGCCAACTGTGAGCCAGACTCTGAGGCCCAACTGTGGGCCACACGGAGGACACAGGGTCTCTCAGGAAGGTTCAAAGATTAGCACAGTTGACAGAAGAAGCCCCGTTCAAGGTGGGGAGGGCCAGGGCACAGAGTACCCCCAAACAGGAGCAACATCGGGCATGGAGCACAGGCTCCATGAAATGATGAACTGCCTGGCACGTGCAAGGAAGAGAAGCAGCTTAGACCCCAGCGAAGCAAAGAGCAGCTGGAGCGGGCCGAAGCCAGTAGGTGGGTGAGCCTCTCTCGACACTTGAAAGGCTTCCGATTGCATCTTGGGGGGAACCACTGGGTGCTTTTAACAGCGAGTTACAGTCACATCTGCCTTTTGGAAGGATGGCTCCCCCAGCAGCGGCCGGGAGCTAGGCTGGACTGCCCCAGCAGGCCGGGGAGCTGAGGTCCTGGGCCGTAGCGGTGGTGGGAGAAAGCACGCTCAGATTCAAGGAACAGGATGGAATCGCAACTCAACCTGGGAGTGACAGAAGACAGGCGGCAAGGGTGGCTTAACAGGTAAGACACCGGTTGAGCCAGCACCACACCGGAGTAGAAGCAGATCCACCCTCCCTGGGGGGTGGGGACCTTCACTCTTCCGCATGTTAAAACTGCAGTTCCGATAGGTAGTCCAGGTGACAATATCAGAAGTGCCACGACGCGTTCCAGCCTGGGGAGTCAGGTCTGCCCTCGAGTCATAAGTAGGGAAGTGGGAGACCGAGGACAGGAGCTCCTGGAGGGCAGCGATTTCCGTTCTGCTCACTCACACTGCACCTGCAGGACACAAGTCACACCTGGCACATAGCACACCCTCAATAACCCTGGATGTCTTCAGCAATACGAAGCAGAAAAACCCACGGAACTACCCTGAAAGAATATGTACAAAGAGTGCAATGGGTAGAAGACAAAATTCGAGAGACTGACATCACTTAAGGAAGAAGGGAAAGAGAGGCCACAGCAAGGCCAGAGGAATGGTCAGAAAACAGAGTTGGAGAGAGTGGTGCTTTGGAGAAGGAAGCAGGTGGAGATACACGCCGACTGCAGCCCAGGTGGCCAACAGGTGAGCGCTAACGCGTGGGCTGTACCTGACGCTCCGCTGATGACGGGGTAGTTAACTGCTGCCCTGGGGAAGGGCAGGCTCATGGCAGAGATGAGGGCAGCACCAAAAGACCAGGAGCTGAGAGCAAACAGCAGGTGAGGGGGAGCCAGGAGTGCAGACCCTACACCCCAAGCATGCAAGGCTACACGAACCACCAGGACTCCCTCCCCCCACGCTCCTGCCCCACACACAAAGCTGCCCATGACCTCTGCCATGCTGCCTTCCTAGCGGTAGGTGCTCTGGTGCTCACTGCAATGCCTTGAGTAATCCACTCATTACGCATTGACTAAGGGTCTACCGCGTGCATGGTGCAAGGCACTGGAGGCAGAGTGGACATGTGTTGGTGGCTGTCCGAGAGAGGTGCCCAGGTCACTGAAGGAGGACACGCTGGACAAAGATTACAGTGCAACCCAGTGGACATCCTAAAGGCATTGTGAGGGGGAGCATCCAGGTAGGTCTCAGTTTTAACAAAGCCTTCCTATAGAAACAGCTGACTCCATCCTGAAGGCTTCATAGAAATTTGCCAGGAATTGATCTCGCCAGAATGAAAATATGTGTAGGCCAAATGATTTTGCTCGAAACTCACAATTTCGTGGAATTTTAACTGTGTCACTTTCACCAGTCAAGAAAAATGTTTACTTAGAATGAAAGAAATTGCTCAAACAATATACTGATGGTGCTGACTTCACAATTCAACACACATATACATATGATGACCTCATGTAATGAAACTAAAATTGAAAAGTAAGAATTATTAAGTTTTCTCAGAATGCTTCAAGTTAGAATTTATGCCTAAGAACAACAAAATGTAAAGATTTTCCACATTTACTTTCAAAAGGTAAAATAAAACTTTCTGTAGAAGTGTGAAAATCGAGGCTGAGCCTGGGATGCTAGAATCTGCAGAGTGAATGAATGGCCCACAGAGAGGCTGAATAAATCAGATTTCAGGCTAAATTTCCAATATGGGGCCCAAGGCAGCCCTATCTTCACATTCAATCTGAATTAGACAGGGCATAGGAAAGGTCTGCTCGCTTGACTTTAAACAGTGCACGACCCAAACAGGCTTAATTAAAGCAGAAATTTAAAATGGGAAAATGATCGGAATGTCTATATTTTAATGCTATAGATAACAGTGCAGCAAATTCATCTTATCACCGACCGAAATTGTTTTGTAATATCTTTCTCATCAGTGCCATAAACTCTCACAGCCCTACTTAAAATTCAGTTAATTTGCACCCATGTCAAAATGTTAGCTTAACCCTGAGATTTCTGAAAATCAAAAGCATGAAATACACAGATTATCTCTACCTCTCAAAATGCATCAGATGCCTTTCAGTGAGACTTCAGATATGAAAACAGATACTTACACAGTGCAAATTATTTAATTTTAACCTTCTCTCCTTATGGCCTATTATTAAATATTCATCCACAATTTAAATTCATCCTGCTGTGTACTTTCGCTATTTTTAACACTAAATATGTACCACTGCAGGATCTTAACCTCTGCTTTGTACTACTCTCTCCTTAAAGAAACCAAAACCCAAATCAAATCGAAAGCTTTTCCAAAAAAAACAATTCACTGCTCGTAATCACATCTAATGCAAAACCCCTGTATTCTCATTATCTATCCTTCTATTGATAGAAGTATTTCAAAGTATCACCATTTTCAATTCTCACATATAATTTATGTTATACTAGAGACACGCACCGGAGAAGGCAATGGCAACCCACTCCAGTGCTCTTGCCTGGAAAATCCCGTGGACAGAGGAGTCTGGTAGGCTGCAGTCCATGGGGTTGCTAAGAGTCAGGTGACTTCACTTTCACTTTTCACTTTCATGCATTGGAGAAGGAAACGGCAACCCACTCCAGTGTTCTTGCCTGGAGAATCCCAGCGACAGAGGAGCCTAGTGGGCTGCCGTCTATGGGACACAACTGAAGCGACTTAGCAGCAGAGACACCCACATAAAGAACAGTCCTCAACTATTTCTCTAAATATGTTATTCCAAACACATTTTTCTGTTCTAGGTACCATTCCACAACTGCTGCAGTGTGGGCTTCAATTCTGTGAAATAAGTGCTTTTAAAGTCACAGTATATATAGCCCATTTTCAAAGAGGTCTTAAAATAACTAGTTACTCAGATTCTGATGAATTTTATTACCTGACTAGACTTTCTTGCAAATTCTTCTTATTCAAATAAGTTTTCAGACATGTATGTATTTAGATATGTAGCTATGTATCTATGAGTTATACACCTCTCTCTCTCTTTCTCTCTCTCTCTCACACACACACCCTTTCCTAGATCTTCTGGGAAGCCACCACTGTTGCCTACATCCTCCAAAGCCTCAGAAAGTTTCCTATCCCCAGAAATACTAAATAAGGAGTAAAATATATATCTTTTAAATGTATATTTAAATATTGATTTTGGACATATTAGGTAGCATAGTTAGGTTGTACTATAGGTTAAATAGGTTTTCAGAGGCTGGTCTGGAAATCCAACTACCCTTTAAAGATTATCCAAGAACAAGTCCCTATATATATTTTAGTAGCCTTCAGAGAAGTTTGATGCTTTTTATACTTAGATATTCCCTCATTATCACTCTTTCAGAGTATACCTACCCACTCAAGTATTTATAATAAAGATATCTATGTTAACAGTGAAAGTGAAGTCACTCAGTCGTGTCCAACTCTTTGCGACCCCATGGACTGTAGCCTAACAGGCTCCTCCATCCATGGGATGTCTGAAGCAAGAATACTGGAGTGGGTTGCCATTTCCTTCTCCAGGGGATCTTCCTGAACCAGGGATTGAACCTGGGTCTCCCGCATTGTAGGCAGACGCTTTACCGTCTGAGCCACCAGGGAACAGTGTTCACTCCTAAATACCAAGTTAAGGGGATAGCTTATTAGTAGTTTCTTTATGAATATAACATTTCACAATTTTTTCAGCCAAATTCCTTAAACTACAAATTAAAGAAAGACATTAAAAAACCCACAGAAAGAAAACTTCATCATCTTCATCCATAATCTCATCTATATATCAGGATTAAACAAGAGCTCAAAGAAAGAAAACTGTCCCACGTTAGCGTCATTATTTGGAAAAATGTTCTTACCATCAACTAAAGAAAAATTTTGAAGTAATAGTCCATTACATATGAAATGGCAAAAATAATAAAACCCAACATGAGTAAATGATTATTTGAACTAGTATGTATAAAGCAGTGGTAAACTTTTTCTGAAGGGTAATGCTATAGGAAGCTTGAAAGCAAAGCTTTTAAAAATATATCTTGTTCCAACCATGACACTCTCAAATGGCGAAGTGGTGCTATTTATCTGCATTTGTCTGCAGCTACATGACTTTCAATATTGAAGGGGGAAAGCATGGGCTGTGGGCACAGAGAGGGTCCACACCTTGATCCATCACTTACTACCACTGTGTAACTCTAAATCTGGTGCTCATTTCTTAAGTTTTCTCACTCACCAAATGCAAGAAAGAATACCTGTCTCATGATTATAATGAAAATGGAATTGGGACTAAAAGGCTCTAAAATAACGGGCCATAATATACTGGCAAGCGGAATGGACAGGGATGTGGAAAAGTACATATAAAACAGTGTCAACTGTTTAAGAGTGATGCGCATGAATTACAGCTGTGTGAAAACTCAGCTGATAACGATCAGGGCCGGCCAGCGTGACCTGTAAGTAGAGGCTGTCACATCATGAAGCAATCCATGTTGACTTTTCTGTGATGATGTCTAAATATAACTATAAAATGCCTCTGTTTTTTCCCAGGCATCCTGCAAACACTACCATAGCCTGCTGTGGGGGTAGGGTGGGGGTGGAAGGGACACAGCTGTCCCACACTGGGCCTCCTCCATCCCTGCACCCACACGCTAACTTTCAGCACAAAGCAGCAGGAGGATGCTCCCACTCTCCCCTTCGCCTGTCTAACCCCAAGTTCACACAAACCCGGGTTCAAGGACCAGAGAGCTGCTCCGGCACCACGCGCAGGAACACTATCTTTGGGACCTGCTGGAATCTTTCCTATGCAGGTTGTAACCGACTTCTGGGCTGCCTTAATATTGATATTTAACTCACGTACTGTGTGGTTTTTTTTTTCCATTTTTGCTATGTTAGTTAACTGCCAAGGAGACTAAAATGGCCATGTCCATGCTTTGCCCCTTTTGTGTCTCACTCACCATACAGCATGCGTGCTTATTCGCATCCAACTCTGCAACCCTGTTGACTGTAGCCCACCAAGGCTCCTCTGTCCATGGAGTTCTCCAGGCAAGAATACTGGAGTGGGTAGCCATTCCCTTCTTCAGGGGATATTCCTGACCCAGGGATCAAACCTGGGTCCCCCACACCATAGGCAAACTCTTCACCGTCTGAGCTCACCAAGCACACACACTCAGCAAATAGCACAGGCGACTCAGGATGGTCACAGTGCCTCAGGACTCCTGGGGATGAGGACTGGCCACATAAGTGCTCTCGAAAATAAAGAGTAAGACTGACTAACCAGTATCTGCAACAATTCTGTACACACACACACGTATCCCAAATCTAAAATATCACTGGGTTCTTACTTTTCAGAATCATTAAGATTAGAAAGCAAATAGTAATATGTTGTTACCTATGCATAAAGTAACTTCCATAAACTACCAATAAAAAGTGACAATTATCAGCAACGGTTCTTAACTCTTAGAATACTTAAAAAAAAAAAATACATCCAGGATGTATATACATCCCATATTTAGCATATGATGTCAAAGGTTCATGTAACATCCTCTAGAAACCCATCAAAAGCCTGTCCTGATTGGCATCATCATATGATGACCAACATCTACCCTGCATTTCCAAAGCACTTCATACACTGTCATTTGATCACAGCTCTTAAGGCACCCTGATAAAAGATTTGTCAGTGAAACACAGAATGGTAGAATTGAAAATAGCCCCATTGATCCATGCATGATGAATGTATGAACGCCCTAAGTGTCTGCAACCACAAATGTTATTAATTTCTTCCTTCTATATAATAAAAATCTGTGCCTTATAATTTACACCCACTGCTTTTTTTTTTTTAAACTTTGATCCTTTTGAAGAATATTTGAAGATAGCTATATCTATTTCCCTTTTCTGAGCAAAATATGCCAATTTTGAACCCCCTTAACATGAAACATATTATGGGAAGGAACTTGCTTCTCTTCCAGATCCTACATGAGTACAAACCTGGCCTCAGACCTGTCACTGTTTGACAGGCCCATCGCACCCCTGATCCGTCGCATCAGTTAAGATTAAACCCTCCCTTCCCCCTCTCCTCTTGCACAGTAGGTTAGGCTGACCCTAGTGGCAGAAGCTTTTATCTCTGCCTATTTTCATTTTGCATGCGTCTGGTCACTACTCTAGCCTGACATCTAACATATTAACTGCGTTTCCTATCTTGACGTCAACCACCAATTAAATCAGCACACCATTTCATTCATTCATGCCTTCCTCCACGGCACTGATAAAAATACTGACGAGGTCAAAGGAGAGGACAGAGGCTTGGCTGACTGCTAGTGCCATTCATAAAGACTGACATAAATCCAGGCACCACCATTCTTAGAAGAAGGTCTTCTTTAGAAACCTTAGGAAAATCCTTCCCATTCATCCACAGCACTCTTCCAACTCACTCACTACACTTGCTACACAAGCACAAGTCCCTGTCTGCCCTTGGGTGACAACCTCTTGCCCACTTCAAATTCCTCCATCTTTCCTAATGTTTAATAGAGTCTAAAGTTTAGAAAAATGCTTAGAATGAGACAAAAAGGTATAAACGGGAAAGAGAGGTGGCATAAGTCAGACAAACCCAGGTATGAATCCTACAGATACACTTAGCTCCATAGAATCAAGCTCACTTAATACCGTACAGTGTGTTCACCTCTGGTGTTGCTGGGGGACTGATTAAAGAAGGACTACATGATTTATCACTGTGAGAATTTCCTAAATCTTTCTGCTTTTCCTCTTAACAAATTGAAGTCAGAGCAAAAATCACTCAATAATTTAGTCTATTTATTTTCTTGTCTCTGCAGCATCCTGTTAATCAAAGGTGGACATTCTGCCTTATTCATCTTTGCATACCTAGCACTCAGTACAATGCCTGGCATGAGGAATTTTGCTGACCAGAGAAAACAGCAACCTCCTCAATACGCATCACCAGTTAAACAGGGCGCTAGCGCCTGACGGCCTCGGACGGTCAATAGGTACAAGAGGCCAAGAATGACACACCATCGCACACTTTCCCCAAGTACACACAAGCCACAGCTACCATTGCCGCCCCAAGTCTGTGCCCCTCAAATGTGTCACCCTTGGCTGATTTCTCTCAGCCTCAGAGTTCCACATCCAATTGCCATCCAACATCCCTGCCTGGATAGCTAGGATGCCTTCCGTTCCTGCTCTCAGTGAAACACACCCCCATCCAGATGCACAGTTGAGTCCAGGATGCTCTCGACTCCCCGCTTCCCTTCCACCACAGCCAACCCCCCTCACCGAGTCTGGTCAGCTGGACACATCACTGTGGCCAACAGGAAATCTCCCCCTCTGACCACACTGGCTTCTGTGGGTCTCTAGCGAAACCACAAATTTGCCCACCACAGGGCCTTCAGCCGAGCGGTTCCCTCCATGAAGAAGGAACCCCACTCTCCTGCAGGACTCAGTGGTATAGCCCTGTCCTCTGAGGACCCTCCTTGAGAGCCAGACTGGGGCGCAAACCCTCTCCAAAACTACTGTGCTTCTCCTTCACGTCACTCGTCAAAGTCTGTATTTTTATGATGACTTCTTGTGTGAAAGTCGCTCAGTCATGTCCAACTCTTTGAGACTCCATGGCCTATACAGTCCATGGAATTCTCCAGGCCAGAATACTGGAATGGGTGGCCTTTCCCTTCTCCAGGGGATCTTCCCAACCCAGGGACTGAACCCAGATCTCCCACATTGCAGGCAGATTCTTTACCAACTGAGCCACAAGGGAAGCCCAAGAACACTGGAGTGGGTAGCCTATCCCTTCTCCAGCGGATCTTCCTGACCCAGGGATCAAACTGGGGTCTTCTGCATTGCAGGCGGGTTCTTTACCAACTGAGCTAACAGGGAGCCCTAATAAATGTCCCCAGCTGGACTGCCCCACAGGAAAAGGAATAGGGAGGTAAGGACAAAAAATATTAACCCCACTGGTAGCTATCATCTGGCACAACAGAATGTATGTCCAGAAAATAAGGCTGTTTTGGTTCCCTGGTTTTTACCTGATTTTTATAAATTGGCAAAACCTATCATTTACCTAATACCCTCAAGTTTAGCAACCTGTAAGTCAATTCAGTGAGTAAATCATTGTCTGACTCAACTATACTTCTGAATTTAATTTAGCAAACAATGATTTTATGAACAAATCAAAGTGTGTGTGTGTGTGTATATATATATATTTATTTCAAGAGTAAATTAGGTCTGAAAGGAACGTCAAAACAGTAATGGAAATATATTCCATTTCTCCTCAGATTTCTTATTCTCACCATCCAAAACAACTGTAGAACTATTACCATGGTGTTAACAACTTCTAAAATTTACATCTCAAAGTACACAACATTGTTCATATCCTGGTACTACTACTGACAACCGAGTAGCAGGCTCTTATTTAAGAAAGGGAAATAATATGGTATATTTCCCATATAAACACAGATTTACATCAAGAGAGCAAGCTTTTGTGAGAATAACTCAAATCTAAACCCTACCACTTTTAAAGCTGTGTGATGCTAAAAAAAAAAAAAAAAAAGGTTCACCTCTTAACTAAACTTCATCTCAGTTATCCCAGCTACACCAAGAATACTACCACTTTACTATAGAGTTGTTTGAGAATTAGAGATAAATAGTCAGGTTTCAGCATATGACAGGTTTTTAACAGTGACAGACTAATATCATGATCATATGGAGGTGTAACTCGAGAGTATCAGCCTGCGGCATGGACGCCCNCCCAGCTACACCAAGAATACTACCACTTTACTATAGAGTTGTTTGAGAATTAGAGATAAATAGTCAGGTTTCAGCATATGACAGGTTTTTAACAGTGACAGACTAATATCATGATCATATGGAGGTGTAACTCGAGAGTATCAGCCTGCGGCATGGACGCCCTTCACTCCTCTGCTGATGCTCGTAAGACAGGCACCGCTTATCAGCCCCAGCACTAACTTCCCCAACGTCCAGGAAGCCTCGGAATCTTTCACCCTGTGGAATAGCTGGCCAGCCACTACAAATTATCAGTTTGCTAACATTCATCATATTTTAATGGCAAACAGGATCCTGTCTGAGAACAAACAGGATCCAATTTACTCTTTCCAGTAAAGTGGAACTACAGAAAGTCTGGCACTGCTCAGGCAGAGCTGAGCTCATATCCCTCTCCTGCTTTTGACTAGCTGTGAAACACGATGGGTAAATTATTCCAGTGCTCAAAGCCATAGTTTTCCCATCTTTCAAGGGAACGTAATACCACCCTCAAGAAGACAATTAGTCTAAAGATACTTGTTGTGTGGTTTTACATGGATAAACAATTCCAGACCTATCAGACAAATCAGAAAAGTTACTCATTTCTCCAGCAAGCTCCATGGATGACATCGTGCCTCTTTCGAAGCATTTTATCTTTTTTTAAATTAACTTTAAACTGGCATTAAAGAAAATGCCATTAAAATATGATGAATGTTAGCAACTGACTTACCTGTCTCTGCACAAAGAATGCCTGCTGTGCTGATACACAAGCTACAGCTCCACCTACCCCCTTTACCCCACCTCACTCCGCGTAAAACGTTCTCTTCAGAGACAGGGCCCCATTTAAGATCTACTTTATCAGGGCCACAATGCAGTGAAAGCACACACTGACTCTTATTGTAGTGTGATTATTCAAAGAGAAAAGTGAACATAACTCATATACAGTCAAATCTTACAGACTGAAAAAAGAGTTTCAAGGCAGCTACAAGCAACATAAAAGTTCCAGATGGGATAGTGCAACAAAGGAAAGAAGATTACTATACAGATGCTATTAGGACAGTAGACAAAATTAAAACATGGACTGTAGGTAAAAGTACTGCTTCCAAGTTAAGCATCCTGATAGTGATGACTGCACTAGGGTATATGAAAGAAAAACCTTGTTCCCAGGAAATACACATGACACCAAGGACTTGGAGAGACTAAGGACTAAAGGGGCAGGATGTATGCAGCCTAACCGCAAATGATTCAGGGAAAATATGCTGTCGATAGACTCATAGATAAACTCAATAGTTAAATGTTAAAAATTGATGAGTAAAAGATATATGGGATTTCTCTGTATTAGTCTTGTAACTTTCCTACAAATGTGACTTACTTCAAAATAAAAGCTAAAAAAGGGAAGGGGGGCAAAAAGGAAAGATAGGGGTAACTGAAAACCAAAAGAATCACTAACCCTCATAAGGGGTCTTCAAGCAAGTCTGCAGGTGCTCAGAACTAAGAGGGTGCAACATCAGGGGGCCTCTGGCAGGTTGGGGGGCGCTGCGGCATGGGAGGACCACAGGGCGAAGGAACCTTCAAAACACGAGGAGACGGCGCAGGACAGACAGAAAAGAGAAGCGGGCGTGATAAGGTGGAACTAACTGGGAAGGAGTAGAGGTTGCTGTGCTTTGATTTAAAGTACTCAAGTTGGCAAAACACATAATGAACACAAACTTTTAGGTATATTTTTCTACAAATTCTTAGGAAGCTTCCATTCCACACATACACACACACAAATTACTCTTGAAAAAAAAGTGGGGAATCCCCCTTCCCTGGTAGAGACACTTTCTTACAGATCATGGCTGCAGGTTATCGCCCCCCAGTCAAGACTTAATGAGGCTCTGCCCCCTTGGCTTTCTTAAGGATGCTTTAAAAAGATCTCGGCCCAGCCCTGAAAGACATGACACGTGCCATTTTTTAACCTAGAGCTCTTCCGTGTCATTTTTGTAAGTTTCAGAAAGCAGTTTTATAACCACGTTCACATGTCACCCTGCTCCCACCTCTTCCCTACAAAGGGTCCAAGCAGACCAGCTCACCTAGTCACGCCACCATCAAGTTCTCAGGTGTAAAGAAGGAAAGCAATGATCCAAATGAAAACACATGTGGGATTTTTACATCTTAAAATAAACAAAAAAGAGGATTATCCCAAAACTGTCCCCGACAAAGGCTTCAGTTGCAGGAAGCCAAGGGTTTCAAGACCACCAACTAATTATCAGTTCAAATGCTCACTACGCCGAAGGAGCCTAACTCTCTAGGGATTCAGCCTGAGAACTGGAAGAAGCTTCCAGACAGTGAAGCTGAGGTCCAGGACAGACTGGAGCTAAGGCACCTGGCCTACACCCTGCTCACCACTTACTGTGCGAGCCTAGGCAGAGCACTTCAATTCTCTGACCATCAGCTTCCTCCTCTGAAAAAGTAAGGATGGTAACAGTACCCACTTCATGGCATGGTTGTAAGTCTTCCACAACACAGGAGACACAGAACACTCAGAACATGGCCTGGCACATAGGGCGTGCCTGGTTACCGATACAATGTTAGATTACTCCTGGGCCATCTCACTCCTCTGGGCCCCACGTGGCAAGGGAGAGACTGAGAAATGAACTCTTCCAACAGGTCTCTTCCCGCATTGCTGCTGCTGCTGCTAAGTCACTTCAGTCATGTCCGACTCCGTGCGACCCCATAGACAGCAGCCCACCAGGTTCCGCCTAGCATTCTGGAATTCTAGAGACATCATCCACCTCCTTGACGAACTTCCAGCTGTCATGGTAAAGGATCAGAAGGAATGTGGATGTTAGAGGTCTTTCTCCTTTCTGTTCCAGAAATCTTGCCAATTATCTGCCCTGAAGGTCTACAGGGAGACAGAAAGGCTCCACAGGGGTCTACAGAATTCAAAGCTCAACATGCAAACAATCAGGTTCCCTATGGGTGACGCGCCTGCCGCCCAGCAGGTCTTCACCCACACTACACCTGCCCAAGCTGTACCGGCACATACCGCAGGGCCCATGCACTCGGGAACATCCCCTTCTAGAAAGCCCTCACACCCACCTGTAAACTAGAGAAAGCTTTCTTTTTCAAAAGTAACACTAGATAAAGGATTCCGTCATCTATGGAGACTCTCTTATTGAAGAGATGCTAAACATGTCTACAACCAACTGCAACTCTCTAAACAGCATCTCCCTCCTCCTAATTCTCCTTATAGACTCAACTTCTCATACACAATGAGCAAATTATTGTTGCTATTATTGCATTAATAAAAACTAAAATAAAAGAATTCAAGTGCACCTTGACCCTTACCTCTGCAAGCCACCCTCTCCTAAATAATATTATATTGCCTTCCTAGATGTGTGAATTACAAGTAATAAAAGCTATGAAACCTGAGCCCGAGTCTGGCTTATAATAGGCACATAATAAACGTTTGATATATGAATGTGAGAAAGACATCCAACTGCGGCTCCAATTCCACGTGAGACTTCTGGACTAGAATTGTAATGCTTCGAACAGAGGTATTTTTCATTTCCAGGCTACAGTGTCACCATTCCTAACATTCTTAAGACATCACTTTCCAAACTATGTTTATAGCTGCTACTGTAATTAAGATGGGAAGAGGTCTATAAAGCACTCTTTGAGATACATAATATATGTCAACATGAGAAAAGTCTAAAACATTCTACAACAGAGAAAAAGACCTATTTAACTTGGTCAGACCCAAAGCTGTCTGGGCAAGTTTTCAGTTTTGCTTTTTTTTTTTTTAAAGTAAAACACTTGGAAAATATAAACTAAGATGATATAAAAATGCAACGATGCATTCCATTTTCATTGTGAGCTAGCTCTCTGTAGGTGGACAAGCAACAAAAAGGGCGACCGCGAGAACGTGTGTGTGCACGCACACGCCTTCCACCGCAGTGTGGGCACAACACAGTGCTCAGCTCGCCTGCAGGCATTTATACCCAGTTGGGCAGTCGGAGCAGCAGGATATTTTTACATGTAGCTGTTATAGTAAGAGTAACAACAAGGTATGCTGGTCATATATCTTTAGCATTTATGGAAAATTATTAATCAAGTCCCACCTGAAACAATTTGTTAAATTGATTTTAATCACTGGGCCTCTCATGTGAAGCTTTGTATAATCAGCATTTCATTTACAAAATTAATTGCCTGATTGATTCTCAGGAGGCAGTTGCTGTCATTACCCTGCTGTCATACTTCTGAGTAGGGTGTCACAACATGAAATTCTGACAGTATGAAGAGCACTGCTATTTTAAAAATGGGTGAGGGGTGAAAGGGAGGAAAGAGGAAAACCAAAGAAGTTACATTACCCCCTTCAGCCTTAGAAAAAGTTGTGTTTCATGCTAATTACACTGTAGATCAATACCCTTCTGCTAAATTAACATACAAATCTAGGGTTCAGGGCATGAAGGATTTTTCCTACATTAAAATAGTAACTAAAATGTAAAAGCACAGATTCCCCACTAGAGTTAAATCTTAATCTGTTATAAAATACTTATATCTTGATAAAGAGCAGCCCTAAATTAGCCGAGTAGACTACTTGTCCACTGCTAACCATCTCAATTTCACAGACTCTGCCTTTCTCACTTTTCTAATAAAAAAAGCATGACCAGAAATTTTAGGAGTTTATGACTAATACCAAAATATATCTATTTTAAGCATATGCAAAAACACCCATTAGCATATGTTCATTCAGTCTTTTGAAAACACAATCTAGTATTGTTAGATACACACTTTTTAGATTCCTTTATTGCTCACTATTTAACATTTAGTAGTCTACTAGTAACTGATGGATCTTCACCTAGAAATCTGTCAGAAATTAACAAAAATTAGGCTAAAAAGTACTTTCCCTGTAAAAGGATAAGAAGACTATAGAACAAGGGAGAAAAGAGGGAATTTTTAAGCTATTATTATCAAAAGCGAGACCAGGTTACCTTTGTCACCGTATTTTCAAATGGACCCCTGTGAGCACGCGACCTGCCAAAGATTCTGTTTTTCTTTACCATTAATTTTCCTTTTCAGAAAGAACGTACCCTACATCCTGCACCCCCCCAGCTCACGGGTGCATCGCCCACATTCTCCACATTCCGTAAGAGCACAGTGGCCCACAACACCCAGCTGTTTCCAAAGGCAGAAAACTATTTCTCTGGTTTAGACGGGGACTCATTTAAAACAATCCCCATTCAATGCAATCCAATTCCAATGAAGGCCTCTTTTAAATGGGTCACTCTGAATTTAAAAGAGGCCTCCTCGGGAGACCAGAGGTAATTTACTTTCCTTTCAGTACAGTAAATTTTGATTCCACTGTACAGCCACAGATTTCCTTTTAAAAGGAAGATCACCTCATAAAGTTGCTCTATTATCTTGTGACCGAACATGTTTTGTTTGCTGGTTTGGTAAAGAGAGCTAATTGGCACACTGTACCCACTACAGCCTGCTAAGAGCACAAGTTCACGGTTGGAGAACTTGAGGCAAAGTCTTTCCAGCACAGCCTGGGGGAGGGGGCAAGGCCTTGGAAGGGCAGGCCCCTTGTTGACCTCCGGGTCACGGTCACTCCCCTGCAGAGTAAGAGCAGGAGTCTTCAGTTTTTACTTGGCTCACAAGGGTGCCCTCCGTTTTGATTAGGCAATGTCTACAAAAAGTGCTTCAACTCTGGAAAGGCATTATAAGAGCATAAGAGATGCCTAGGATCACTTCTTAAGCTGCACACAATGTAACTGTTTTGGAAAACAGGGTTCCCATATTCAAGCCCTTATCATTCAATACCTTTCATTACAAAAGAACTGAAAGGGGGGAGAGGGGACCAAATTCTCTCAAGCCTGTGCAAAGAGGGTGGAGACTTCACCTGAACATTTCATGCAGGGCTCTACAGTATGTCAGAAATGGCTTAGAGCAGGAACTCAGAAGATAAAATGAATAAATGTTATATAAACAGGAATTAAACCGGCAGGAGAATGCAGCTGAAAATGAATATTCGGGGTTGTAATTTTCCATTTGGAAAGAGGAAAGTATTATATATGTAACATATTATGTAAAAGTAGAGTTTGATTTTAAAAAAGAATTTTAATTGTTGAGGATGTGCAGGAAAAATTTAGCTATCTTTTCAAAGGAATTGGGGGATAGGGACCTGGTCTTTTGATAGGATGTATCTGAACGCTGGAAGAGGTTTAACAAAATTTATGTTTATCAAAAGAGGCGTGAACTATAAAAGGTTAACAAGGATTTGGATAAAAGAGGCAACAAGTTAGAGACCATATCCATTCATTCAAGTGTATTTAAACTGAACAGACATTAACGTGTAAGTTGCCATAAAAGATAAGTAGATGTGTAAGATGGTTCTTGACTTTACAAAACATATATCATAACAGAGGAGATAAGAGATATATATAAACAATGCAAGGTAGAAATACACTTGTAAATACCACAGGACAGAGGAAAATAAAGGCCTATGAGAGTTCAGGTGAAGGTAGTAATTCCAGCTGCAAGAAATGGAAAGATTCATGGGAAATTTATAATTTAACATGGATAATAAAAGATGAAAAAGATACACAGAAAGATCAAGGCACAAATATGATTAACAACGGCTACTACTTAATGAGCACCTACTGTGAGCTGAGCACTGTGCTTTACAATCAACAGGACCAGTCCTAACAAAAAAACACTGTGAAGCAGTCAATACTACAAACCAGTGTTTGGGTGAAGGAAGCCATCTTCCAGATTAGGCAGCTTGCCCAAGATTATCCTGCATATGAACGATGGAGTCAGGATCTCCCAGGTCTTACTGGAGTCCTCCAGGGAAGTAGTCTCTACCAGCCATCTGATTTCCCCTCCAAGCTACTCCAATTAATGCTCCTTGATAATGAAAAAACAGTGGAAAAAAAAACTCTCCTAACCTGAATTGTGTCCCTGAATTATGTTAAAGCTCTAACCTCAAGTGTAACTGTGTTTGGAGACGGGGCCCATAAACAGCGAACAACGGTGAAAATGAACTCACAAGGGAAGGTCCCAATCTGATAGATCTGGCATCCTTGTAACAAGATGAAAGGCCAGGGCGTTCTCTCTCTCTCCCCAGGCACACACAAGAGGCCGTGAGAGCACATGGCAAGGTGTGCAAACCAAGAGTCCAGGCCTCAGAATGGGACCTATCTCCTAGGCACCATGATCTTAGACGTCAGAACTCCAGAACCATGAGAAATAAATTTCTGTTGCTTAAGCCACTCCACACTAGTCTATTACAGAAGACTAACACACAGCACTGCTACTTTTCTTTCAGCACACAACCTGAATTCTGAGAGGGCTCCATGGGACTCCTGCCCCCGACCCCCAGGGTCCACAGCCCCATGCTATGCCCTCCTCTGCAGTACGGGCAACACCTGTGACCTGCATCTAACCCAGAGATTATCACAAAGGTGAAGGCATTTTGCAGAGGTCTAAAATTCTCTAACATAGCTGACTTTTAGTTCATCAAAACTGAGAATATCCTCATGGGCCTGATAAGATCAGATGGGCCCTTTAAAAGAAGGTCCAGGCCTCCCCAGGAGTGAGAGACCCCCAGCAGCACAGACCCTCTCTGAGAAGCAACCTACTATGGATTCCACAGCCACGAGGACAGGAGCTCTGCCTGCAGTCCGAGGGTGCCTTTCCCAATCAAGCCTCCAGATGAGAACGCAGCCCAGCTGCCTCCTCAACTACAGCCCCTGACACCCTGAACAGAGCAAGGAGGCGTGCCTGGAGTCCCTACCACAGAAACTCTGAGATGATAAATGTGCACTGTTTTAAGACATGCAATTTGTTATGCAGCAAAAGAAAGCTACTCCACAACTTAGTGAAAAGAATGCTCTCCACTTGGCGCGCCATCACTTCCACGGGCAAGCAGACTACTGCCCCTAACCCCCTCCCAGGCAGAACCGGCTGCCGCTCTGGCGTCGGTGCCCGGCATTTTCACTGGCAGGAAGCCCTAAAGTACACAGTCCCAGAAGTTACTGGGGGCTCTTCACACTTCCCATCTCTGGGCAAACTCCTCCTCATCCTTCAGATCTGGACTCAAGGACCATGTTCCACATCCAGTTCTTCTTAAAATCATCAGACAGAATGGAAACCGTGTCTTCTGTGCCCTAAGAGAACTCTGAGGAAGCCTCTACTGCAGTATTCAGATGTTTTCGTTGCAATTTTCTGTTTACTTGTGTCCCCGACAGCAGAGGCCAGGTTAAACAGCAGATAGTTCACAAAGATAAAAGGAAACACCCCTCACACGGTAATCGAGATACAACCAGAGCAGGAATCAAATTCTCGTTCACCATCTACAGGACCTGAGATGAGGCAAGTCACTCAATTTCTCTAGGCTTCAATTTCCTCTTCTACAAAACAGAATAGTTTGC
Organism: Neotragus moschatus; assembly: GCA_006410615.1. Lineage (NCBI taxonomy): Eukaryota > Metazoa > Chordata > Mammalia > Artiodactyla > Bovidae > Neotragus > Neotragus moschatus. Next base: position 268,860 of record SJYA01001381.1, on the reverse strand, counting down.
CAAGCAGGTATTTAATTTTTATACCACAGACCCTAGCACAATGTATTCCTGTAAACTGAATAAGTCGATTATAATATGCTTGGAAGGTCAATGTAAAGTCTAACTCAAAAAATAGAAGTACTAGGCAGTGATGGGAAATAGATGGGGAAACAGTGGAAACAGTGTCAGACTTTATTTTGGGGGGCTCCAAAATCACTGCTGATGGTGACTGCAGCCATGAAATTAAAAGACGCTTACTCCTTGGAAGAAAAGTTATGATCAACCTAGAGAGCATTTTGAAAAGCAGAGACATTACTTAGCCAGCAAAGGTCCGTCTAGTCAAGGCTATGGTTCTTCCAGTAGTCATGTATGGATGCGAGAGTTGGACTGTGAAGAAAGTTGAGTGCCAAATAATTGATGCTTTTGAACTGTGGTGTTGGACAAGACTCTAGAGTGTCCCTTGGACTGCAAGGAGGTCCAACCAGTCCATTCTGAAGGAGATCAGCCCTGGGTGTTCTTTGGAAGGAATGATGCTAAAGCTGAAACTCCAATACTTTGGCCACCTCATGCAAAGAGTTGACTCACTGGAAGACTCTGATACTGGGAGGGACTCGGGGCAGGCGGAGAAGGGGACAAGAGAGGATGAGATGGCTGGATGGCATCACTGATCGATGGACGTGAGCCTGAGTGAACTCCGGGAGCTGGTGATGGACAGGGAGGCCTGGCGTGCTGCAATTCATGGGGTCGCAAAGAGTTGGACTCGACTGAGCAACTGAACTGAACTGAACTGAAACAGTGATACTAGTGTAAGAAAATGTGAACAAAACTGTGAATTAAAAATAAGTAGTTAAAACTAATGGCAGCCATTAAGAGTATACACTGATAATGGATGTAAATGATTTTGAAATGGGAGCTGCTCCTTCTCACTGCCTGTGCCTCATATGAAGGGCACCCAAAGGTTAGAACCTGTGTCACCTGCCAGTCTTTACCTCATTGCTAAATCCTGTTCCTTGGCTTTCAGCCACAGAGGTTTCCCAGTTGGTTGCTTAAATCCTCACATTTAGGGCTGTATCTCTTTACCTTCTTCCTGTTACCTTACCACGTAACACATCCTGCCCATCTCCCAAGAACAAGCCTTGTCCAGCATGCAGAAGCTAATTTGAGAGACCATGTCACAGCTGTAGCCAGATTTATTGTCTGGTTGGCCTCAGACCAAGTGACTTGACATGGTTATTTCTGAACCATTTCTGAATGAACCAATAAATTTAGGGGAAAGGGGAGTTCTTCTTTCTCCTCTTTTAAGTAAAAAAGGCAAATTTTTAAATGCTCTTGACAGTAGTGTACAGAAGCCTCAGATTTGCCCACACTTATCTAAAAGCTACATCTAACCTAGTCATTCTGTATAACGCAATTGATTTGCTGTATCATTTTACAATTCTGATTAGGTTTCTCTGAAATCCTGTTTATTAAATTGCTTCCTTTAAGCATGCAAAGTTACTAATTTGTTTCCAACTAAATCAGGTATCATGTGAAAAGATCATACTGCAACAGTGAAAGAGCACTCCAGGGACTATGTTTAATCTAGATTTCAAAATTAAAACAGGGCTAAAATTTTACAACTGTAAAACTTCTTAACAAGAAAGGCAGCTGAATTTATACACAGGTTTCCGGGTTAATAAAATGTTAATACCCCTTTATAATTTCTTGTATACAGAACGACTGCATCTTTCACGAAGCGTATGAAGCAAAGACCGGAAGACTCACTGTGGGCCCTGTGCCATTTCGCCACAGCCAGGAGGCCCTTCACGACACGACACTATTCAGCAGCGCAGAGCCAAAACACATGAGCCTTTATGCACCAGCCTGGTGCACAGAGCAGATAACATACAGGAGCCCAAAACTAAGATGGCCAATGCTTTCTTACATTAGGTTACTGGTGTTTTAAAAGAATAACAGCAAATCAACTGAGTAAATGATAGACAATGAATAAAAATCTCCAACAAGTAATCGTTCAGAGATCTGCTCAGCCACGTGACTTTGATTAACTTTAATGAGAGTCACACAAAACAACCTTCTATGTACAAACTTTAAAATATTCTCCCCAGTCCAATGAAATAAAAATCCTTCACAGTTTTTTCAAGACAAAAATTTTAACTGTTTATTAAAAACAGTTAAACATTTAAACAGTTAACCCTAAATGTTTATTTTTTCTTTTCTTTCAAGTAAAAACAAGAGAATATTCATTTATATTTTAAAACCAGATCAACAAATAATCTGTGCAACTAATGAATAAAATCCTTATTAACAAACAACACAGCTGTTTTTTATTTTCAATTTTCATTAACTGCGGAGACTGAGTGTACTTGAAATTTTAAAATTTCAGCTAAACTGAAAAAAATCAAGTACGAAACAATGAAAGGGGAAAACGTATGACTTCATGGCAATCTGAAGTACAGGGTCGACAGAGAATTACATATGCTTCAGCAACCAGGGCTGCTCCGGGTCACAATCAGTTTTGGCCAGAGCCCACACTCACAAGAACACCACATGACAACATGCCAAGAACACAAAGGCGGCTCCCTTTTTTCCCTAGAGATTTTAATTACAAAGTATGGCCTATATCTGACTGGACTATCTATTTAGCATGTACCTGAAAAGGAATGAGAACTTAAAAGTATTCCAATAGTGGTACCCACTCCACCATGTTCTTCTTGCTCTTGTTTCTGAAGTTAACTAGATACAAGTAAAATAACTTAAGGGAAAAAAACAAAAACAAAAACCTGAGCAGATGCCTTCCAAATAGGAAATGCTCTCATCTCCTCTCAATGACTTTCGAAATTTCAATTACTGAATTCAATTATTTTGAAAGGTCTCCCTTCGCGTCAGCTTTGGAGTACAGCAGGGTTAAAGCATCAGGGGTGGCACGGAGATGAGAAGGCTGCGTTTGTGTAAGACACTCCTGGTAAGAGACGGTCATGCAGCAGCGTACAGTGAGGCGCAGGGGAGGCTGTCAGGAGAGAAAGCGAAGCAGAGCTGGTGCCTGAAGACCTTTCGTGGTCCTTCCAGGCAAACCTTCTGGGCCCACTGCCTCAGCAGACAATGACATTCCAAAATGGCTCAGGGGCCCATGGTAGAAATGACAGTATTTTGTTTTTTCTGGTGACTAAACAATAAAGAGAGAACCTCTACACACACCACACACACAAAATTAGCCGGAGGAAAAAAGTAAAACCACTGTGATGTGTCTGAAAGAGGCTTCAATGGGGCAAAAAGCCAGTCCCAAAATTTGTACAGTATGACTGATACCTAGATGTTTATGTTCATATAACTGCGTATGCACACATGCAGTATTTTAAAAGAAAAAACTAGATTAAAAAAAAACCACATTTAACTTAAGACTGCGTATTTTTGAGAAGTGGAAGCAGCACAGAGAAATTTAAACATCCAATGTGCATGTTGCCAGTGTTCGAATCTCTTATAGAAGCGTCTTCATGTATTACTCTTGAATAATTAAAAAAAAAAAAATCTTCAGACTAAAACTCAAAACACTGCAGGGGAAACTAAGGAATTGACAGAGCACCTAGAACATGAAGAAACACAGTTAAATCATAGTCAGTAAAAACTAAACAACTCGTCGTACGGAGAATCAAGAACCTCGGTTTAGTAAGGGCAGGCTCTGTCACTAATGGGATTTCCAAGCTTGGGTGATCCCTTCACTCCCTCTGAACCTTAGGTTCATCGGAAGGACTTGAAATCTTACGCTCCATGCCAGCTAAGCATTGCTACTGGAGCCCAAATCCCAGAGAATCAAGAGTTGTGTAAATAAAGGCGGCTAACAGGGTGGGGCAGAGAAGGCACCCCACTCCAGTACTCTTGCCTGGAGAATCCCATGGATGGAGGAGCCTGGGAGGCTGCAGTCCATGGGGTCGCTAAGAGTCGAACACGACTGAGCGACTTCACTTTCACTTTTCACTTTCATGCGCTGGAGAAGGAAATGGCAACCCACTCCAGTGTTCTTGCCTGGAGAATCCCAGGGATGGGGGAGCCTAGTGGGCTGCCATCTATGGGGTCGCACAGAGTCGGACACAACTGAAGCGACTTAGCAGCAGCAGCAACAGGGTGGGGAGGGGTGGTGAAAGATCTGGATTGAACCTGAAATGGAAAACTGTGTCCTGTCTACATCATGATCTAAACCGGAGGTTGGCAAGCTACAGCCCACGGGCCAAGTCTGGTCCACCACCTGTTTCTGCAGGACCAGTGTGCTAAGAATGCTTTTTACATTTTTAACAGTTGGGGGGAAAAAAATCAAAAGAAGTATATTTTACAACATGTAAAATTACATGAAATTCAAATGGCTGTGTCCGTACTGTTGTGGACACACAACCTCAGCCTTCATTCACAGACTGTCTGTGACCATTTTAGAGGGCCATCAGCTACTGGAAGGAAGTAGTTGATGGCCAGTAGCTGATGTAGCCGACTTCCAGCTATAGCAAGAAGTCAAAAACCACACCCAGAAAACCGGAAAAGGTTACTACCTGGCCCTTAATAGGAAAAGTCTGTCCCACCCGGATCTAAATGCTAAGTGTGACAGTCACTCGAACAGACAGCATCCACACCACAGAGATTGTGTGCGGTGCCAAAGCTCAGATCTGGGGCACAAAATCTCGCAGAGATCCCAGTTGCGTCCTTAACCCAGTCACTGTGCCCCAGCTTCCGCATACATAAAACAGGGACATTAACCAGCCCTCACAAGATGACTGTAAGAACGAGGTCATGGAAACACTCTGGAAATTAAGTGATCTGCAAAGTTATTATTACCAAGCAAAATCAAGCAACCCACACTTTCAAACTTTGGTTGAAAATGTAATGCAGAAAAGCTTCAGGAAATCTATTTTTCTGTGAAATGTGTTTCTAGAGGAAAGGACACACGGAGGGAGGAACACCTCTAAGCCAGCTCTAGTGGAATTAGGAAAGCCTCAGATAGAACCTGTTCTTCAGCTGAGTGCATACCATGGCACAGCAACTTCAGGAACCAAAAGCGCTTTCTGAAGGCCATAGTCTGTTTATTTAATGCTTTACAGGTTTATTTAGATATGTTGTAGCACATGAGTTTATCCTCTATGGAAGACCTCACGGCACTTCACATAAGCCCCATTTTACTAATAAGGGCACAGAGATTGATGGTTAAGATTCTAAGGTGCAGCATTGAACCTAATTCAGTGACTGCGATAGAGGCAAAACAGCCATTATATCAATTAGGAATGATCTTTCTAACTGGAAAACAATCACAAGGTTTCAAAATGGCAAATGTATGGAACTCTTTCCTACTTTTTTCTTCCATCCAGGTACGGAAAAGAAAAAAAAATTAAAACCAAAGGTGGCCTTTGGATAGAAAAAAAATTTTTTTCTATGCAAAAGTAGCCACTAAATAGGAAAAAAGAAGTTTTCCGGTAAGAGCCCTGAGAGCAAGCAGAGAGCATTCAGTCAAACCGACACCCAGTCCTGCATCAAGTGTAGGGCTGCCTCCTCCAAAACGGCAATGGCAATAGGTAGCGGTCAGTACTTAAAAACACTTTCTGTATGCTTTATGTGGACTACCTCATTTAATCTTCAAAACAACCCAGCACTTGATCACCTCTTTACACATCATAAGTGGCAGAGCTCAAGCCGAATGCCTACATGCTGGACTATTCTATGCATTCCCTCCCCAGCTAAACCTACTGTCCAGCAAGAAGCAGGAGAAAGGCAAGCATTTATGCTACATTTGCCTTCAGGTCTTTAATACACATCAGCAAAAAGTAGCAACAGACACAGGAAAAACTTTACATGAATGTCCACTCAGGACAGGATATGGAATTTGAAGCTTATAATGTGAGCAGCTTAGGAGGGACAGGAAGAACTGGATTAAGAAAAGGAAAAGGAAAAAAAAAGAAAAAGACAAAATGAAAACACGAAAGAGCAGCCTGTGAAAGCAACCGAAAAATTCACTTGATGTGGGAGGCAGGCGGGTCGTAAATAAATGCAAAAACAAAAGCAAACGTAAGTCTATACGAGACAGATATGCACTCAGAGGGATGAAGATGAAAGCAGACAGACACACACAGACAGACAGACAGACAGCTAGTTAGCTCAAAGATGAAAGCCATCAAAGGGAAGGGAAAGGAAAATATTTGCGTTCCCTCTTAAAAAGGCAAGCAGCATCCGCTACCATCTTTGAAGACCTGTTAATTCTTTATACGTGAAAACTCACAGGAAATATACATGCATTTCTATTATATAAACTTATAAATGTGGATTGCATTCCATAAATAAAAGTGCTGGCTCTTGCAACTTCATTGAAAGACTTTTTAATAAATATACAAAATCACATGCCAAAATAACTCCATCCTCTCTACATACTGAAGTCGGTCTGATAAAAAGGAAACGTGGGTGCTTGGGTGCTGTATAATCAATTTATAACACCCCTTACATACATGTATCACTACAGCAGTAAGTAGAAAAGAGGAAGAAAAAAGTGGTCATACACATACACCCATCAAAAGTAACACGCAGAAGGAAAGATGCAAAGTACTAACAGCTTTATCAGCGTGACAGGATTATAGTCTTCACTACTGTTTGTACTTGAAGTTACATCAAATACGTAAACACAAATTACACATAAGACAACATACTCATAACTGTACATGTACACATATACTCACATACCCCTTTGCACATAAGATGCTAAAAATACTTAAAATATAAAAATAACTTATACTTAGCCACAGAAAAACAAAACCAATGCATATTCTTTCTCTTTATTAATACTTCTCCCTTCACACTCAGTGTGAAATATCTATTTCAGTCATTCGAAGCTCCATGTTCCATGTCTGAAATTAAAAGCCCCAGGAGGCTAGGAGAGTTGTAACCTTCTATTTGCTCTCTCTTAATGAATTCTAAGAACTTAAAGAGGAGCTTCAAAATGAAAAGTGAAGGAGTACCCAAAAGTATGAAATGCCCCCTATTAAAGGAGACCGCCAGCCCTTCCTTAACATTTGATATTCTAAAAGTGAGCAAGCAGTCCATGATTTAAACACTTCGTTATCTTTCAGTTCAAGTATTATTATTCAAACTAACTCCTAAATCCTAAAAAGGGTATTATTCTGAGTACAACAATGCACAGCAAATGAACTGAGTACACAGGCATCAAGAACCACTGACAGACTTCACTCATCATCAGGCTTTCAGAGACACAAAAACTTTTATTTTTGCTTTATCTCATGACGATGCAAAGCAAAATGTTTGCAAACAGGAAGTTTATTCCTTCTAATCCATAGCCTATAGGACTTCTTAACGATTCCTCCTGGCAACACTATAACACTCTCAGAAGGGCCGTGACTTTTCTGACACAGATTTAGTCCTCTAGTGGGAAATGGCAACCCACTCCAGTGTCCTTGTCTGGAGAATCCCAGGGACGGGGGAGCCTGGTGGGCTGCCGTCTATGGGGTCGCGCAGAGTCGGACACGACTGCAGCGACTCAGCAGCAGCAGCAGCAGCAGTGAAGACAAGCGGCAAGAAATCGGGTAGGAGAAAAGGAGAAAGGTGCCATTTACACATTTATCTGCCCGGCTCACACCTTTGGTGGAGCATCAGCAGCCAGTTAAACATTCAGTACTGCGATAATTCTGTCTCCATCCTTTTGACAATTTGCTTCACGCCTCATTTGCNAGCAGCAGTGAAGACAAGCGGCAAGAAATCGGGTAGGAGAAAAGGAGAAAGGTGCCATTTACACATTTATCTGCCCGGCTCACACCTTTGGTGGAGCATCAGCAGCCAGTTAAACATTCAGTACTGCGATAATTCTGTCTCCATCCTTTTGACAATTTGCTTCACGCCTCATTTGCTATGAAGAGTTAAAACATTTCAGTCAACCTTGAGAAAGCAATTCGATTTTTTTCCGCAGCAAAACGCACAACCTATTTCAACTACCCGGCCACTGGTTAAAGTTCAAAACTGTGACACAGACAGAAATCAAGTACTTCCCTATAAACGCTGCAGAAAACAAACAAAAAAAAATACTAAGCAGTCTTACATTTATTTGCAGAGGATATAGAACAAAATCAAATCAAAATGCCCCTCACAGAGAGAACGGAGACATGTATATGTATGGCTGGGTCCCTAATGCTGTCTTCCTGAAACTATCACATTGTTAATCGGCTATACTCCAACACAAAATTAAAAGTTTTTTTAAAAAGCACCCCACGTGCTAGGGTCCAAACAGTAACAACACCTTTCCTGTTAAACACAGTAGACGACACAGAAGCCCTCCCCGTCCTCTCTCCCTCAGGCAACTTGGCAGAAACCTGGGCAGAACACTCCAAAACAGACAAAGAAATTCTTCCTTATACTGTTCCACTGGATTTTTTTCATTATTTTTTAAATCGTGGATCATCACAATATATCCATACTGCTGATAACGAAGACAGTTTCGAAAATGATTATTCAGGATCCTATTTATAGCCATCCAAAAATTCAAGAGGCTTACGTTTTGTAGTTACTAACAGCAGTGCACACGATCATGTGTTTAAATTGTTTGAAAAACTACGAGAGGCAACCAGAGTTTCTGAAGCAGCACTGCCCAATAAAACTTTCTGCAACAATGGTGAAGTTCTGGTCTATGCTGTATTAGTGCTTTTAAGCATTTAAACTGTCACTAGTCCAACTGCAGAACTGAATTTTTTATTTTATTTAATTTTAATTTGAACAGCCACATATGGCTACTGGCTACCAAACTGGACAGAGCAGTTCTAGAGAATATTCTTAATGATAAAAAGGCTGTCTGCTGGAGAAAAGATGCTTCAGTCATGTTATGTACCCTGATGCTGAGTTTTCTCTTTTGAAAAGGGGAATGGTAAAGAAAACTCAACCAAGTATAAAGATCCATCTAGTCAAAGCTATGGTTTTTCCAGTAGTCATGGATGGATTTGAGAGACCATAAAGAAGGTTGAGCACCAAAAGAATTGATGCTTTTTAACTGTGGTGCTGGAGAAGACTCTTGAGAGTCCCTTGGACTGCAAGGAGATCCAACCAGTCCATCCTAAAGATCAGTCCTGAGTGTTCATTGGAAGGACCCACGTTGAAGCTGAAACTCCAATACTTTGGCTAACTGATGCAAAGAGATGATCCATTAGAAAAGACTTTGATACTGGGAAAGATTGAAGGCAGAAGGAAAAGGGGACAACAGAGGATGAGATGGTTGGATGGCATCACTGACTCGATGGACATAAATTTGAGCCAGCTCTGGGAGTTGGTGATGGACAGGGAAGCCTGGCATGCTTCAGTCCATGGGGTAGCAAAGAGTCAGATGTGACTGAGCAACTGAAAAACAACAAAGATCCCCTTCACATTCTCATCAAAAAGAAATACACTTTAGTTCAAATCTGCTTCCCAACAGGGAGACATGTGTGCCACAGGCAAAGGGGAAGTCCCAGTCGAGGACACCAAGAAGAACATGAGACCTCCCATCTCACCTATTCACTGTGTGGCTTCTTGGAAGATTCCATTTTCTCTCTCTCTCTAACCAAATGATACCCGATCTGTGGAAAGGAACTATCTTTCTTCATCAACTTTTCAATGTCCTCATAGAATATCAAATGATGTGATTGCAACAAGCAAGAAAAAAAAAAAAAGCAACTATAATGACAGCTTCCACAATCTAAATTCAGGCCAATCACCCAAATCTACTCATGCTAATAACTGCTGAGTGTAAATACAAACAGCACAGGATCTGAGAAGGCAGAGAAGACAGATGCCTGGGTTCATGCTATTACTGTGCCATTTCTAGACCGTGCCTTTGTTTACTCATCTGTAAAATGGGTATGACACAAATAATTCACATATGGTTCTTAGCACAGTGCTTGACATCTCATAACTGTTTGACAAAGTATATATTACTAATTATTCAATACCTAATACTTCAGTAAAACAGAAAAGCAAATGCGGTTCCCTTTGAGGTTTTTACCTCAGGAGGGACCCTGAACTATAGTCTGTAACAGTGAAGAGGGAATGGGTATGTGAGCTATAATTTAAAGAATGGTGTCACTGTAAGTATATGGCAGAGGACACATACTTGTCTTTCATTAACAATTTCGGTATCAGAGATAAACTTATACACACAGAGCAAACTGTTCCAGAATTTTTAGTGGCCAATCCTGAACACCGGATGTCAAATGCCAAGATTTCAGAGGGAATGAGAAAGCGTTTAACAACTGACACTCCTACTGGCCACTGCCTTTGCCTAAGATTATCGCTGAAGCCAGAGCTAGTTTCCCCGATGAGACCATCTGCGTTTTAAGTCTCTCCACTCATTTAAAGACACCTCCATCAGACCAGCTGACTTACTACTTCGTGTTCACAAACCAGCTTACCAAGAGTCTCAGGAGCTCTCAAGGATTAAGATCTCACCCAACAACGTGCAGCCCTCAAAAGGCAAACACCGAGTCCCGCCAACGGGGCCGCAGCAGGCACTGGGGACGCAGGAAGCGGGTGAGCCCTCCTATGCCAGGCGCAGCTGTGCCCAGTGTCCTGGGAGGAAGAGAAGAGCAAGGGACACTAGGGAGGAGCACCCAGCACCAGCCTGGGCACAGAGACAGCAGCACAGCAACGTGATTTTTCCACCCTGCTTTCAAGTTCGGTTTTGGGGGGTTTGTTGTTTTTTAAAACAAACACAATAACCCCACTGCTGCTCCAACCATCCCAAAGCCTCCTTCCCCTTTCCTATTTGCTCCTTGGCCTCCCACCTGCTCTCCCACAGGTCACTAACAAAAAAAATGACCTGGATGCCAGCTCCCTTTCTTCCCCACCCGTCCCGCGATGCTCGCCACAGTTGTGCCCGCCTCTCTCCGGGAAGCCTCTGTCCTCCATGGCCTCTGCGGAGCCCACTCCACCACTTCCACCTCCCTGCACAGCTCTGGGGTTGCCTCCCTCTCACTCCTCAACAGTAGTGCTCCCCCAAAGTCCCTCAGCCACCCTCTCCTCACACCCGTGCTCCCGACAGCACTCATGAACCCCAACCTCGGCTGACACCCCTCGCTGAGAACCTACGTTTATATCCCAGGCCCCATCACCCTCCTCTACTCCAGATCCCTGTTTTCTCTCTGCCTACGACCATCTCCATTTAGCTGTTTGGAACACATCTCAAACCCAACATGTCCAAAACCACAGCCTGTTACTAAATATACAGGATGATTCAAAAGCAACTGAACACCTTCAAAAAGTTACCAGACCATGTGATTTCTCCCTGTGGAGTCAGATCCAGAACACTGGGTTTGCACTGCTTCTTCCTCCCAGCTTGGAGGAAACGAAGACAGCGCTGGGTCTGCCCCGGGCCACTTTATCCGCTGATGGTGAAAACGCTGTGTGATCACTGTCCTGGGACGGAGGGGTGTGTACTGAGCATGTGTAAGAGACTACAGAGGTAGCCACGATGGCTCCTTTACAAACTGATGTACAGATATCCTTATGTAGCCTCATTACCACCAAAGTGCTCAATTCTTTTGCCCTCGCCTGAGCTGCTCTTCATTACTCTACAGAGCTACCACCCCGCTGTGGATGAGTGGTTCTGCTATCCCTGGGATTACATTTCACCGGAAGGCAGACCCTATGGAAGCAGGGCTTGGGTTTTACTCACTGCTTATCGCTAGCACCTAACACATCTGCCACACAGCGGATGCGGGTGCCAACGGGGATCAGTCTAGATAGAGACCCTGATGCTGGGAAAGACCGAGGGCAGGAGGAGAAAGAGATGACAGAGGACGAGATGGCTGAATGGCATCACCAACTCGACGGACATGAGTTTGAGCGAGCTCCGGGAGCTGGTGATGGACAGGGAGGCCTGGCGTGCTGCAATCCATGGGGTCGCAGAGAGCAGCACACGGCCGGGCGATTAACCATGACGGCATCTGCCGACCGCCGAGCAAGCGCCTGAAGCAGCCACAGCAGCTGCCACTGGCGCCAAGGCTTCCGCCTGCTCCAGCCCTGGAGGCCCACTCTTTCCACAGGGTCTTCAGGGTTTGGAGAGTATCCCTCACAATGTCCCCACTGCACAGACTCACCGCCTCTCCTACAGATTAGGGTCCGAGGCTCTCAGAGACACCAAGGCCTGTAAGGTTTGACCCGCTTCTCCCTGAGTCCCTCAGAAGGGCCAAGGGACCAGCCAGCGCCGCCGGTCTCCTCCCTGTGTCCTGGCAGAGCGCGCGGCAGCGCACCTGTTGGCCTGCACGGGTGCGCACTGCACACGGCTCCCCACGCTGCGTGGCTAGCTTCTCCGCTTTGTCCTCCTACCGTGGCCAAAGGGAAGTTACCTCGGGGAACCCAGTAACTATCGTCTGTGCCTGAAAACAAGGCAGTATTGCCCTTACTCTTCTCTGACAGAATCAAGTTCATGAGCATTCCAACAGTTATTTTCTTAGGGCTTTCTCAGCTGTTATAGAATGTTAAGACTGCATATTGAATACCCCAGAACAAGAGGAATGATACCTTCTTACAGAAATTCTCTGAAAGGATGAGCACAGACAGACAGGTGTCCGCTTTCTGGGCGAAAGACACCTCACGCCATAATGAGCAAGACGAAAATGTAGATGCGCCCAGCCCTGGAGAAGTGTGAAGAACCAAACAAAACTCAAGGTCCAGTCTTAGAGAAAAGGACGCACCTATGACATATGGCAACAAGGGTAAAAAACACGATACGGGTTCTGTTTTGGTCTTTTCTTTCTCTTTTAGTTTTTCCTTTCTGTGGGTTCCTACAAATAGGCTGGTAACTCATTTGCTTGAGATGGGTTAGGTACAGTCAGCATCAACTTCAAAAACTATAAATCCAAGAATATTATAGTAGTGATATATTACTATAAATGATAAAACAAAATAAAATATCATTAGAAAATAGGAAACAAGAGACAGAAAACCCTTCATTTAATTCTAAGCTGAAAACAGCATTATGGAGGTAAGTCATTTGGAAATATTCTCAGCCTCAGGTTTAGGAGCAAGTGAGAGGTGAGAAAAACACAAGCTGAAAACCCAGGAAACAGACATGCACAGCGAGGACTGTGATCTTTCCTAATTCTCAAACATTCTGCAGCCACTGGTTAAGTGAAATTCAACATACATCAGTTGTCTAAAAGGAGGTCTGAGCCAAACTGATTTTTTTCCAAAGCTGCAAGATTTTGGCTTTATTGACAGATTTTAAAAGAGAGGAACACGTGGTGACGTGAAAGGGAAGTTCCCCAGTACTGCACCTTACCACCAGACGTAGCTGGCAAGAGAAAGGCTGGAAAGGCCTCAGGACCCTTCGCAACATCCTGGCCAGCCTAGAAGTTCCTCGACCGAGTAGGTAACAAACCAAAAGGAGGAACCTGACTGGGTCCAGTGATGGGGTGCTCCTTACACCTTCCCAGCATCAATGACTCCAACTCCAGAATGGTTACGTGGCAAGAGCAAGAACAGAAATAATCTTGACTCTGTGTCATGATACAGCCTCACCAAAGAATTTGAGGATTTTTCTGCCTTATATTTATTCTTTTAACTATACATCAACACCCTGATGAATTTAAGAGGTGCTCATCTGGGAGCTTGTCTTATAACTGTCCCCCCACAGGAGCTCCCTCTGGGCACATAACGCCACTCAGTGTCGATGATTTTCTCCCTCTAGAATTCTCTCCTCCAGCTGCCTCTGCTGTTCCTTTTCTCCAATCTCCTGGTCCCTGTTTGTCAAGCGTCCTCTCCTCAACATTCTTAGACTTACAGGTTTCTAAACTCCTAACACCAAGGGACCCTGAGATGCTGTCCAGTACATTCCTCTATTCTCTTATCCAAAACTATTTATTCAGCACATACTAGTAGACGCTGTTCTATACTCGGGTCCATGGCCTCCCCGCCCCATCCTTCAGTTACAGTCACGTGTGAACAGCCCCAGACAGAAGAGAATCTGTGCTCTGCTTCAAATGTCAACAGACCATTTCACAGCCTCCCTCGATAACTCAGCTTAAAGCAGTGACCCAGATCATGGGATAGAGCTTCCCCCAACAGGCAGATGTAAATTAATGTTCAGTGACACCATCAGAAAAATCCAATAGCCATCACATGCCCTTGGACCAGACTCCTTCCTCTCCTTTGGCTGGTATGACTCTGGGGCCAAAAATCACTAAAAGCTCCTCAATTCTAAGAACGAAATTCTACACATCTTAATGATGACGCCATCTGTTTATTTAAATGTTACCTCTAGCTTGTTGATGACCTGTGGGTGCCAGAAACGTGGGTATACAGGCCATTCCACAGACTAAGAGCCTGTGAATCCTGGGAGAGGGGCCTGGGGACCTTGTCCACCTCCCTGGGTGAAATCTGACCGAAAACCAGGTTTGAGAACCTCTCCTTCACTTGAGAGAATGTAGGCTCTAGCATCAGACAAAACTTGGGTATTGAAAAAACTTTTTTTTTTTACGTTTGAATAGAAAATTTATTATTTTCATTTTCCAAGTATTTTCTTTTTCTATTGGGGAAAAAAAAAAGAAATCTTAAGAATAGTTGTCACTTGCTGCCAAATTAAGGGTAGTCTTTCTCTGGCAATTTAGTCAGTAAGTCGCGTCAAACTCTTGTAACCCCATGGACTGTAGCCTGCCAGGCTCCTCTGTCCATGGGATTCTCCAGGCAAGAATACNGTTGTCACTTGCTGCCAAATTAAGGGTAGTCTTTCTCTGGCAATTTAGTCAGTAAGTCGCGTCAAACTCTTGTAACCCCATGGACTGTAGCCTGCCAGGCTCCTCTGTCCATGGGATTCTCCAGGCAAGAATACTAGAGAGGGTTGCCATTTCCTTCTCTATGAAGAAACTTCTTAATTCCACCAGTTTACCTGTCTATGAAACAGGAAGACTGGGAGGATTGCAATTATTCTATGCAACGTGTCCTGGCACACAGAGGAGGTGTTCAAACACAGCAGTGATCTTATTAGCTCACTATTACTTGTTTTAAAAATCTTTCTCTGAATCTGCATGCCTCTATTTGGGAGGCCGAGAGTGGAAAGTAGAGTGTTTGTAAGAGCTTTGCCAGTCATGCCTGACTGCAATGAGTGGCTGATTTCATATGTCCCTGCAATATAGTCTTACACAGGCCACCCTTTTTTTAAAAAAAAAAAAAAGGAGAAATCACTCAAGATTTGGCTGCAGACTCACTACCACCTTGCCATTTTTCCTGCTTCACGGGAGCCCAGCAGGCCACTCCCCAGGAAGGCCACTCGCACTGGTACACGCTGGGCTCAGGCACGTGGCTGCCCTGCTCCTCCTCACCCCTACCCTTGCATCAGTCTGATCCTGTGGGGGCACGTACTGCTCCATCTTCTCAACTGCACGTCAAGATGCGGGTCAGACACAAGTCCTGCCATCATCCACGGACCATCCCTCCCGATGTCTGCCATGTTAACAAAAATCCACGAAAGGCCCCATATCCTGCATGATC
The DNA here is from genome assembly GCA_006410615.1 of Neotragus moschatus. Lineage (NCBI taxonomy): Eukaryota > Metazoa > Chordata > Mammalia > Artiodactyla > Bovidae > Neotragus > Neotragus moschatus. The sequence goes on along the minus strand of SJYA01001381.1, from coordinate 253,398 downwards.
ATGACCAGGCACTTTTCCCAATTTTTTTGTTCAGTCCTCGTGTGGAAAAGCAAGACTTCCTCAAGTTACAGGATAATCTTCCTTCCCTCTTAGTCTACTGTGTCCATTAAGCTTATTCCCCGCACAGATGTCCGTTTCTGCACCCCATGGAAAGAGCTGGGTATCAACAACACCTCCCATGGAGCCTATAACAGATGCTCTGACCCATAACATTTCACAGACTCTAATGTACATAGGAAAGGCTGGGCTCTGAAAGTCACACAAAAGCACTCATACATTTCACACTGCCTTCATCATCCCCTCCTTCTCCTAAGAAACTTGCTGGAGTATCACTTCAGATGCAGGATTCTTCTAAGAGCTTTCCTTCTCAATACCCTATCACATCAACCCAATCAAGTGTCGTGACTATTATTTACACTGAATCTGACTTTAATGTCAAGTATGCTTACTACAGAGCAAAGGTAAATATTCTTTAAATCTAGGTTTGTCTAACAGAAATCCCCAAGTTCACTGTTTGTTACTTTCATTCATCATACAACTGAGGAAGGACTCTCATGTGAGTAAAGCTATGTCTATGACTATTGATTCATTTCAAACTTCTGTAAAGCAAAGAAACATGCTGACTCCTCTAGACACAGGCGATACATTCCAGTGACTTCTACTTTTCAAACACTCAGCTAAATTAAATATATTTAAGTCCATGCTTGCCTACAAAATTAAAATTATTTAATTCTGACTAGTATTAAGCAATACACAAAAATTCAAAAAAAGATTTCAAACATTTAGGTTGGAAGAGAAAAAGTCAAGTCAAAACTAATTAGAAATGCCCATAATGACCATTTCCTGTTTTAAAAGGATACTGTTCCAGAACTCCCACGTTTACTTCCCTCTCTCTGTCTATGTGACTGCTTTTCAGATCCCTCACATCAGCACATTATCCACACCACGGACAGTTTCATCCTCGACAAGGAGGCGAGCCTGCCTGCCTCCCTGTGTTATCTGTCCACGTTCCATTTGAATCCAATTTCCTTGCATTACCTCTGCCCAGGTCAGGGATGAATGGCTGTCAAATTCCCAGTGGAATAAAAAGAAAAACCCTTTCTTCCTGAGGCAGCAAGTTTCAATTCACAGAGCACATGGCTAATCTACATATGTGAAGGTCATGGCACTTCAGTCAAAGAGGTTAAGAATGAAACAGCTCACGTAAGGGGTTGTCTTAAACATCTTGGCATGATGCCCAACAAGTAAGAATGTTGAAAAGCAATAGATAGCTTCTGGCAGCAGCAAGGGGAAAAATATTTTGATCACGTGACACGCTACACACTACCTCATTTACTGCATGTGTGAAACTTTGAAGTCCCTAAAAAATACCACACATGCAAATCAAATCCAGATTTCAGCATTACTGGGTGAAGAAGGAGAGTACATCTCCCTCTTCACAAGATGCATTTATGTGAAATTTCTAGACACATGGACAGTAAAACTCACCACACCGGACGACCAGTTGGCTCAAATAGCTGATTACAACTTTTTTTTTGCATTAGTTTTTCAAAGAACCATAAAACATCAAGAAAAGGTATTTACACTGAAAGAGCACATTCCTTCAAGTTATCTGAATATAACTGTCTTGAATAAAATCCATCCTCTCCCTCCATTCTTCTCTCCCTCTTCACTAATAATAGAGCAGCATGGAAAATTACAGGATCTTCATACCCAGTAAAAGACAAAACACAAAATTGCTTTTCATGTTCTATTTTCACTAATGAACCGTTGAATACAAGAGAAACACTTTTAAAATGCTCACACGTCTGACAAATATCTCAGGGGAGGAAGAAGGACAAAGTCCTGCCACACACAATGGGTACCAGGTGAGAAACCAAGGGGAACAGCCAAGCGGTCCACGAAGCACACCTCTGCCCACCAGCAGGCAGGCTGGTTGGCATAGCCTCCCGGAGCTGTGTCTATCCAGCCTCAGGAAGTGGAAGGGAGTTGGCACCAAGAGTTGGGGAAGGGAAGGGTTTCACACCCCACAACCTCGTAACAAACATGACAACGACTTTTTTTAACTTTTCAACAGTTAAACGACTTGTTTAAAACCCAGAGAAAATTAATCAGAAGCAAAAGACCCATTTCACCAACTTGCAAATTGTCTGCCTACCACCAAATTACCTTCAACTCGAAATTTAGACTGCTTATGAGGCCAGTCTATAAATAGTATAATTCAATCCATATTTCTAGTCAAATTGAATAGTAAGTAAAATAAAAATATTCCACAAGCTATCTTTATTTACTTTTACTTGCTGACGTTCATTTAGCAATCTAAGAATACTCTTCTGTACTAAACAACGAACACCATGATGTATAACTATTTCCCATCTTCTCTGGATATCTTTTTAACTAATACAGTGTCCCTACACCAACATCATTAAATGTTTGTTGATGGTGGTCACATTAAATGTTCTAATTACTGATCTTCCAAATTTATTTTTCCTTACCAGGAAATGTATGACTGCAAAATACAGGGGAAAACTACAGGAGACATTTTAGAAATGTGATCAACTGCTTCATAGCCTTTCCTAAACTCCTGGCAAGGTAATCACACACAGGGCAAACTGACACTGTCTGGGTTAGAAATAAGCTTCAAATATTAACCTATTTGTTCTGAGAGGAAAGACTAATAGGCTGTTAAACTGACTAATACAGAATCACACCTAGCTCATTTCAGTTCCTTATCATGCATCCCTACCCTTGCCAGGTAGTACACCAGTACATCATCAAATCGACTTCTCCCAAGAATTCCATGACTGAGAATTCTTTCCCATCTCTTTGAAATGAAGAAGCTACAAACCTTAGAGAGGTGAAGTGATTTGCTCAAGGTCACACAGGTAGTAAATGCCCAGCCTTCAGGTTCTCCAACCTGCACTCCTTTGGTTCCGCCCCTTGCTTTCATCCCCACATCTCTTTACATGGTCAACTTCTGATCCTCAAATGGATCTTAGCTTATGAGACTTGCTACAGGGCAGAGCCTTCCTGCTCTGACCCCACGCCAACCTGGTCTGCGACATCTAACATCTAACTTCTCAGCTCACCCCACCTAAACCGTGCACACTGTACCGTGTAGCATGCCTACCTATCTTCCGTCTCTGCTAAAGACCAGGACTAGCTAAAGGCCAAGACTTCTCCTCAAAGGATCCAAAACACAGCCAAGTACCCAGTAGGCCCTGCAAAGACAGCAGCCTGGCGCTCCAGCTCTCACTACACTGACACAAATCGATAGTCCCAAAGCCCCGACATTTTGAAGGCTGTTCTGGGAAGGTCAATGAACTGAATTTTAAATCCTCCATGGTATTGATATTATAAAGTTGTTTCTTTAGCAGAAAAAAAATCACCGCACGATATCCAAAATAACATCCAAACTAAGATCACTTTCTCATCAGTGTCGCAGCACCTAAGAACCACCTCCAAGTGTACTGACCTTCCACATCAAATAGCGAAATGTATAATAACACACTCAACAGGAAATTTTCCATTTGGATACATTATCATCTACTCTTCAAATAAGATGATACACCCTGACAGATATAGTCTTTCTGCAGAGAAGTGCAGAACATAATGTAGCCATTCATTTTAATTTCCACTTTGTAAGACACCAGGGGTTTCTGATAATTCACCAGGGAAAATTACAGATCATATGTTATATTTACTCTTTGTATCTTAAGCACCAAGTGGTGCTTGTTAAATATTTGTTCATAATAGAATTAAATTTTGTCCCTGGTACTTTTAAAAATCTCAGCGTAAAAAAGAAAAATTGCTCTTCTCTGCATATTTGAGGCAGTCCCTTGGCATTCTCAGATTTTACATTCCCGGTTTTGATTCTTTGAGGGCAGTCCTAAACTTTCATGATATGTAAATTATAATCTGGCTAAGGACCAAATCTGAACCGTACAGAAGTGAAGCTGAAGCAGATACAGAAGCAAGTTACTTAACTAATGAGAGACCAAAGCTTACCACTCAGAACGTCAGAGAAGCTAATTTTAAATTTTTGAAACTTTGTTCCTTTGCAAAAAAGTACTTCCGCTAGAGAGACAGTCTTTTCTGCAGACCATTAAAGTGGAAAGGCCTAAGAGGCAGAAGAAAAAGTGACTCTTGGCCAGAGAACAGAAATTCCTAATACATAGGATGACTATCGAAGGGGCCAGTGGCGTGGTTTAAAGGCGTCGGTCTCCCCTGGGCTCTACTGGCAAACCAAAAGCAGTTTCATGTAACCGTTTACAAGAGTCTAATCAGCACATAACTACATTTTGTGAGGGAAATTACTCTGGAATTCACAAAATCTGTATATTTGCACTGGGCTCAGTTGATATTCTCTGAACATGTCTGGGATCTAGTGTAGTTTAATAAGATATTCAGTGGTGCATAACTGATTAGGCAGTATATTCTTTTAAAAATATTTCAAAGCGTCACAGGGTTTTACAGCTGGAAGGGACTAGGGGTCATCAACTGGTGGAGGCAAAGGCTTGTCCTCAACCGCACCCTGAAGTGAGGCATGGCCAGGCAGAGAACAAGATCCCAGGCCCCCTTTTCTACAGCCACGGGTAGACAAGTGGTGCCACTTAAAAGATGCTGCAGGACTGATGGCTATGCTCTCGGTGGTCACCTCGCCCAGCAGGCCACAGTGCAAGAAGGAAAACTGAGTCCTGTCAGATCTCCAAGAAAATGAGCACTGAAGCCTCCAGAAGAATCCGAGGTCTGACCAACTCCAAACCCATGACCCTTCCCTTACATCGGGAGAGCTTGTGATACATTTATATTCTCATAAACCCTCATCATCGCAAGAAACAAACTAATATTCAAACATATCAGTTCCCTCAGAAATTGGCCCTTAAGAAAGATATTTGCTCAGTAGTGGCCATGTTTTCCCTTTCTGTTTCCAACGTCAGTAATAATTCACTGGGTGAAGCAAATTTATTATTTAAAAAAAATACGATCAGTAAGTTACTCACATACATAAACATATGGTCCCTGAATCTTAAAATCCGCTCTTAAAATTTCAGAAATTATATGCCAAATTCTAGACAAATTTCAGAATTACCAACAATTTCCAAAAATTAGACTCTGAAGTATTATGAGCGGTTCACTTCTGAGATGCTCATCACAAAAAGAAACAGGAGATACTAAGAATTCTGAAACATCCTCCACTAACCATCAATGCTTTGCTTTCTGAGGTTTATTTCAGGACCCAGAAGCAGTAGCTGAATTTACTCCTCAGCCAGCATACATTATCTAAACAGTTACCAAAAATACTCTAGCAATCTAAGTATCTTCCTAAATCTGAGCAGACTGTTTTAACTTTTTTCCCCAAGAGCCCATATAATGTAGAAAACTGAGAAAAAGAAGAACCTCTCTATGTAAATGTCAAAGTGATCCTCTTCTTCTTCTAGTTATTATTCTCTGTAGTGGATCGCTGTTTTGCTCTGGCACCAAGCCAACAACTGATTGGTAGAAATGGACGAGTCACTAGCCCACATCCACTCTATCACAACAATCTACAATTATTTGTTTTGCCAAAATCCACTCCCACACCCAAAAAAGGCAGGCCAACAGACTGCTGACCCACATGGTTGCTCTTTGCACACTGTTTAAATGAGCCGGTTCTAAGTCAGTGAGATGTCAAAACTCTGGCAGAATGTCTCTGGCCTGAGCTGCGCACAGAGCAGGAGTGAGCCCCACGGCCTGGCTACCCCCTGCGGCTGGCACACGGCTGATTAAGAAAGTGGGTGAAATACATATTTCCCAGTTGATAGTATAGAGTAGGTATTTACCTGACACACACCTCACAGCATACACCAATGCTAAATGTTTACACCTTGAGAAGTAACTGTTGCTGCCAGTATGAGCTCTTAAACCACAGTTCATTTTCTCTGTGCCCTCTGGAGAATCTGGGATTAAAGTACATCACTGATCGTATAAAAATGTGACCACATATCAGCATCAACAGTAACTGAAACACAATGCCAATATTTTACACAAACAGAGCCTGTTCATGAGAAAGACTAACCAGGGCCCAAGAAAGATTCCTTTGCAGCTGCCTCGAACATTTCATCGAAAGGCTAATCATCTTAATTTAGGAATTTTTCCACCTACAAAGACTTTCTGCAGTTTTGCAGAGGATGATAAAAACATGAGGAGGGACGCACAACCTGGGGCATAGAACACTGTGAAAACAGGCACGTAGTTTGGTTGCTTGCTCTGGGTTAGGGGATGAGATGCCTTAAAACATAAAATACACTTTTTACAAAAATTATCATTATAAGTGATCTCCACTAATAACAGAAAGATAAAATCAGTAATTTAAAAAAGAGGCTAAAAATGCAAAAGATGAAGAGAAATAAGGGGAAAATGATCATGCTAACAGTTCATTTCCATATCCTATTATCTAACAAAGTCCCAGTTTTCTCCCAACAAAGTACCTCAAACCTTAACAGAAAGGCTTCGAAAAGTTGCTTTTCAGCTTTTAACACCATAACTGACAGTGAAACAACTAACCTACACAATGCACATTTCCAAACTGACAAAAACTGGGACGATTACGCTAAAGTTAGAATTAGAAGCAATGGACTAAAAACAAACCAAAAACACCATTACTGCTCCTTGGAGGGAGGATTTACTCATAAACTATGAAGTAGCAAGATTAATGGTTATAAAAATAAGATTATTTTATTTACATATTAATAGCTAACAATTTTAAATTTTGACAAGAAAGGGAAGAAAAATATTTATTCATTTAGGAGGATGAAAATATCCTGGAAATAGATGGAGCAATGGTTGCACAACAATGTGAATGTACTTAATGCCACTGAACTGTACCCTAAAGTGGCAAATTTTATGTAATGCACATTCTTCCACAACCAAAAAATACACACATATATAACTTTTTTAGTATCCCATATTTAGAAAAAAAAAGTGGTCTAGAATTTTCTCCTGGATTTCATTAAATATAGCTTCTCTTCCAGAGTCACTTAATAAGGAATAACTTCTACTCTGATTTTCAAATTCCATCTTTTATCAAGGCCCAAGGAGACAGGGAAGCGCATCTTAATAGAATGGAGGCAACACAGGCCAAACCTACTCCATGCTGCTGCTGCTGCTACGTCGCTTCAGTCGTGTCCGATTCTGTGCGACCCCACAGACGGCAGTCCATGAGGCTCCCCTGTCCCTGGGATTCTCCAGGCAAGAACACTGGAGTGGGTCCATTTCCTTCTTCAATGCATGAAAGTGAAAAGTGAAAGTAAAGTCACTCAGTCGTGTCTGACTCTTAGCAACCCCATGGACTGCGGCCCACCAGGCTCTCCGTCTATGGGATTTTCCAGGCAAGAGTACTGGAGTGGGGTGCCACTGCCTTCTCCGAAACTTCAGTTCACAAGAACTGCCTTGCTGTGATAGATCTACTCCAGATTTTGCTGCCATCCTACCAAAAATAAGAAAATTTATGGACAGATGAGATATGCTTAAGATTTTATGGCTTTAGTCTCTTTCCTAACAATGAATATCAATCAAGAAACAGATCAATTTCATCATCAGTTCACCTACTGAACTCCATAGCCTTCTAATATCCTTGTTGTTGTTCCGTCGCCCAGTCATGTCCTACTCTTTGCAACCCCATGGACTGCAGCACAACATGCCTTCCTAACCCTCAACATCTACCGAAGTTTGCCCAAGCTCATGTCCATTGCATCGGTGATGCCATCCAGCCATCTGATGCCCCTTTTCCTTCTGCCCTCAATCTTTCCCAGCATCAGGGACTCTTTCAATGAACCAGCTGTTCACATCAGATGACCGAAACACTGGAGTTTCAGCTTCAGCATCAGTCCTTTCATCGAGTATTCAAGGTTGATTTCCCTTAAGACTGACTGATTTGCCCTCCTTGCCGTCCAAGGGACTCTCAGGAGTCCTCTCCAACACCACAGTTTGAAGGCATCGATTCTTTGGTGCTCCACCTTCCTTACCATCCAGCACTCACAGCAGGACGTGACCACTGGGAAGGCCATAGCCCTGACTATACGGACCTTTTTACCTTGGCACTGATCTATTCAGAAGTCGGTTTAAAAAACTGGTTTTTGGATCCTATTCAACTAAGTAAATATAAGAAAATCATTTTCTTAGAATTACTCGGAGTTAAAGACTTTGAAAATAGAACATATTTATTGAAAATTTACTGTGAAAACACATATTTTACTTTGATAAACTCACTCACTCAATTAGTGAGTTTAATTAGGGGTTTCCCTGGTGGCTCAGCTGGTAAAGAATCTGCCTACAATGCGGGAGACCAGGGTTCGATCCGTGGGTTGGGAAGATCTCCTGGAGAAGGGAACAGCAGCCCACTCCAGTATTCTGGCCGGGAGAATTCCATGGACTGGATAGCCCATGGGGTCTTGTCTGATATGACCGAGCAACTTTCACTTCACGTCACTCAATTAACATGAATCGTTAAAACTACAGTATATCTATATCAACAATTTCATTCATTCCAGTGGCATATGGCAAAATAAGTGGATGCTTAATAATATTTAGGTAATTATATCTAAGTCATTTTAGGCAAATTTCTAAGAGAAAAAGTCACCAACATATAAAAAACATTTTAGGTCAAAATTAATTCACTCAACCACTCAATTAAACCAAAAAAGGCCACTCAAGTCTTATATAAACAGCCTCCAAACTGGAAAAAGCAATACTGTGTAACAGATCTACACCTACATAAATACGCCCCTGGTGGATGAGCAGTTTTGCCTGGTTGCTCCCCAACTCCATACCCCAAACAAGGACTTGGGACTCCTCAGCCTCAAGCATGCACACAAAGCAAGAACGCAGCTCTCCTTTACACACCCATAGTGATCTCCTGATAAAGAAAGACCCCTATAAAAAGGCACGTGTTCAAAAACTACCCAATTCCCAAAAGGCCAAGGACAGGGATATGGCCCTCAAGTAAAAAGAGGATTGTAAAATGTCTTAAGTTTTTGTAGTATCCATTTTGAAAATCTATATATTACCCCCCAAATTAATGGAACTTGAGTTTTATTAATACTCATTCTGAGCCTCCATTAATCTGTTGTTTTAAGAAACAAAGAACAGTTCTTTNCAAAAGGCCAAGGACAGGGATATGGCCCTCAAGTAAAAAGAGGATTGTAAAATGTCTTAAGTTTTTGTAGTATCCATTTTGAAAATCTATATATTACCCCCCAAATTAATGGAACTTGAGTTTTATTAATACTCATTCTGAGCCTCCATTAATCTGTTGTTTTAAGAAACAAAGAACAGTTCTTTCAAACACAAATATTTAAGACTCAAATTTACATATCTACACACAGCCCAAAATGAAAGTGACACAAGTGAAATACTAGTTCCCTTTCCTCAAATATGGACCAAAGCACACAGATCCATTAAGTGAGCAGTGTCAAGCTCCTGCAGAGAAGGAAGAAAAACCTCTCCACTCAGGACACGAGGCAAAAAGCTAATAGTTCCCTATGCCAACACGCCCAAAATTTATATCTCCAAGTCAGTCTTCAAAATAAGTTGCAAAATTTTATAGAAACCAACCCCCCCCCAAAATTTTTTTTTTAATGAAACTACTTGCTAGGAGAGAACAGGGTTAAATAAATGAAGTGATCATCCTTTTGGTTTGCCTGTCACACTGGTATTTATCTTAGGGAAATAAGTTCCTATTACATCAGAATTCACTTTTTTTTCAGATATATCCAGCTCCAAATTATAAAGTAATAAAGTCCATTCATATAGACCTGAAAATTCAACCACCCTCTGTTACATCTGTTTTCTTTAAAATGTGTCTATGTCTAATAAAACTACCAAATGGGTTGTATATTAAGAGACTTCCTCTAGACTGTCTTACATTTTTTAAATCAGTTCTCAAGCCAGAATTAATATATTTTTATGCCAGAGTGAAGATGTCATTCTTACAGTTTTAATGAAAGAAAACGGTAGTTAGAGGGTAGTTCATTAGTACAAGTGTCTAGGTGTGATTTGGAATATTTCCATATCCACAACACAATTCAGATGCTTCTGATACAACATGACATGGGAAAAATGGAATGAGTATAAAAAGCTTTGCCAAAATTCATTCCTGAATATGGATTAAAAAAACAAAACCAAAGAAAAACAAGGGATTAGGGTTTCTTATTACAGATGCAAGGTAAGAATATGTTGTTCCCTGGAATATGCGTATTGATTTTGTGTTAATATAAACATAAATTTAAGTGACAGCTGTCTTACAAAGTAGTTGCCTTAAAAAAAATGCCAAAGGTACACAGAAATCAGGATCCCCAATGAAAACAATTTTAGGCCATGCACAATTTCATTTCAGATAACCCAGAAAAACAGAAAACAGTTGACATTTTTCATCGTATTTTCTTTGTTTTTTAAACGAACCACAGTTGCCAATTCCACCTCCTCTTAACGATGGGGCAGCTGGCCAGTCACAGCTCAGCAAATATATCAATTTAGTCCACAAATATTTCTTTACAAGAGTTAACATATCATATAGGACAGCAGTGCACTGAGTGGGAAAGTGGAAGAGTGTTATAATGTATCTTATACAAATTTTAAGGTAATCAGGAACCAGCCTATAAGTCTTATTACTTACAAACTTACTNTCAATTTAGTCCACAAATATTTCTTTACAAGAGTTAACATATCATATAGGACAGCAGTGCACTGAGTGGGAAAGTGGAAGAGTGTTATAATGTATCTTATACAAATTTTAAGGTAATCAGGAACCAGCCTATAAGTCTTATTACTTACAAACTTACTGCTTTGAAATCAGCTAATCATTTTCTTTTAATGGTAAATAAGGCTTTTAAAAAATTATGTTGTATTATATTCTATAAAATTAAAGTTAAAATAGCACTAATGAAATTCAGCACAAATATGGACATCCCAAAATCTTAGATATGTGAGCAGACCTCAGTATTCCTTTTGAGATTGCTTTATCTGAATATTTATCTTACAAAAACCCACTAAGTATATTGTAAAATGCCTTATTCACTTTTTAAAAAGACTCTCCCATTACAATATACACACGTTTTGTTCTCAATTACAAAAACATGTGCCACCAAATGTAAACCATTCCTAAAATCAAAAATGAAACTAAACATGTTAAAAGCCACGAAAAAATTTAATAGTATTTCATGACCTACAGTTATATAGTAATCTAATGTTTTGGACAAACAACTGGTCCTTAGTATAACTATCATAACAAATACAAAAGAATAGCAGCCTTCCAAAAAGAAAAAACACCAAAAAAATACCAAAAACACATTCCACATGTTATACGGTATAGTACCTACAAGAAATCAGTGAATCTAGGTCATATGCCCGGCAGTTTTCTTCCCTCCTTAAAAACAAAAAAGCTATTCCTAAGGGTCATATTGAGGACATAAAGGATTCACTCTCATTCCAAGAAAACAAAACACTTAAAATGATTGGTACCACTATGAAGAAATACCGTAAAATAATACCGACCTACATCTGCCTCTATCATCTTTGTTACTGGCTTAGAGAGATGTGAATTCTAAACTGTCCCTTTAAAAGGAAGCTGACAAAGCAAATCTTTTCAAAATTAATTACATGGGTTTATTTACACAAAGTCTTCCTATGTTTTTACCTATCCACATCAAAAAAATCAGAATCCCAAGTTTTCTAAGAAGAATAGGAAAATGTATCATCATTAACTGTAAAACTCTACTAACTGAAGATTAGAAAGGAGTGGACTCCCAACATCCTCAGCCTGGGATTCACATGATTATCTGTTAAATTCAGTACTGCATACATTCTGACAAGTCTCTCAACTAAAATACAGTTATTATTAAAATACACCTTCCTAAAGCAAATGAGCTAAGTAAAAACAGATATTACAGCCATCATTATTCCTTTTTAACATATTTTAATGTTAAAAAAGTTTAAAAAATTCTAATGTCCATGAAAGAAAAACTATTTGGAAGAAACCCAGCACAATTTGCATGTAATATAGTTTCCCTAAAACACTGTGTAAGCAGTTCAAAAAGGCTCACGTAACCTAATCTAGCAAAATCATCAAGGAGGGGGAGATTTCTGAGGCATTTGCTTCCAAATCAGAAGCAAATATAAAATAATTTTTAAAATTTCACAAGAAAGTCCACTTCTTCCCTTTTAACTAATTGTTGTCCGCAAAAATTATTACAGTTTCCCCACTTCATGTTTTCTTAAACATCACGCCCATTCTAACTGAAACCCATCATCCACTAACATCTAAAAACGATCAGAACTGTTAAAGCACAACTTACCAGAAATATAGTTTTAATCTTGTTATAAAGCTAATTCAGTATTACTAAAATATACCACTGGCTATCAGAATCATGACATTTTTAATGTTACAAGTTTTAATTTTGTATTAAACTATATGTGATGACATAATTCCAAATTTTTACATGGTTTAATCCATAAAGGGTAATTTTATAAAAGCTTTCCAAATCCAGAAATTGGTAAAATCCTTGGTTGAATTCTTTTTCAATTACCATATCCTCACACTACAATTAATGAATGAGATATGCAATAACCATGCTGAGACTGTCAAACAGCTGAATTTTCTAAGTGCCCAACACTGGACACCAGTGTGATGTTTTTAGGCATTTAATCCTCTTATTAGTAACTGTGATTCATAATAATTTAAGCTTTAAATAATATTCCACCTTACATCTGCACGTAATAGAGCTCAGTTATTATTTGTGGCAAGAATTTTTGTGACTGTACTGCTCAGCACTTCTATTTACATCAGCAGTGCTAAATGCCCAATGGTGAGAGGGGAGCCAATCAGATGGCAGATTAGATGTCAACTCAGAGGCAGCTGTCTGGAGACTATTACAGCCAGTTTACCTCCACAATTCAAATTCCAAACCTTGCAAAGGAGATCAAGTNGTTCTTTACCACTGAGCCACCAGGGAAGTCCATTTAAAAAAGTTTATTAAAGTTGGGGGAGGTCTATTCAGATCATCTAAGCTCTTCTAAGTGACAAGTAGGGATGAAATGCCTGGAAGGCATGGATGGGAGGAAAGTTTCAAGGGCGTAAGACAGAGACGGTAGAGACTCCAACCTCCCGATGTGCAAAAGGAGATGAATGCGCCAGCTGGTGCCTACTCTCAGTCTCTGAATTGTTTTTCTCCTCCTCTGACTTCCTGAGGCCACTCTAGCCCAAAGCTTCTGTGCTTTCTCTTCCCCCTTCACCACCTTTTCCTCTGAGCCACCAGCCCCCGACCCCGAGGACGTACCTGCTCCTGTCGCTTCCCTGAGGCCAGCCAGCTCACCCTGCTGACCCTGGGGGCAGCCTTAGCCTGGCTGAGATGGCACTCTCTCTGCCCTGATACACGCTGGCTGGTTCCTCCTTCCGTGCACTTCTTTCTGCTGCACGTCCAGCCTTCCTCCAGGGTCTGGCTCACTGCTCACCTGCTCTGAGATGTCTTCCCTTGTGAATTACATTTTTGATTACTTGCCCCACCAGACTCCCTCATACCTCCCGCCTCTACATTTGCTGCTTTCTATTTTCTTTCCCACTCTTTGGTCAAGAGCTTTGGTCCTTTGAAGTTCAGCTCAAAAGACTTCCCTTTGTGAAGTCTTCCTGATCACAATTCCTCCATGCCTAGGGGGAGAGTCCCTTGGACAGCAAGGAGAGCAAATCAGTCAATTCTAAAGGAAATCGACCCTGAATGGTCGTTGGAAGGACTGATGCTGAAAGTGAAGCTCCAATACTTTGGCCACCTGATGGGAAGAGCTGACTCATTGGAAAAGACCCTGATGCTGGGAAAGACTGAGGGCAGGAGGAGAAGGGGGCGACAGAGGATGAGATGGTTGGATGGCATCATTAGCTCAATGGACATGAGTTTGAGCACACTCTGGGAGATAGTGAAGGACAGAGAAGCCTGGCGTGCTGTAGTCCCTGGCATCGAAAAGAGTAGGACATGACTTAGTGACTGAAGAACAACAAGAGGAACAGACATCTGTGAGCTATGAAACCAACTGTGGACATCACTGTTTGGGCCCTTATTTTATTATATTGTAAACTTTGTGAATTTTTATGTCTCCACCCCTAGACTGATTGCCTCAGGAGGGCACTCTACATTTTTACAATATCCAGGGCCTGATGTAGGAGCTGGTCCTCCATTTGTGTTTGTTGAGTGATTGAATGACCTCTGAGCCTCTCAGAGTGGCCACAGGGCAACATCCTCTCCCTGCCTCCAGTATGGTACCAATGTGACTGATATATTTGAGCTCCTCTGACAGTTTCTGAGGTGCCAAAGAATCCCTGCACATGAGACTGCATTCTTAGTAATCAATATGTTATTCTAAGCAGAGTCCTCCACATGGCAGGATGTAGGTGGTGATTTGAGAAGATCACTCAGTGGAACCATATTATTGCTCATCTGAATGTACTTCATGGTGGTTGGTGCGGACACAAGAAAGTGAGCCAGCCTCCCTCCTGCAGCAAGACAGAGCATCAGCATTCTCTCTTGGAGCTGGAGAACGTCCCAGAGCACGACCTCCTTGGGGTCCCTAATGGGGAATTCACAAATGGGGAATTTTGCCTTGGCACAATATGAAAAGAAGTTCTCCGCTCCGTGTAACAAGAGTCAAAGACAGCAGAACAGCTATCATGGATGTTTCAGTAATTTTCAGCTGGCAGTATCAGAGATGCCTTGAACATGAAAATAAGGAACAAATACGTATAACATCTAACTAGCAAAAATGACTGTTTAGCCACTTTATCGACTTGGGATTTTCTTTAAGGTGCTATAACTAAAATATTCTGTTGCAAAATCTTTCTCACTATGATTTCAGAGAGCTCAGGAGTAGGTTGCCTTTCCCTTCTCCAGTATATCTTCCTGACCCAGGGATTGAACCTATGTCTCCTGCAGGCAGATTCTTTACTATATGAGCCACCAGGGAAGGCCATTATTCCAAGACAATCAAAATAAATAGATATATATACTAAATATTCTTTGACTACAAAGAATGAAATTATTAGTGTGATTGATCTAAAACTAGGCTGGTCATAGCTGAGTTGATGTAACCCACTCCAGCACTCTTGCCTGGAAAATCCCATGGACAGAGGAGGCTGGTAGGCTACAGTCCTTTGGGTCGCAAAGTTGGACATGATTGAGCGACTAAACTTTTCAGATACTTTGGTTTAACTTCTAATTTTTTTTTCATCCCAGTTTAAGATACTAGTACAATATGATGTGCCATCTGGGTCTTGTTTTAATCTGTCAGGATCTGATTTTATTTCTTTGTTTTGAAAATTTTTTTACATTTCAAAGTTTGGGGAAAATATATTTATTTCATAGTCTCAAAAAGTGTTAGTCTGGCTTGTGGCAGCCTCTGTATGAAAATTCCACAGTGAAGGTGGCCACATGATCAGCAGCAGGGACCTTGCACAAATGGGAGCATCGTCTCCAGGATGGAGAGGTGGACATGCCAGAACACCCAGGATTCCCTGCTGGCATCTGTTCTTCCAGTCCTGAGCACCAGGAGCCTCCCCTTTGTCCATAAAACACTTAGGCCTGCTCCTGGAGTTTACTCAAAACCATGTTCAATGACTAGAGTCCAAATGAGAAAAATAAATGCTAGAAGAAGATGTATCCTTCCAGACCCCATTCACTGAAAATCAAACTTATTGGAAATAACACGTGCTCTTCCACAGACTTGTCACCCTGGCTGGGGCCTCTGTGTGACAACTCTCAAGGTGATTTTGTTCTTAGTCTGCTAATTATTGTACTAACATGCACGTCTTCCAATACTCTTCCCACCGCATCCCACGTGCCACAGGGGAGGCGGCAGCCAGAGGGCTACCGGCGGTTAGAGAATGAACATGGAGATGTTGCTCAGACACTGGAGGTCAGCCCAGTGTCGAGGAGATCCAGCACGTATTGGTGCAGAGGCTAGAGGGTGGCCAGGAGCCAAGATGGCCCCAGGGGAGAAGCCCAGGACCCAGCCATCAGTCAGGACTTTCAATTCTTCATCCTTCTTACCTACACAAACCAGTCTAATTCACCATAGCCAGAACGCCTTAGGTTTGGGGATACATAACTAAACCCACATAACTAACCACAACATAGTTGGGTTGATGGCATTTAAAGGAAGAAAGAAAAGAAGGACCACTTCAAATAATAAAACATTACTTAGTGTGGCTTTTATGAAAGTACAGTTCACCTTTCATTAGATTCCAGAGTTATAACCTTCCCACTGGTGATAATTGAAAAGTTTGACCTGACGTGTTGGTGAGGCTGTGGAGGAACAGGAATTGTCATATACTGCTAGTGTAAATGGAACAGTTCCTTTCGAAACATTTGGTAATAATGAGCAGAATTTTCAATGAGCTTACCTCTGACCAGCCGTTGCATTTCTAAGCATCTCTCCTACTGATATCTTCTAAAAGTACAAAATAATATCTAGCCAGGATCATGCTTTGTGCCATTGTTTCTAATAGCAAAAGATGAGAAACAACCAAAGTGCTCAGCAATAATAGGAAATGTGTTAAAAATGACTGTGGTGTGGGACTTCGCTGGTGGTCCAGTGGCTAAAGACTCCATGCTCTCAATGTAGGGGGCCCGGGTTCGATCCCTGATCAGGGAACTAGATCCCACAGGCTGCAACTAAGAATTCACATGCCACTGACAATCTCACACGTCACAGTGAAGACCGAAGATCCCACATGGAGCAACTGAGACCCGGGGCAGCCAAATAAATGAATAAATAATTTAAAACTGTGATGCATCCATATGGTGGAGTTCTATGCAGCCATGAAATAGAACAGATTTCCATCTTCCAGTGTGGAGAAGTCTACAAGGTATTTTGCTAAGTAAAAAACTGAAGGTGTATATAGTGTGCTACCTTTTGTATAAGAGGTAAGGGGAGTAAGAATATGTACACATATATATTTGTATTTATAAAAAGAAACACAGAAAGGATAACTCTCCGTAGTGGGTGGTTATCTGTAGGAAGCGGAGGAGAGGAGAGTGGAGAGGATACTGTAAGCGAGACTTCCTGTGTGTACCTTTCTGTATAGCTTTCACTTATGAATCATACATGTTCAAAAATAAATCAAACTAAAGCTGAAAAAAAAAATCCATTAATCTTCTCCAGCAGGAATAGCCCTTTCTGGCTCAAGGACTAGTCATGAACTAACTGGAGTCGGGTGAGTCGTATGGCAGATTTCAAAAGCTATGGCCAGAAGTTTTACACTGGACATCCACTCCGCTTTACTGCTGGTGGTCCAGGGCTATGCTGTGACTTGTAGCCGAGGTCAGTCTTCATTTTCTCCATGAGGTTTGCTGGTTACACATCCTTGTCTTGTTTCCTGGGTTTGGGAATCCTGCTTGTTATTCTATCCTGAGCTGGGAGCACTGCCTGGCTCCTACACTATAGCAGTTTAACTTTCCATCCTCCCTTGGCACTGGAGTCTGGTCCCTCCACTCTTGGCTCATGGCTGTGGTCTTGGTACCTCTTGGACAGCTGTATCTGATGCTGTCTGACTGCCTGGATCGCCAAACATCATCTTCTTCCTTACTGAACACCCCCTGATGCCTACTGAGGTACTAGAGTACTTGTATAATGACGACGAGCATGTGCGGGCGGGGACAGGGCGCAGGGCCAAGGTCTCCACATGCATCGTCTCATTTGATCTTCATGAAGATCCTAGGAGGCAGGTATAGGGATGTGTGTGCCTGCGTGAGTGCTCAGTCATGTCCGACTTTTTGCAACTCCATGGACTGTAGCCCACTAGGTTCCTCTGTGCATGGAATTTTCCAGGCAAGAATACCTGAGTGGGTTGCCATTTCCTTCTCCAGGAGATCTCCCTGACCCAGGGATCAAACCCACATCTCTTGCATCTCCTGCATTAGCAGGCAGGTTCTTTACCAGTTGAGCCACCAGGGAAACCCAGGTATAGGAATAAGAATCATGAAAAATGGTGAACTGAAATAACTTAACCTCATGAAACCAGTAAATGAAGAATCTAGGAATGGACACAGGTTAAGTGTGACTCTAAACTGGAGGCGTCTTCAGCTGGTTTTAGCTAGTTAGGGAAGTCCTGTGGCCAGTGGCTATGCTCTCTGAAATTAGGAGAAGCCTGAACTGCTGCACCTCTCCCAGTTTCCTGAGCTGAATTTGGTTCTGTCATTTCTGTTCAACTTAATAGATGAGCCATGTTCCAGATGTGGACCCTGCCAAGCTGTTCTAGCCTCCTGTGGCTAGTTCATGCACACCAAGCCCACAACACAGGCACCATTTTCCTTACTTCTTCTAACTTGGGACCACCAATAATTTGGAGTGGGCAGGATGGTGTGATCACTCACCTAGAGCCAGACATCCTAGAGTGTGAAGTCAAGTGGGCCTTAGGACACATCACTGCAAACAAAGCTTGTGAAGGTGATGGAACTCCAGAAGAGCGATTTCAAATCCTAAAAGATGGTGCTGTGAATGTGCTGCAACTCAAATGCCAGCAAACTTGGAAAACTCAGCAGTGGCCACAGGACTGGAAAAGGTCAGTTTTCGTTCCAATGCTAAAGAAAGGCAATGCCAAAGAATGTTCAAACTACCACACAATTGCACTCTCTTCACATGCTAATGCTCAAAATTCTCCAAAATAGGGTTCAAACATACATGAGAACTTCCAGAGGTTCAAGGTGGATTTAAAAAAGGAGAGGAACCAGATGTTGTCAAATTTTCAACATTTGTTGGATCATAGAAAAAGCAAGAGAATTCCGGAAAAACATCTACTTCTGCTTCATTGACTATGCTAAAGCCTTTGACTGTGTGGATCACAACAAAGTGTAGAAAATGCTTCAGATTAGCTTACCTGCCTCCTGAGAAACCTATATGCAGATCAAGAAGCAACCGTTAGAACCAGACATGGAACAATGGACTGGTTCAAAACTGGGAAAGGAGTATATCAAGGCTGTATATTGTCACCCTGCTCATTTAACTTATATACAGAGTACATCATGTGAAATGCTGGGTTGGATGAAGCACAAGTCAGAATCAAGATTGCTGGGAGAAATAACAATAACCTCAGATATGCAGATGACACCATCCTTATGGTAGAAAGCTAAGAGGAACTAAAGAGCCTCAATGAAAGTGAAAGAGGAGAGTGAAAAATCTGGTTTAAAACTCAACATTAAAAAAATGAAGATCATGGCATCCAGTCCCATCACTTCATGGCAAGTAGATGTGGAAACAATGGAAACAGTGAGAAATTTTATTTTCTTCAGCTCCAAAATCACTGCAGATGGTGACTATAGCCATGACATTAAAAGACGCTTGCTCTTTGGAAGAAAACCTATGACAAACCTAGACAGCATATTAAAAAGCAGATACATTACTTTGCCGACAAAGGTCCATTTGGTCAAAGCTATGGTTTTTCCAATAATCATGTATGGATGTGAGAGTTGGACCATAAAGAAAGCTGAGCACCGAAGAATTGATGCTTTTGAACTATGGTGTTGGAGAAGACTCTTGAGACTCCCTTGGACTGCAAGGAGATCAAACCAGTCCATCCTAAAGGAAATCAGTCCTGAGTATTCATTGGAAGGACTGATGCTGAAGCTGAAACTTCAGTACTTTGGCCACTGGATGGGAGGAACTGACTCATTTGAAAAGATCCCAATGCTGAGAAAGATTGATGATGGGAGGAGAAGGGGGTGACAGAGGATGAGATGGTTGGATGGCATCACCAATTCAATGGACGTGAGTTTGAGCAAGCTCTGGGAGATGGTGAAGGACAGGGAAGCCTGGCATCCTGCAGTCCCTGGGGTTGCAAAGAGTTGGACATGACCAAGTGATTGAACAACAACAGGGATCTAGATCCCACCTGCCACAACTAAGAGTTTATATACTGCAACTGAAGGTCCGGCATAGCATGACTAAAAATCCCAAATGCTGCCAAGAAGATTGAAGATCCCGCACGCTGCCATTAAGACCTGACACAGCCAGACAAATAAATACATGGTTTTTAAGGTTATCTGTCCAACAGTCTCAAGGATGCTTGAACTTAATGGTAACAACTAGTAAATACAAGGACTGAGGAGTAGAAATGGGAGTGCAGAATATTTATCTATTTAGAAACATAAAACAACTAATATTTTTTATTGTAGAAGATAGAACCTTGCTTAATGGACTCCATCTCTTGTTCCATTTATTGCATTTACTTGAAGAAATTTAAAAAACATTAAAAATATTCAGACTTTAACTTAGATTCATCTTCCTCATTTAGTTTGAACTGGTGACGTTTGTAACCAATTGTAATGCATTTTAAAGTCAAATGTAAAATAATTTTAAAACTTTGTGTGATTTCTCTCCCTGATTCACACAGACAGTTGGGTAAAATAATTTCCAAACTACATGGTAATATGATACCCTAATCTAGTTTTCATTACACTTTCTTTTCAAAATTGAAAAAAAAATTAATAATATTTTCAACTAATGTGTTTCATAGCCACTCTATAAAGTGTGAACAATAAAATAAAGTTTTAATAGAAAATCCAAAGCACCTGTAATCCCACTCAATGGAGACCATTTAAATATGATGTAAATTTGAGTGTAAATCAAGACTTTTTTTTTGTTACTACTGGTTCAGCAACATGAAGGACAGATACAGACACGTAATAAACACATAGATTTAGGGATTAAAATATAATCAATAAAGGGCTTCCCTCATGTCTCAGCAGTAAAGAATCTGCCTGCAATGCAGGAGACATGGGTCTGTGGGTTTGATCCCTGGGTGGGGAAAATCCCTTGGAGAAGGAAATGGCAACCCACTCCAGTATTCTTGCCTGGAAAGGACCATGGATGGGGTCTCAAGAGTCAGACACGACTTGGTGACTAAAGTACCACCACCATAATCAATAAAATAAATTACTGATAATTGTGTTTCTAAAAGCAGATAATTGAGCTAGGAAGGAAGAAACAGAAATCCTCTGGTAGCTCGAGCTGTAAGGCTAGCCTGGTAAAACCAGCACTTAGAGAATGGGGTCATGGTCATGCATGTATGCTGACTCCCTTCAGTCGTGTCCGACTCTGTGTGACCCATAGGCTGTAGCCCACCAGGCTTCTCTGTCCATAGAATTCTCCAGGCAAGAATACTGGAGTGGGTTTCCATGCCTTCCTCCATGTCCTGGATCTTCCCAACCTAGGGATCGAACCTGCGTCTCTTAGGTCTCCTACATTTACCACTGGCACCACCTGGGAAGCCCATAGAGAAACAGAGGTTGGAGTATAAACCTTACACAGAAACAAGAGACATGACTTTGGGTCCACTCAAGGTGAATATCTGGAATTAAGAGGTTGAATTAAGAACGGGCTCTTGAAAAGTTGCTTAATCCAAAGGGGAAAAAAAAAGTGAAAACCGAAAAAAACGGGTGAATCCACATTTTCTGGGCTTTTTTAAGAAAAGAATTTGGATTAAAGACCTAAACGTAAGAACAGAAACTATAAAACTCCTAGAGGAGAACATAGGCAAAACACTCTCTGATNGTCCAGTTCTAACTGTTGCTTCCTGACCTGCATATAGGTTTCTCAAGAGGCAGGTCAGATGGTCTGATATTCCCATCTCTTTCAGAATTTTCCACAGTTTATTGTGATCCACACAGTCAAAGGCTTTGGCATAGTCAATAAAGCAGAAATAGATCACTAGTCATTAGGGAAATGCAAATCCAAACTGCAGTGGGAAATCATTACGCATCTGCTAGGATGACTATAATAAAAAAAGACAGACAGACAACATAAAGTGCTGACAAGAATGTGGAGAACCTGGAACCTCCATATATTGCTGATGGGAAAAAAATGATTTAGCCACTTTGGATAACAGACTGGCATTTTCCTAAAAAGTTAAAAATAAACTTACTACGAAATACAACAATTCACTCCTATGCACTACTCAAGAGAAATGAAAACATTTGTCCAAAGATATATATGTGAATGTCCATAGTGGAATTTTTCATAATAGCCCAGAACTCAAAACAACCCAAATGTCTGTCAGCTGATGAATGGATAAAAAAAACATGGTTTACCCATACAATGGAATTCTACTCAGCAATAAAAAGGACTGATACTTGCTACAACATGGGAGAATCTCAAAAATGTATGCTAAATGAAAGAAGCCAGATGGAAAAGACAACAGCTGTATGACTCTCTTTATATAAATGTCCAGGAAAGGCAATCTACAGGACAGTAGGCACACCAGTGATTGGGGCTGGGAGTAAGAAAAGGGATTAACTGCTAATGGGCAGGAGGCAACTTTCTGGGGTCCCGGAAATGTTCTAAAATTGGGTTCTGGTGATGGCTGCACAACCGCATCCATTTACGAAAGTCAGTAAGTTGTTTCCTACTTACAACGAGTGGATTCTACAGTATGTAAATTATACATCAGTAAAAATGCTAAAGGAAAGCCCAATAAGTTGCGCATGTTTTTACTGGAGTGGGTTGAAGTGATCGTCTGAACTTTTTCTCTTGACTTCAGTGCTGAGATATAATTCAGACAAGTATCTACAGCAACATTTACAGTTTGCAACATCCCTTACAATTTTCAAATTTACTTGCTTTTCACAGCAGTCCTGTGAAATAGGGTGCACAGGTGAATCACAGACAATAAGCATTTTTCTTTTTCTTTTCAGCTTTACTCTGAGGCAACTTTATATGCTGAATACAGCATATAATTTAAAAATCAAGGCCAACTTGGATAATGTAACCTGAATAAACTGGATAACAAACATTATCATTGCCTTAAGTACCCCAGATGCTTTTGAGAAGACAAGTATCTTTCATTTACCAAACCATTCTGAACAACAGGTAAGCCCCCAGCTGGAGACTCATTGTGGCTCACTGTTTGTAGACTTGGCTGAACAACCTCACCTACAGACCTGCCCCCTTGTTCGGCTGCCTCATTGAAGCCTACGGTAGGCTTGTTCAGTCTAAAGCATTTGCATTTATAAATATTGAAACACATGTAATGTAATTGTATATACAATTAGGCACACAACGGCTAGTGTTACAGGAGCTAATATTCCCCGGCAGAAACAAAGCTGCCAAAAACCAAGAATGGAATCCAAAGTATTAATTTGGTTCATAGCAAATCCTTCTCTACTATTTCTCTTGCAAGCTCAAAAGGAACCTAAACAAACAATTCTGACTTAGCCTGGAGCAGAGAATGGTATATTTAAAGAAATGTGACTTATAAATAAAATATCCAATTAACGTAATTTTGAAAATATATGTGGCGTAGGCACAAATACCTCGGACTAGTTAAAAACCACACAACCTCCCTTATTTTGATAGTACATACACAAGACATACATCAACAATCATAGACCTTTATACACAAGACATACATCAACAATCACAGACCTTTATACACAAGACATACATCAACAATCTCAGACCTTTGCATCTAGCCCCAAATTTCTTGCTCTGGGTTTATGAGAAGGTCAGCCTCTGGATCAGTCTTTCCCCACTTTCTGCTCAAGGAGTTAAGTGTGAAAGGAGCTCTCAGTGGAAGGGAAAGGACCAGACTCTTCCAAACCAAAGTTTCAGCCTTCCAGTCTCAGCCTCGGATTTGCTAATTTGTCTCTGTAGCGTGCTTATGCAACCTCTGCTTTCCAAGGAAGGCATGGAAGTTTTGTGTATTTTAGTATTCTCTGTCTCCCTGGATGACTTCCTGAAATCCTTTTACAGGAGACAAGTGTTGCTTAAGGATGTTTCCATGATCTTCGATCTAACACAAGCTGTGTTTCTTGCCTGTGACTGAACATGAACCAGACTGGATTAGGCTAAACAAATGTAGAAATACTAAACGGATTTCAGTCAATAGTTAATTCTGATATTTTCAAGTTGTAAAAGTCTCATATTGATATTTACACAATGCAACGCGCAGAAGAGTGGGAAAAGTGTGTGACTCAGGGCAAGATAATTGTGTTACTGTCTAGAATTTACTCCTGTAACTGTGTTTAGGTCCCTCAACTTCCAGTATTTTCAACTGAGAAAAAGATCAGAACCTTGGGGTGAAATAGTCTCTAAAGTCCTAATCATAATTTGACAATCATTTCTTGAGATGCTACTGTTATTCTACAAAGTAGAAATATTTATCTATATAATTTCTTGGAAGTCACATGTAGTTTGCCCTAACATGCTCTCTGACCTCTTGTTAGGATTTTTTTTAAAAAGTAAGAATTCGAAACTCATAACATGGAATCCATTGCACTATCATAAAATGCCACAAAATTTGCAGCCTGAGAGCAAGAAGGATAAAGACAGTAGTCAGATATTATCTGAGTCAGATTTCACAACTACACACATACAGTTGTAAGGAAGAGGTATGTCATCTCCAAAATGCCCTTTATTTTTTCTTTTTAATAAGTTTTACAATACTACACTGGCTTTCACACTTCCCAGAACTCCGATGTTCCTCAAAGGTGCTTCTGTAGCCCTTGAAAAGGTTAAAAATAGCAATACTAAAACCTGTTTCCCCACTGCCCACTCCCCCCAACAGTGTTTTATTTATTTGGCTTCTATTTAATTTTTTTGGAAAAGAGTCCTTGGATAAACGCAGTCTGAAAAACGACTGCACTATATAATGTAAAATATTTTGCTTAAATGCTGTACTTTTAAAAAGTGTTTCATTATTATATATACTGTTTAAAATGTAAATCATTCTGCAAGTTGCTCCAGCAAAGATCAAAGGTTAGAAAATAATTTTCCATTTATAGTCTTTGAAAAGACTATAAATGACATGCTATATTTAATTTGAGAGTCCCTGTGCAAATCATCAAATACTTTAATAACTATACAAATAATAATATTTGATACAAGGATCTCCCAAGTTACAGCATATTCATAAATCTGGATTGATAGGGGCCTAAATGGGAAAATCCTGTTTAGATAGCTCTAAGAGATGGGAGAGTGTTTAATGAAACAAGCTTGATAGTCTTATCATCAAAAAAACTGATTGATATTTGGTGCAATTTAATCTTTACCAAAAGAGAATTTTGAGGAAAGGAACAATCAGTAATTTAGATTAATCCCCATTCTTCCCCTTCAGTCTAATTCATCTACCTCTTACTCTGTGAATGGTCGTTTGGTCTGCTGGTTATAACAAATTTTTTTTTTTCACCATGGTTTAAATGATTAGGAGTTGGTTTTTAATTTTATTTAAAATTGGTTTTCAATTTTATTTAGTTGGTTTTTAAGGGTTTTATTTAATCCTTATTTAAGGACATGTGTCCATGTTGATTTGTAAAGGTGTAAGTAAAAGACTACTCCACTTTGAATATTACTCACTTTCTAAATTGACTCAAGAACCTAATGGAAGAATAAA
This sequence comes from Neotragus moschatus, assembly GCA_006410615.1. Classification (NCBI taxonomy): domain Eukaryota; kingdom Metazoa; phylum Chordata; class Mammalia; order Artiodactyla; family Bovidae; genus Neotragus; species Neotragus moschatus. Next base: position 227,996 of record SJYA01001381.1, on the reverse strand, counting down.
AACAAAATGTAATCTTTGGGTCATTTTCTCTAAGACTTTGAATCTATTTGCCACTTAGATAGGTTCCATGTTACTGAGAGCCTTGTGAAATAAAGGATAAGTTATTCCAGCCAAAGGGTTTTCTCATTTCAGTTCCCTAAAAATCTGTATTTTCCCCTTATAATAGATAGATTTAGATTCCTCTGTAAAATGCTTTGGGGACCACTGAGATAAAGGGCCATAAAAAATGACCACTATATTGGAATAAAGTAGAAAGGGGTCCTTTTTCTCTATGCAGAACACCCTCTAGTAAATAACTGGAGGTACAGAAAACAGCTGGTACCACCATGAAGATCATTGGAGAATGTCCTGGAGGGTCGTGAGGAATGAAGTCATTTCTCAACTTTTTTCAAACCCCATGGAGATAACAGCATGATATTCTTGTCAGTTTGGGTTCGCAGCTCTTTTGGCTCTGACTTCCAGTAGGTTTAGATCACAGTACAAAGCAGAGTGAAAAAGATTTCCTTTATCTTTGATAAGTACTTTGCTTTCTCTTTTGTTTTCTTCATGAGAGAGAGTCCCTTTTTTCTGAGTTCCACTCTGTTCAAAAGGAAGGCGCTGGTAAGCTCGGCCAGCCCATTCCATGGTGGGGCTGATCCTTCCCTAGTTCCCATTCCCACCTAATTTTGTCAGTTGTTTTGTTGGGAACCGGATTTGAGTGGCTGGATCTTCCAGAACAGGATTTTGGTCTGACGGAGCGGGGCATTGCAGAGGTTCGAAATGAAGCCACCTTGTGCCATCTTCCTTCTGCTGCTCTGAGTTCCTTTCCCTTCCCACACACGTGTCCCAGGGTCTCTGAGGGCTCTCTGGGGAAGCAGCACAACCTGGAAAATTAGAGCAAATGACATCTCTGCAGCTTGGTTTCAAAAAGCACGTCAGTTGCTATAGCAGGAGAAGGTTTGCAGATACATGCTCAGAGGGGGGAAAAAAGGAGGAATTGCTGCCTATCCCTGACACTGTAATTTTTAAGGGTCTAGAAAGAAACAACTATTGGCTGGCAGTGTAAAAACATTCGAGAGCGAGGACAAAAACAAAAACAACAACAAAAAGATTCCATATAAAGATAAGGGAAAAAGAACAGCGAGAATTAACTGCTTTCTTTAGGATCAACTTAGCTTCGTGCACAAAGTTCATTTTGACTATATTACATCCCTTTAACCCTAACAACTCAAGTTGGTGGCAGAGCTCTGAGGCATTACTTTCTGAATATAAGCAAACGGGGCTTCTAAAGGTGATGAGGCTGAAGGTAAGCAGGTGGAGGGGGTAGAGGTGTCCTGAGCCTGCAGCCCTGGATTCAGTGACCCCCTCACTGGTGTGTCCGCCAGGACTACACCACGGAGCCTTCGAGGCCCGCCCGCAGGAAGGCTCCAGAAAGGCTCCGGCATCGGCCAGAGAGAAAGTTCCGCAAACAACTCCGAGATCTCTCCGCCCAGGTCTCGTTACACCTGGTTTCTCAAGAGCATATTGCTCGGCCAACCTTAATAATCCCAGAGGAACGGCCAGGCAGGAGGCTGGATTCCAATCTACCTTTGGCCTAATTTATTGAGGGTTTTAAAAGGGGGAAATAAAACTTTGAACTCGACTCCTCTGAAGCTTTATAATTCAGGTGTGCCTCTTGCCTTCAGGGGCACCGAAGATCACTGAAGTTAGTGACAACACACACACACACACACACACACACAACCCCACACCTCTCTGAGCTGCAGAGCAGAAAAGTGTGTCCAGACCCGACCCGGCTGGTTCTCGTACCAGATTAATTTGGCAGCAAGAGCAGAAGTCCCCGGCTCTGCCCTCATCCTTTCCTGATGGGACAGGATTCACCCTGCGTGCCGCCCTTTCATCCTCCGCTCTCCAGCCACCACGCGTGTAGGAAAAAAAGTGACTGCGTGGAGGAAGGGAGCAGAAAGAAAAGGGGCGAGGAAAGGCGGTGGATGAAGACAGGAAGACTGCTCGAGAGAAATGACTGGAGGGAAAAAGGCTAGGTCAAGGCTGAAGTCACGTCTAGGTTCCGTAGTATTAAAACTCGGGAGTTTTAAAAATCTAGGCCGGCAAGTCTGAGCTAGTCTGCACGACTTGAGACAAAAGGCAGGACCTACGTACGAAAGCCTTTCCCCTTCCCTTTCTAGGCAGACGTGAGTTACAGTCCCATAACCTTGCGTGAGGACAAGTTGGGCTGATTTTCCTGCAGGTGCCTAGCATGGTGCCCATGTCCTGATAGGGGATGAACTTGACTCTGAACCTAAGAGCCCACCGTTACTCCACAGAAAGCAGCTGAGTGTGGTTCACGTGGGACGTAGCCCTTTTAGTTACAGAAAAGCCAGGCGATTTGGGAGCGATTTGGGGCCAACAGAAGGCGAGGTGTACTTCCCTCCCTCGGCCTGGGCCAGGGCTTTCTAGACGCCGAATTTCTAGACCCCCTATTCAGGGAGGGCCTGGAGCACCAATCAGTTCGGCTACTAAGCACCTCCAGAGAAAGAGGGGCGCCTATTGGCGATGCCTACCTGCACAGTGGATGCGTGTGTGCGTGCGTGCGTGCGTGTGTGTGTGTGTGTGTGTGTGTGCACGCGCTGGGCATGAGGCAGGGCTGAGGTCCGAGATGGCCTATTCTCAGAGGCCCTCATCAGTAATGCAGACAGAGGAGTCGGGGCGCTGGGAGGGAGGCCCTGGGCCGTGCCAGCCAGATGCCTGGGTGTTTTCATAGCCTCCTGCGAGCCCCGCCTGGCCCTCCTCTGCCAGATCCCGGGTAGGCTGGCGCAAGAACCGGTTTCCCTCCTCCCCAGCGAGTGGGGGCCGGGTGGGGGGGCCCGGGCGCCCCGCCTCACCCCGCGCAGGCCGCTCCTTCCCAGAGGAAGCGTCTAGAACAGAACGCAGGCACTGGCTTGTGAACTCCGGGCCGCGGTTCCCAGAGCGCGCGGTGTGTAAACAGAATTGCTGTCAATCACGTCGCGTCGGCACAGCGCGGTGGATTCTTTGGTGAAAGGAAAGCCTCTTTGCTGGGAAAATACCGCGCACCCCTCCCCAGCCATTTCTATCATTGTTAATTTCAGGTGGTCATCACCTTTTCCAGCTTGGCTCTGAGTTTCTCTCTTCTGTCCTCTTTTTGGATGATCTTTTCTGCCCTGGTAACCCTCCACTTCCCACCTACTGGAATGGGTGAGAAGCGTGTCATCAGAATTTACCAGCTTTAAAAACATGGGCTTTTAGCCCAAAGACTGAGGTGGATGGGACGCAGAAACCGTGAGAACGTGCCCCAAGCTCTCCATTCTGCGTTCAAGACGGAATGCGTGTCCCTTCACCTCACCTGCCTTTGATTCCTTTGAGCTGGGCTCCTCACCCCGGGGCGTAGCCACTTGGGACAGGGCGCCCCTTACTTCTCCTGGAGGAGGTAGCTATATTTCACAAGGGATAGAATGATTTATGTGCACAATTTAAATAGTTTTGGGGGGCTCTGAGGAATGCGAAATGCAGCATGACTTGAAGGTACAGTATACTTTAGGGAAAACGTGGAATGCATCGAATGTTTTCTTTTCCAAAGAAGAAAGCTAGTTTAAATCTATTTCACTGACGAAACTGTTCAACCATGTGCAAATGTGTAATTCTGCCTCCTGACAAGTTGGCCAGGATTGGGATCACTGGCCATGCCAAGGCTGGAAGCATAGCTTCGACACCATGGGGTGCTCCCAGCACAGATTCCCCCTACATTTAGAATATATGGAAAGAATAGAACTATTACTTTTTTCAGATTCAATGCCTTTCTTTAAACTCCCTCTTTTATATTCATTTTTTTAGAGAGGGTGTCATATGTATTAACTTTGTTCCCCCATGAAGATAGTTTGAGTTTTGAACAAAATTGGGTAGTAATTGTAATCAAATATACTTATTTAAAGTCATTTCTATTTTTGCAGAAAATAATTATTCTTGTTTGGAATAGTTGTTTATGCCAAAAATGAAGATGTAAAAATATTTTAAGTAGTCCAGAAGTCCATGATTGCACCTTCTAGAAATGAAAATGAATTTCATTTCTAGAGATACACTTGAATTTTTATTTCATAATATAACTTTTATTGTGAAACATTTCAGGCATACCAAAAGCCCCACGGAGAATTATTACTCTATAACAAACATCTATTACTCAGCCCAAGAGATAAAGCTTTTCAAGTGTCATTGAAGCCCCCACCACACCGTGTGCCCCTTCCTCATCTTATTACCTTTCCTCACGCCCGTCTTATGAACTGATGTTTATCATGGTCACCCATTAAAAATATTTTTGCTATGTATGTATTGATTGTTGTTATTTTTAGCTGCTGAGTTGTGTCTGACTCTTCACCATACCGTGGACTGTAACCCTCCAGGCTCCTCTGTCCGTGGAATTTCCCAGGCAAGAATACTGGAGTGGGCTGCCATTTTCTTCGCCAGAGGATCCTCCCCACCCCCAGGGACTGAACCCACATCTCTTGCACTGGCGGGCAGGTTCTTTACTGCTGAGCCACCTGGGAAGCCCTGTGGCGATAACCTCGATCGCAGTAGCTCTGCTTCCGTCCTCTTAACTGCTGCCTAGATATCCACTGTCTGGACGGATGTGCTTCCGTTGAGAGATGGCAGTGGTTCCTGCTTTCCCCCGTTGTAGACAATGCTGCTGTGGACCTTCTTATAGGTGTTTCTTATAGACACATGTGAAGAATTTCACCCAGGACAGGTAATGTGTTGGGATTCTAGGTGCACAATCCATGACTTAATTAGACCCTGTCTACTTACTCTTGAGAGTTGCCAGTTTTACATTTTCACTGTAGAAATAAAAGAAAATCCAAATTACCGATGAGAATAAAAAGGAAAAGTCATTCCCATCTCTTCATCCAAAGAAACTCACTTTTAACTTTAAAAAAAAAAATTGTTTTTGTGTGTAATCTTCCCTCATAACTCAGTTGGTAAAGAATCTGCCTGCAATCCAGGAGACCTGGGTTCAATTCCTCGGTTGGGAAGATCCCCTGGAGAAGGAAATGGCAACCCACTCCATTATTCTTGCTTGGAGAATCCCATGGTCAGAGAAGCCTGGCAGGCTACAGTCCATGGGGTCGCAAGAGTCGGACACAACTTAGTGACTAAACCACCACCACCNGGTTCAATTCCTCGGTTGGGAAGATCCCCTGGAGAAGGAAATGGCAACCCACTCCATTATTCTTGCTTGGAGAATCCCATGGTCAGAGAAGCCTGGCAGGCTACAGTCCATGGGGTCGCAAGAGTCGGACACAACTTAGTGACTAAACCACCACCACCATCACCATCATAATCTTCCAAGTTTTAGTTCTATGAGATATATGTATTTTTATGTATTGTATGTGAATATATATATACATACATTATATGGTATAGGTATATATATGTTATACGAGTATACATGTACACATACAAATATATATGTGTATGCAGTGACCCTTGTAAAACACGAGTTTGAACACACATGCGTGTGTCCACTTACATGCGATTTTTTTTCCAATAAATACAATAGTGCTATTCGATCAGTGGTTGGTTGAATCCATGAATGTGGAACTGAGAATACAGAGAGCTGACCATAAAATTATATAGAATTTCGACTGCAGGGGGGCTGGGGTGCAGTCATGTCCCCTAACCCCTGAGTTGCTCAAGGGTCAATTGTATATTTGTATTTAATGTTTGGGGATTCTATACTTTTAAATTCAACATTATATAGTGGGCATTCTACCATATCACTAAATATTCATTAAAGACACAGCTTAAATGCCTACAAATTAGTTCACTGTAGGAATAATTCTTTGGTTTATATAACTACTCATCTGTTAAACATTTAGATAATAATTTCTCACTCTTATGGAAAATGCTGTGATGAAGTACAAAGTGTTTATAAACCAAAACATTTTTTTTACTTATCTTCTTCATGGTAGTTTTAGTGGCTTAATCAGTCCTTTTGTTGCTCGAGCAGCTAAAGTCTTTAAGGATAAAATAACAGCTTTTAACTTATTTCAATTTTTTGATACTCTTCCCTTGTGACTCAGCTGGTAAAGAATCTGCCTGTAATACAGGACACCTCGGTTCGATCCCTGGGTTGGAAAGATCTTCTGGAGAAGGGAAAAGCTATCCACTCCAGTATTCTGGCCTGGAGAATGCCATGGACTATATAGTCCATGGGGTAGCAAGAGTCAGACACAACTGAGCGACTTTCACTTTCACTTTCACGTTAACTTGTCTTATTTACTCCTTTCCTTGGCTGTATAGGGATCTAGTATAGAAGTGTAACACAGCTTAGCAATCCATTCTCCAGTCGATGGGCACTTGAGTGTTTCAGGTTTTTGCTGTTGTGAAGAGGGCTGCTGTGTGTGTTGCTGTTGACTTGCAGAAGAGCTTCCTGACAGTTCCAGCTCTTCCAGCTCCAACCACCAGTAGCAGTATTGGGAATGAACGAGTTACATCATTTTTCTGAGTCTCAACTGACATCATCTGCAGAATGAAGCCAACAGAGGTAATAACATTCATTGAAGGCTTATGACAAAGCAGCAACTGCTCTAAGTACTTTACGTGAATTACCTCACTTAATGCTCACAACTCTAGTGAGTACATACCACCATCGCTCCCATTTCACAGATAACTAAACTGAGGTGGCGAGAGCTTAATTACCCAGATTACAGTCAATAAATGGCCAGGTCACAATTCAGACTTACAGATTCTGCCCCAATAGTTTGCCCCCTACTTTTAAAAAGGTGTTTAGTCACACGTGTTTTCTCTCTTTCCTTCTCTCTACACATTCTTTATGCTGAACCATTTTATAAAGTTGTAGACCTCTTGACATTTTACTCCCAAATACTTCAGAATTAACACTTAAGAGGAGCCTGGTGGGCTGCAGTCCATGGGGTTNTCTGCCCCAATAGTTTGCCCCCTACTTTTAAAAAGGTGTTTAGTCACACGTGTTTTCTCTCTTTCCTTCTCTCTACACATTCTTTATGCTGAACCATTTTATAAAGTTGTAGACCTCTTGACATTTTACTCCCAAATACTTCAGAATTAACACTTAAGAGGAGCCTGGTGGGCTGCAGTCCATGGGGTTGCTAAGAATCGGACACAACTGAGCGACTTCACTTTCACTTTTCACTTTCATGCATTGGAGAAGGAAATGGCAACCCACTCCAGTGTTCTTGCCTGGAGAATCCCAGGGACGGGGGAGCCTGGTGGGCTGCTGTCTATGGGGTCACACAGAGTCGAACACGACTGAAGTGATGTAGCAGCAGCAGCAGCAGCAGCAGCAGCAACATAATCACATGACATATAGTCATTTAATACCCACATAATATAAATTATAATGTGCTTAGGCTTACCAGTTTGAGAATTTCTATAGTTTTTCATCATCATCAACACTTGGTATTGTCAGACTACAAATTTTTGCTAATCTGATGGGGTGCTGAAGTGGTGTCTCATTGTGGTTTTAATTTGCATTTTTCCAATTATTTACAAGGTTGAAGTTATGAGACCATTCTTTCCCCACTCTTATGTGAAACGCTTGTTCATTTCTTTTATCCATTTAACAAAAATTGGTTTGTTTGTCTTAAAAGCCTTCCTTGTTAAGATGGAAACTGGCATGACAAATTCTTACTGTAACTTCAAGTTACTCAATGGCTTGGCATCACAAATAAATGGTCCATGGAGAATGAAGCTGAAAACAGAGGATTTTTTTCCTAAAAGTGATTACTTGAAAATTTGGATTTCAAAGGTAGAAATGAGGCATAGAACTTAATGCTGAATAGCAAAATATACCAATACTTCACAAAATTCCCCAAGATAAGTAACAGAAATAGCAACAGTGCTATATTTAAGTAAGAGAGATGAGTTGAATTCTGTGTCCTATTTCCCACCTCTCCTATTTCCAGGAGTCAAAATCTAAGTTATAAGGAGGCTTATAGGAATGAACCCCAGGCTTTGTGACTGCCCTTCAGACGATGAGTGAACTTCAGTCATTAGTGGTCCGAGGCACTCCATTTTCACCAGGACTGAGTCACGGAAAATCAATGGTAGGATCGTTTAATAATGCTTCAAAGACTTGGAAAAAGCCTGTGAAGAGAGGTTTCAATTCAAATAGAGAAACTTCAGAGTAAGGTGTTCCCATACTTGTTGTTATTTTGTTTGACTTAAAGAGGACCATTTGTAGATCTGTACCCCTGTTGCTGGGAGATCCAAGCAGTCCCTTCTGAAGGAGATCAGTCTTGGGATTTCTTTGGAAGCAGTGATGCTAAAGCTGAAGCTCCAGTACTTTGGCCACCTCATGCAAAGAGTTGACTCATTGGAAAAGACTCTGATGCTGGGAGGGATTGGGGCAGGAGGAGAAGGGGACGACAGAGGATGAGCTGGCTGGATGGCATCACCGACTCGATGGACACGAGTTTGAGTGAACTCCGGGATTTGGTGATGGACAGGGAGGCCTGGCGTGCTGCCATTCCTGGGGTCGCAAAGAGTCGGACACGACTGAGCGACTGAACTGAACTGACTGACCCCTGTTGCTAGGATGGAATTCAGTCTGGACTGTTAATCCAGATTTTTCTCAGATAGGAAAGAAGATAAGGTATATCAGCTTATTCATGTGGCATTATAAGAAAATATGAAGAGAAAATAAAGTATGATTAATCACTTTTCAACACACAAATGTTAAGATTTGTATTTTAAAGTACAAGTCACTTTACAGTGATTTATAGCATTTCTGTTTCTTATCTAAATGACTATGGAAAATAGAACTATTCTTACAGATGGGGCAATATGTACTATTTACTACTCTGTAGCTCATTATCTTCAAGTCTTGGATACTGTTTCTAAAATTGCAAGTATAAGTTTTAGAAATAGAAGCCATTGTGTTTCATTGCTACTGGGTCCATCCAGAAAATAATTTTCCTTTAAAAGTGATTTTATGCTGTACCCTGACGGGAATGGGAGTATAATTTTATCAGAGTTAATAGAATTAAGTTAAAATGTGTGTATTTTGTAATATATAAATTATACCTCAATGAAAAAAGAGAATTGTTGGGGAAATGACGTTTCAGAATAGGTGGCAGGATGGTCCTCAAAGCAGTCACGGGGCCACTCAGGAAGCGTGGAGGGACTGCAGGGCCGGCCCAAGTTGTCCTGTCTGGTGGTCTTTGTGTCTGGGTGAAAATCTGTGCCATCACTGTGACAAAAGACAAAGGGCAGGGCTGCCTTTTTAGCTGCCATAAGGCTTAACAATAAAACCCATGAGCAAATGTTCCCACTGATTCTGTCCCCACGGCCAGCTTGAGTTGGAAGGAATGTAATTAGACCCTACTTTCTCTGCACTCTGGCGGAGGTTCAGGAGGCCAGCTGTCTGGAAAATTGTAGGAAGAGGAAATATACAATGGAAAGCGATTGCATTAGAAGTTTGTTCCAGGATCTTCCCTGGCGGCTCAGTGGTCAAGAATCTTGTCTGCCAACGTAGACACAGGTTCGGTCCCTGATCTGGGAAGATCCCGCGTGTTGCAGAGCGACTAAGCCTGTGCACCCTAGGGCCTGGCCTCTGCAACACGCACCATAGCTAGAGATGAGCCCTCACTTGCCACAACTAGAAAAAGCCCACACGCACCAATGAAGACCCAGTGCAACCAAAAATAAATACAAAAACAAATTTTTTTTTAAAAGTTCATTTCAGTTCTCTTTTTGCATCCAACCCTTTGCCTGAGTGAGAAAAAGGGAACAAGTAGATAAAAGTAGGTGAGTAGTTTATGCAGTTTTACCTGGGCTCTCCCCTCCTCCTCCCCATCCCTTTCCCTCTGTTCTCGTCAAATTGTGGTGAACAGCAGTGGAACTGGAATCCCGAATTGGAGGCATCCCATGGAGGGCTTTTACCACTTGCTGTTCGTTTACCCAGATGTCTGCACGCCAGCACGTTGGAGAACAGCCATCTCGTGTACCATTTTGCCTTCAGCAAGAGATTGTTATTAGTCAAATCATTCTTATATGTGAATATTTTACGGAAACAAGACTCTTCTAAAATGTCTATACTAAACTCTATTAAAGGTTGAAACATCCTTAGAGTCACATAATCCTGATTCATTCACTCTAATATCAATCTTTTCTTTTGCAAATGAAATTCATCTTCTCTCTCAGAAACCTCTGCACATAGAACAATGCCAATACCAGTAACTGAAGATAAACTGTTATCAAGTCCACCTCCCTAAGTTTTATTTCCTGTTTATTCATGCCATATTCTCTGTACATTTTGATTTGTTAAGGGGCAGTTTGGAGAAGGAAATGGCACCCCACTCCATTACTATTGTCTGGGAAATCCCATGGACAGAGGAGCCTGGTAGGCTATAGTCCATGGGGTCGCAAAGACTCGGACACGAGTGAGCGACTTCACTTCACTTCACTTCAAGGGGGCAGTTATCGTGTGTTGCCTATTTGTGTAGAATTACCCTTAGGGTGAATGACTCATCATTTTCCCTCCTCCCCTCTTTTTAGTCTCCCTTTCTCTCCATCCTTCCCTCTCTCCCTTTCTTTATTTCCTTCTGTTTCACAGTATAGGGAAAGAATGTGAACAAACATTAAAGCCTTTGTACTTGTGTTCAGTCCAGTTTCATTCCTTTCCCTCCACAGACAGCCACTATTTTGAAACTGATGTTCTTTCCTATCCTTGCTTTCATATTTTTTTCTTCATCGTGTTGGCTCAGATGGTAAAGAATCTGCCTCCAGTGCAGGAGACCCACGTTTGATCCCTGGGTTGGGAAGATCTCCTGTAGAAGGGAATGGCTACCCACTCCAGTATTCTGGCCTGGAAAACTCTATGGACAAGAGAACTACAGTCCATGGGGTTACAAAGAGTTGAACACAACTGAGGGACTAATGTTTTCACTTTTCACTTTCATCTGTCTGTTAGCAATTTTATATTGATTCATGTTTTAACATATCCATTCACATTCATATAACGTATGTTATGTCTCACTCAACATTATGTGTTTGGATTTTCTATTTTAGAATTTATTTAGATTTTGTACTTTTGCTTTTTTCCATCTGCTTCATTTTTCACCTTTTATTCAACTGTCAATATCTCAAGTTCCCTTTTTTAAAATTTCCTTTTTTCTTCTTTTCATTTAAATGTTATTATTTCTATTCTTTTAATGTTTATTCTTAGAAATTATTAATGGAATGTAAAGTTAATCAATATGTCTTCCCCTCCAACTAATACTGGGTTTTATGACTGTTTAAACTCAGATCTTCCTTTACAGTGATTTGTGTGATTGTTGACTGGTTTATTCAGTTCAGTTCAGTCACTCAGTCATGTCCGACTCTTTGCAACCCCTGGCTTTGGTGTAGTCAATAAAGCAGAAGTAGATGTTTTTCTGGAACACTCTTGCTTTTTCAATGATCCAGCAGATGTTGGCAGTTTGATCTCTCACTCCTCTGGCTTTTCACAATCCAGCTTGAACATCTGGAAGTTTACAGTTCATGTGTTAATGTATTAGACTAATTGGCATTTAGACTAATTAGTATTAGACTGGTGTATTAGTATTACCTTATTTTTAAAGTCCTCTCAGATTAGTATCGGTTTTATTATTTACAGTAAATCATTAGTTAATTTTGACAATGTATTTACCAATTTCTTTATTCATCCTTATGGTTCTACTTCTTTCTTCTGAATTCAATTGTTTTTCTTACTGAAGCAAACCTTATGGTAGATCTTTTAGGAAGAGTTGATGAGTGGGAAACTCCCAGACTTTGTTGGTTTGAAATTTCTGCTTCACTCTCAGTCTGAAAATTTAGTTGGGTATAGAATTCTAGGATGAATATTATTCCTCTTAGCAACATAAAGATGCCATTTGTTTCCCGTAGACATCTATGGTGACTGATGACAAGTTTGATGATAGTCTAATTGGACCCTTTTTTGCTTTTTGTTTTTAGAGTATCTGCTTTGGTTGCTTTTAAGATTTTTCTTCCTATCATTGACATTCCAAAGTTGCACCAGAGTGTATCAAATTGTGAATTTTAAAAATTATACTGCTGGGATGTGTGCATGCTTCTGAAATCTGAAGACTCATTTATGTTTTGCTTTATATCTAGAAAATTCTCAGGTATAATTTTTCTTAAATATTATCTCTTTCTCACTTTCTCTATTTTTTTTTTTGTCTGAAATTTCTACTTGATATATATTGAAACTTCTTGATCTGTTTTTTATGGCTCTTGGCCACAGTTTCATAGTTTTTCTGTCCCACATTCTGAGAAATTTCTTCCGGTCTGTCTTCTGGTTTGTGGATTCTTTCTTCATTTTTGTCTTAACTATTCATTCCCCTTTCCACTGAATTTTTAATTTCAGTGACTATGATTTTCATTTATAGAGACTCAGTTTGGTTATTTTTCAGAGTTGTTTATTCTGTTTTATGTTGTCTTCTTTTTTTCACTGTCTTCTATGCCTTGGTTTATATCTTTAGTCATGTTGTAGGCATTTCATAGTCTCTCAGAATGTTCTTTTATATGCAATTCTCTGAGTGCTGATTCTCCTCCCTGCTATATCTGTTGACTCACCCATAGTAGTTTATTCTTTCATAGACCTTGTAATTTTTGACTATGAACTTATCTTTAATTATGTTTGCTTCCCAGGAGATGTGAAAACATTCCCATGAAATGAGTGTACATTTTTACTGCTTACAGAGGTTTCAAATATCCTGGCTTGATTTTTAAATTTTATTTCTCAACTTAGGATTCCTGGGTCAAGCATGTAGCATAAACTCAGCCCCCATGCACTCAGGCCTGGAGTTGCCATTTCTCAAAGGTGTTTTTCTCCCATCCAAGATCCCAGACATAAAAGACACTATTTAGCAATGCAACCAAACTTTACTATAGTGGCCTCATTTGGAAGAGTTTCATTTTTCTAACATAATAAGAAGGTTGGAAACAGCAAGAGCAGGGAAGAAATACTGTCATCCATGTCTTTTCCTCAAGCTCCTTGTATCTTCCTGCCCCTTTATCCTTAAGGAATGGCTTTTACCACTATGCTTGTTTCATGGTGACAAACTGGCCTATTCCACTTCCAGGCTCATGGCCACAGTCCAGGTGGGAAAAGGGAGTAGAAAGCAACAAGAAAGAAGGAATGGCCTCCAGATCAGGAAAACCAAACTTTCCCTGAAATCTCTAGCCCACTCTGCTTACGTCTCATTGGCTGGAACTGTATCACATGGTCACCCCCAGCTGCAAGGATGTAGCCACTCAGCTTCCACATAGGGCCTTGCCTTTGATGTTTCTCTTCATTTGTGCCGCTGAAGATTTCCTTTGCCTTCCTCTACAACTTGGCTGCTAAAACACACTTTAATTCATTCTCTCCATTTTTCCCCCCCTCTGAGTCCTTTCAAAGGTCTGAGATCTCACAGGCTCTGCTCTTATTTCTTCAGCCTCAGATATCCACGTTGCAGGGTTAGGGTGGGGGTAGTCCTTCTCAAAAAAAACATTGTACTTATTTTTTTTTTTTAAGTAAGTTTTAAAAATGTCTTGGCTGTGATGGGTCTTCCTTGCTGTGCAGGTTTTTCTCTAGTTGCAATGGGCAGGGGCTACTCTTGGTTGCAGTGCCTGAGCTTCTCATTGTGGTGGCTTCTCTTGTTGTGGAGTGCCGACTCTAGAGTGCACCAGCTTCAGTAGTCGCGGCATGTGGCTTCAGGTTCCCAGGTACAGGCTCAGTGGTTCCAGCCTGGCCTGTGGGATCTTCCCAGCTCAAGGATGGAACCTGCATCTCCTGCATTCGCAGGTGGGTTCTTTACCGCTGAGGCACCGGGGAAGCCCTATACTTGGTTTTAAAAGCAATTCCGATGCCTGTAACTAGGGATACAATGCTCCAAATTTGTACAAGAGGCGGTGGGCAGAGTGGTTCAGGTATTCCTTAACCTTTAATTAATGATTCTGATCATTTGTTCCACTGTCCACTTAAGCCCTCCGTAACTGCTGAGCTTGGAGCCGTCCTGAGAAGAACGGTTCCCGTCTCCACGGCAGCCTCACTGGCGGTCTTTCAGTGTGTGGTTTCCTCTGGCTTATCCATCAATAGCTGTCCGTCTCCTTTCTGGTCTCTCATAAATTTGTCAAATTTTGTAATTGACTGTTGGCACTTTTTCTTGCTTAAGCACTATTATGAAAATAACTAGTTTTTGTGTATCATCATTTCAACTGCATTTTCAGAAATAGGCTGAGGGAATATTTATAGACGATTTGCAACCTTGAATCTCCAAATATAATGGTCATTTATCCTATTTGCTCAACACCAAGCCTGGCACTAAGTGAAACAAGAGAATATAATATAATACCTAATCCTTAGCACCAGCGGTGTGCTGTAGCCAGCTTTCACCACGTCGCAAGAACCAATGGATAAAATTGAAAGAATTTTATGACTTGGTTGACTTTGCTTTGACATCTTGAAATTGACAATGGTAGCAGTATTTACACCACTGAAATCAGCAAATACTATGAATCAGCCCCTTCGCCTCTTTGAGAGCTGGTTGGTATTCATTTGTCTGTACGCCACTAGTCTTTAGTAACCTAAGACATATGCTGAAGAAAAAGAGAAGTCCAAGCAAGATAGCCATCAAGTACAAACCAGACACTCCAAATGCTAAGGGATTCAGACAGCAGGAATCACTGTTGACTGTAACAGCTGAGGAAGGCTGGCAAGGCAGCAGCAGGGCAGACGGAGTATCGCTGCACTTGTCAAAGTGCAAGAGTGAACTCTCTGAAGCCAGAGTTTGAGTTCTAGCGCTTTCACTTACAGCTGTGTGGCCTGGAAGAATGACTAAATCTCTCTAGTAAGCGTAACGGCAGCCAGCATTTACCAGCTCCTTATCATGGGTAGACACTGTGCTAGGTGCTTTTCCACAGATGAACTTAATCCTTACTTTCATCATATGCAAAATGCTGTCTACTGAAGGGGCTATTCTGAGTATCCCATGACATGATTTACGTAAAGTCTCCATAAAATGTGGTAAAACTGCCAAATTTCTTATAGAAGGTAAGCAATTTCTACATGCAGATTTTTCCTACAAGGCCTTGAAAGATGGGTTTGTCTGGTTATGTGAAGGGACTAGCAGAGGGCATTTCATCCAAAGGGGAGGAGGGTCCCAAAGCACAAAGAAAAGGCAAATAGGAGTGTGGGCCCTGATTCTGATGCTGGCCTGAATGGAGCAGAAACTGTACTGGATGTGGGTGGGGGATGGGGTAGCAGAAGAGGATAGATTGTAACGAGTCCAGTGTTCTAACCAGGGAACTTTATTTTTTAATTTATTTTTATTTTTACTTTATTTTGCTTTACAATACTGTATTGGTTTTGCCATACATTGACATGAATCCGCCACGGGTGTACATGAGTTCCCAATCCGGAACCCCCCTCCCACCTCCCACCCCTAAGCAGAGAACTTTACATTTCACATGATGGGAACTAAGGGAGCCACTCTAAGTTCTCGAAGGGGTGGAGAAATTATTAAAATGGAATTTTTAAGAATAGGATTCTGGCAGGCAGGCACTTATGCAAAATGCACTGGAGAGGGGACAAAGACAGCAGCAAGAGGTGGCAGAAATGGGAGAAAAGGCCGGATCCGAGAGGCAGTTCAAGAGACAAAAGGAATAAGATTATTTTATAAGTGATTAAGCCAGAAATACGTAGTCATGATACTTGGAGGAGTAANCCCTTTATCCTTAAGGAATGGCTTTTACCACTATGCTTGTTTCATGGTGACAAACTGGCCTATTCCACTTCCAGGCTCATGGCCACAGTCCAGGTGGGAAAAGGGAGTAGAAAGCAACAAGAAAGAAGGAATGGCCTCCAGATCAGGAAAACCAAACTTTCCCTGAAATCTCTAGCCCACTCTGCTTACGTCTCATTGGCTGGAACTGTATCACATGGTCACCCCCAGCTGCAAGGATGTAGCCACTCAGCTTCCACATAGGGCCTTGCCTTTGATGTTTCTCTTCATTTGTGCCGCTGAAGATTTCCTTTGCCTTCCTCTACAACTTGGCTGCTAAAACACACTTTAATTCATTCTCTCCATTTTTCCCCCCCTCTGAGTCCTTTCAAAGGTCTGAGATCTCACAGGCTCTGCTCTTATTTCTTCAGCCTCAGATATCCACGTTGCAGGGTTAGGGTGGGGGTAGTCCTTCTCAAAAAAAACATTGTACTTATTTTTTTTTTTTAAGTAAGTTTTAAAAATGTCTTGGCTGTGATGGGTCTTCCTTGCTGTGCAGGTTTTTCTCTAGTTGCAATGGGCAGGGGCTACTCTTGGTTGCAGTGCCTGAGCTTCTCATTGTGGTGGCTTCTCTTGTTGTGGAGTGCCGACTCTAGAGTGCACCAGCTTCAGTAGTCGCGGCATGTGGCTTCAGGTTCCCAGGTACAGGCTCAGTGGTTCCAGCCTGGCCTGTGGGATCTTCCCAGCTCAAGGATGGAACCTGCATCTCCTGCATTCGCAGGTGGGTTCTTTACCGCTGAGGCACCGGGGAAGCCCTATACTTGGTTTTAAAAGCAATTCCGATGCCTGTAACTAGGGATACAATGCTCCAAATTTGTACAAGAGGCGGTGGGCAGAGTGGTTCAGGTATTCCTTAACCTTTAATTAATGATTCTGATCATTTGTTCCACTGTCCACTTAAGCCCTCCGTAACTGCTGAGCTTGGAGCCGTCCTGAGAAGAACGGTTCCCGTCTCCACGGCAGCCTCACTGGCGGTCTTTCAGTGTGTGGTTTCCTCTGGCTTATCCATCAATAGCTGTCCGTCTCCTTTCTGGTCTCTCATAAATTTGTCAAATTTTGTAATTGACTG
The DNA here is from genome assembly GCA_006410615.1 of Neotragus moschatus. Lineage (NCBI taxonomy): Eukaryota > Metazoa > Chordata > Mammalia > Artiodactyla > Bovidae > Neotragus > Neotragus moschatus. The sequence continues at coordinate 211,154 of SJYA01001381.1, read as the reverse complement.
TTGGCACTTTTTCTTGCTTAAGCACTATTATGAAAATAACTAGTTTTTGTGTATCATCATTTCAACTGCATTTTCAGAAATAGGCTGAGGGAATATTTATAGACGATTTGCAACCTTGAATCTCCAAATATAATGGTCATTTATCCTATTTGCTCAACACCAAGCCTGGCACTAAGTGAAACAAGAGAATATAATATAATACCTAATCCTTAGCACCAGCGGTGTGCTGTAGCCAGCTTTCACCACGTCGCAAGAACCAATGGATAAAATTGAAAGAATTTTATGACTTGGTTGACTTTGCTTTGACATCTTGAAATTGACAATGGTAGCAGTATTTACACCACTGAAATCAGCAAATACTATGAATCAGCCCCTTCGCCTCTTTGAGAGCTGGTTGGTATTCATTTGTCTGTACGCCACTAGTCTTTAGTAACCTAAGACATATGCTGAAGAAAAAGAGAAGTCCAAGCAAGATAGCCATCAAGTACAAACCAGACACTCCAAATGCTAAGGGATTCAGACAGCAGGAATCACTGTTGACTGTAACAGCTGAGGAAGGCTGGCAAGGCAGCAGCAGGGCAGACGGAGTATCGCTGCACTTGTCAAAGTGCAAGAGTGAACTCTCTGAAGCCAGAGTTTGAGTTCTAGCGCTTTCACTTACAGCTGTGTGGCCTGGAAGAATGACTAAATCTCTCTAGTAAGCGTAACGGCAGCCAGCATTTACCAGCTCCTTATCATGGGTAGACACTGTGCTAGGTGCTTTTCCACAGATGAACTTAATCCTTACTTTCATCATATGCAAAATGCTGTCTACTGAAGGGGCTATTCTGAGTATCCCATGACATGATTTACGTAAAGTCTCCATAAAATGTGGTAAAACTGCCAAATTTCTTATAGAAGGTAAGCAATTTCTACATGCAGATTTTTCCTACAAGGCCTTGAAAGATGGGTTTGTCTGGTTATGTGAAGGGACTAGCAGAGGGCATTTCATCCAAAGGGGAGGAGGGTCCCAAAGCACAAAGAAAAGGCAAATAGGAGTGTGGGCCCTGATTCTGATGCTGGCCTGAATGGAGCAGAAACTGTACTGGATGTGGGTGGGGGATGGGGTAGCAGAAGAGGATAGATTGTAACGAGTCCAGTGTTCTAACCAGGGAACTTTATTTTTTAATTTATTTTTATTTTTACTTTATTTTGCTTTACAATACTGTATTGGTTTTGCCATACATTGACATGAATCCGCCACGGGTGTACATGAGTTCCCAATCCGGAACCCCCCTCCCACCTCCCACCCCTAAGCAGAGAACTTTACATTTCACATGATGGGAACTAAGGGAGCCACTCTAAGTTCTCGAAGGGGTGGAGAAATTATTAAAATGGAATTTTTAAGAATAGGATTCTGGCAGGCAGGCACTTATGCAAAATGCACTGGAGAGGGGACAAAGACAGCAGCAAGAGGTGGCAGAAATGGGAGAAAAGGCCGGATCCGAGAGGCAGTTCAAGAGACAAAAGGAATAAGATTATTTTATAAGTGATTAAGCCAGAAATACGTAGTCATGATACTTGGAGGAGTAATCTGGACCAGGAATTAAGAGAAAGAAGAAATGGTTACCAAAGGAGAAGAGGGGCGAGGGGAGGATAAATTAAAAGTTTGAGGTTAACAGGTACTACTGTATAGCACAAGAAACTATGTTTAATGTCCTATAATCTAAAATGAAAAAGAACCTGACAAAGAATAGATATACACATAAAGCTGATCACTTTGCTGTATGCCTGAAGCTAACATAACATTGTAAATTAACTATACTTAAATTTAAAAAAATAAGGGAGATTCTTTCTCTATCCCTTCCTCCTAGATCTTCCCCTAGCAAACAAAACTATTCTAATTTAAAAGAACATATGTATATTTTAATTAGCACAAAGTTTTTTTTAAACATTCCCTGAGGGTTTTGGTATTTACTTTGAATTAGATTAACTTAATAGGAATAAAGTTTTTGAGAGTTTGTTGAGTTTTGTAACTGAATGTCACGGCATGTGTAGTTAATCTTATTTTCCTAAATACCCACAAAATGATGTTAAATAATGGTTTTATTATGGTTTGGAGCTATAATTTTTTCCTTAATCTTTGCAGAGGGTGGGGAAAGGGGGCAGGACACGCAACTAGGTAGGACAGGAGTGTGTTAGTGAATGTTCGTGCGCGCCCGTCAGCAGGACGGATGCTAGAGGTTGGCCCTGCTGCGGGGAGGCTGTGCGCGGAGTGCCTAGGCCTGGCCCCGCTCGCGTCCTGAGCGACAGCCAGCAGGGACACCGGGGCTGTGTGTGGCACCTCACCATTCTGGCAGCAGCTGACTGTGGCGAAGGCCTCCGGGGACCTTTACGCTGCTCCACCCAGTGGAGAGTCTTTGGTCCCCATCTTTCCTGAGTTCTGAGCAGCCTCGACACTGAGTCACTCTCTCCTTTGTGAGAAACACTCCTTTTACCTTGTGAGGCACCATATCCTTCCGACTCTCTCCCCTCCTCTCTGGCTAATCCTGTTTGATAAGTTTATCACCCAGATGTTAAATGTTGGAGCTCTCAACACTTATTCCTAAAGTCCTTTTCTCTTTGTGCTCTCTCACTCTGTTTTTCCTGTTGACTCTCTACCTGGCAAACTCACTGCTTCCCCTGGTTACCACCTCTATGCCAGTGATTCCTACTCTCTCCAGCCTGACCTGTCCTTTGAATCCTAAACCTAGAGCCAGCTGATCACTCAACAACCTTTGCCGTCTCCAAGGTGCCACAGCTTCAGCATGTTCTAAACTGCGTGGTCTTTTCCCTCGAGTGTGGTCCTCTTTCAAGTTTGCCTACTTTTATCCTAAGTCACCAGTGTTCATTGCAAACCTAGCCAGAAACGTCAGCCTCCTTCCCAGTGCCCTCATCTCTCCATTCTGCTTTTCTGTCAAGGATCCAAATCTATCCCCAGACCCTGAAAAGTTTACCTCCTAAACAACTTTCGGCTATATCTACATTTTTGTATCTCTGTGTTCACCATTGTGCAATTACTTGGCTTAATGTAATAAATGCCTGATTTGTTTTCCAGAACCTACTTTTGTTTCTTTTAAATAATCTATTGGGCTTTCTGAATAGTAGTTGCCCATCTTTTCCAAGCACAAGTTTGGTCATGTTCCCTCGGGCCTCACAAAATTCTTTGTATCTGTCAGGATAAATTAGGTAATACTGTAGTAACAACCGCCAAAATCTTGTTAGCTTTCAACAGCAGCAGCTTACTGCTCATTCACAACATATCTGTGGCTTTGCTCCGTGGAAACCCCACGTTGGGATTCACGCTGATGCAGCAGGGTCTGTGCGGAACATTGCTGGTCACTGTGGCAATGACAGTGACCAAAGAGAAAGTGTGGTCTGCACCGGCTCTTAAAGCTTCTGTCTGAAAGGGACACGTCACTGCTCCCCGCATTTCATTGGCGTCAGGTCACAAGTCTCTTCTTTTTATTTTTTTAAAATAACTTTATTTATTTATTTATTTTTGTCTGCACTGGGCCTTTGTCACTTCTTGGCATTTCTCCAGCGGGGGCTCCTCTTCTTCGTGGTATGCTGGCTTCTCTCGTGCAGCGCAGGTTCTGGGCATGTGGGCTCAGTAGTTGTGGTTTGTGGGCTTAGTTGCTCCATGGCCTGTAGGATCTTCCCAGACCAGGAATCAAGCCCGTGGTTCCCTGCATTGGAAGGTAGATTTTTTTTTTAGCTTTTATTTTTATTTTTTAAATTTAAATTTATTTATTTTAATTGGAGGCTAATTACTTTCCAATATTGTATTGGTTTTGCCATACATCAACCTGAATCTGCCATGGGTGTACACGTGTTCTCCATCCTGAACCCCCCTCCCTTCTCCCTCCCCGTACCATCTCTCTGGGTCATCCCAGTGCACCAACCCCTAGCATCCTGTATCATGCATCAAACCTGGACTGGCGATTCGTTTCACATATGATATTATACATGTTTCAATGCCATTCTCCCAAATCATCCCACACTCGCCCTCTCCCACAAAGTCCAAAAGACTGTTCTATACATCTGTGTCTCTTTTGCTGTCTCGCATACAGGGTTATCGTTACCATCTTTTTAAATCCCATATATATGCGTTAGTACACTGTATTGGTATTTTTCCTTCTGGCTTACTTCACTCTGGATCCACTGGACCACCAGGGAAGTCCCGCGAAGTCTCTTCTGAGTTCAAGTAGGGAGGGACGCATAATTTTTCCACAGGGAGAAATGCTGGAGGAAGTGAAGCCAGAATATTTGGTGACCAAGAATGCAATTTACCACACTCTCAGTCACTTCCTATTGTTCTGAGGATAAAAAACCTAGCAGGCCTACAAGAGTGCTGGTGACGTCTGGACTCTCACCTGCCCGCCCCTCACTGCCTATACTCTAACGCATTATTCTTCCATTCTTTGAACAGGCCACACACTCTGTTTTTCAGGGTCCTTGAACATGCGGATCCTTCTATCCTCAACCTGTGCTCCTTTCCCCCTTCACTCCACTATTTCTTCATGTCTCAGCTAGGTTGTCACTTCTACCCAGAAACTTTTCCTGGTCCCCCCAGCCTAGGTCGGCTCCTTCGTCCTATGCTTGCAGAGAACTGTATTCTTTTCCTTCAGAGCACTAATGTGAACTCTTAATTATCAACCCACTGGTGTGATTAGGTGATGAATGTCTGTTTTCCTTGTCCTGACTCTGAGATCCATGTCTGTTCCAAAAGAGAACTCTGTCTGTTTTGCTCATCGTTGTAGACAGCACCCAACATGATGCTTTAAACATGGTAGATCTTCAATAACACTTGATTGAATGAATGAAGGGGAAGGAAGCTGAAAAGCTTAGAAGAACCACAGGAAGAGTTGAGTATGTTTAGCTTGGAGACGAGAATACTCCTGTGGAACAGGCTAAAAGCTACACATGTGTGAAGGTGAAGGGAGTCCATGGGACAGTGGGAGTACATTTATTTTTATTCCTTCAGAGAGCATGTCTAGGTCCAAAGTTTAGAAGTTAGGGAAAATGCAAATCGTGGAAGCAACCTAAATGTCCACTGACATGCAAATGGATAAAGAAGACTGTGTGTGTTTGTGTGTGTGTGTATAAATAAATATATATATTGGGCTTCCTTTGTGGCTCAGCTGGTAAAGAGTCTACCTGCAATGTGGGAGACTTGGGTTTGATCCCTGGGTTGGGAAGACCTCCTGGAGAAGGGAAAGGCTGCCCACTCCAGTATTCTTGCCTGGAGAATTCCATGGACTGTATAGTCCATGAGGTTGCAAAGAGCTGGACACAACTGAGCGACTTTCATTTTCACTTCACTTTCATATATGTATATTACTCAGCCATAAAAATGAATGAAATAATTCCGTCTGCAGCAACATAGATGATGGATCTGGAAGTTATCACAGTATATGAAATAAGTATGACAGAGAAAGACAAGTATCATTTGATATCACTTATATGTGGAATCTTTAAAAAGATACAGCTGAACTTATTTACAAAACAGAAACAGGCTTGTAGACATAGAAAACAAACTTATGGTGACCAAAGGGGAAAGAGGGGAGAAAGATAAACTAGGAGCATGGAATTAACATGTACACACTACTACATATAAAATAGAGAAACAAGGACCTACTGTATAGCACAGGGAGCTATAATCAATGTCTTGTCATAACTTATAATGGAAAATAATCTGAAAAAGAATATAACATACACACACAACTGAATCAGTATGCTATACACCTGAAACTGACACAACGTTGTAAATCAACTATACTCCAATAAAAAAAAAAAGAAAGAAGTTAGAGGCAATGGATCAGATTTCAATTCACAGTAAAAATAAACTTTTTGATAAAGTGAGTATTGATATTAGAAATTCTACGTTCTTTGTATTTGTTCAAGTAGACAATGTCAAAAGACATTCTAGGCCATAATGGACATTGTAAAAGACATTCTACCATCTAGATGGTAATGGAAGGTAATATTTGATCCCCAAACTCCACAGTGGCATAATGCTATTAGAAAATAGAGATCGTAAACAAGGAGGCAAGAAAAATATAGGGCACCAGTTATCAGGTAATATAATGGTGCCTCTAGAGTGGCACAGGAAATAGGCGCCATATAAATGTTCTCATCTTGGTTTGAAATTTCTAACGGACACAGAGGATCTTCAGGTAGATCCTCCCCAATCTACGCCTTCATCTATAATTGCTTAAATAAATTGACTACAGATGTGTCTTTTTTGGAGTTCCAAGGGAGTAGGCAAAATAATTTATAAACAGAAACTGCCTTAGATAATGAAAAACTACAACACTATATATCATGCCATGCTGAACAGTGCTTAAATAATAGCAAACAGTTACACATACCATGAAAGCTAAGTGTTAATTTCATTTTTAAAAGCTGTTTTATATATACACATACATATAACATACATGTAGCATACTTTTAAAAACTTCCTTCTTTTATGTTTTTATCAGAATAACAGATTCATGGCTTCTATTACATGGCTTAAAAAGTATGGATGAGGTTATAACATTGTAATACATTCAGTAGATATAAATCACTATTGTAATATAAGGCAACATCTTACAGACTATTAGTTCAGGAGTCACGTGACATTGGAATAGTTAAAAAGAGTTTTCTTGAAGGAAGAGCACTTAAGTGAGTCCCTAGAAATGGGGTTTTTATGCATGGATGAACAGGAAGAAATGTGGTGTATATGACCATCATGTTTTAGATCTTCTGAGTCAGTTTTGATTTAAAATATGACCATGATCCTCCAAGTATGTTCATAATTGCTAGAGCTGGTGGGTTTGAAATATGGTCAATGTGGACATGAACGAGTGCATAGAAGTGAAATAAGGGATGGCTAAGCAACTGGAAAAGACCCTGATGCTGGGAGGGACTGGAGGCAGGAGGAGAAGGGGACAACAGAGGATGAGATGGCTGGATGGCACCACTGACTCGATAGCTGTGAGTCTGAGTGAACTCTGGGAGTTGGTAATGGACGGGGAGGCCTGGCGTGCTGCGATTCATGGGGTCGCAAAGAGTCGGACACAACTGAGCGACTGAACTGAACCGAACTGAAGCAATGAGTCAAGTGGATCAGTGTTTAATCAGAGCAGGCATCGGGCCTGGGGCAGAGCAGCAAGTAAGCGTCATCTCCCACTGTCCAATCGACGGCTATCTGTCCACACTGTCAGATCCTTCCCTCCCTCCCAGCCCCATGGTAAACTCATATGACATCCTGATGTCCCAGGGGAAGAAACGTTTGCAATGGTTGGAAATGTGATAGGACAAGAAACATGCAATCAGTACGTGCAATCGGCTGCATGGATTGTGAAACAATAGTCATGGTACTATTTGTTCTGTGACAGGATAAAAATTGTAAATCTTTCATAAGATAGAAACTCTAGCTTAAGAGAAGGCTGCCAGGTCACGTCCTGCCACTCTCCCCTCCCCCTCCCCTCCTCCCCAGCCGCGTCTCTCCAGCTGGTGTCTGCCCCTCGGGCACAGGACATAGGTTTTGGAGGGCAGAGCAGTTCGGTGAGATTTTGCTCAAACTGTAGACTCCTTGTTTTTCTCTACTCCTATGACAAGGCACTAGAAATAAAGTAGAAAAAGCGAGTGGGGATTGAGAGAGAGAGAGAGAGTGTGTGTGTGTGTGTGTGTGTGTGTGTGTTCAGCTGCTCAGTCATGTCCTATTCTTTGTGGCCCTGTGGACTGTAGCCCACCAGGCTCCCCTGTCCATGGGATTTTCCCAGCAAGAACTAAAAAGCAAATTAGATTTTCAGGGTTTTTTTTTGTGTGTGTGTGTGTGTGTTTCTAGGCTATTAATAAAATGTTTGTGAACAAACGAAAAGGTGCCTATGGAATACATAGAATGTAAAACCATGAATTCATTCAGAGGAAGCATCTCCATAGAAGGAAAATATTTGATCATTTTTAACTTTTCTTGGGGCCAAAATTCATCATAACAGTTAAAAACTGCTGTACTATATAGGAGTGTTTGGGGGGGGCTACATGAACGTGTGAATAGTAAGGCAAGAGTCATTGCTCTAGTGTCGTTTTTCTTTCGTTGATTCTTACTCGAATCTCTTCATTTTATTGTTTTAATTCAGCAAGAGTCTCGCTTTAATTAAGAAAATCCAGTGTCTGGCAACAACATGGTGAAATCACAAGGCCAAAGAGATGCGACTGTGGGCATGCCAGAAGGATTCTGATTCCTGTTATCCTCGTTACGCCAAAAAATATCATGCGCTGAACTTTATTCCTGAATACGAAGCCTTCCTCTTGACAGTGTGTGTAATCTCACACTTCGCTGATAGGATTGTCTAGGTTCCTTCCTTGGGGTTTCCCTGATGGCTCAGCTGGTAAAGAATCCTCCTTCAATGCAGGAGACCCTGGTTCAATTCCTGGGTTGGAAGATCCACTGGAAAAGGGATAGGCTACCCACTCCAGTAGTCTTGGGCTTCCCTTGTGGTTCAGTTGGTAAAGAATTCACCTGCATTGTGGGAGACCTGGGTTCAATCCCTGGGCTGGAAAGGTCCCAACCCAGGTGGGAGAAGGGAAAGGCCACCCATTCCAGTATTCTGGCCTGGAGAATTCCATGGACTGTATAATCCATGGGGTCGCAAAGAGTCGGACGCGACTGAGCGACGTTCACTTTCAGTTCCTTTAGTCCTCCTAAGTCTTCGGTAGTATCACTATATTAATACCAAATAGAGACCTGTGACAGCTAAAGGTGGCTTCTTTTCTCGTCTCCTGTTGCTGCTGTTCCTGTCAGTGGACTCAGCTCTTGACTGTGGGTCACAGCATCTCTGAACATATGGTCATATAATTCATTAGCGTTTAGACAGGACCTGCGTCTCAGCAGAGTAACACATTCATTCAAACCTGTTTCAGAAAAATGGTTAAAAACCACCTTGTAGGGTTTGTGCTCACAGAGCAACCTGTGGGCACTAATAAACATAGTTATATCTTGTGAGATAAATATACTTATTAAATATATTTAGTTTTGTTTTTGATTTGGTACCACCCTTCCCTCCCCTAAATTGTCTTTAAGCTGGTGAGAAATTCGGCTTCCCTGAAGCAGAAGGGAAATGAGATGCATTTAGGTTTAGGGGAATGGTTCTACATTCTGGTTTGGATGAACTGCAGAAGTCAGTGATTTTCCCAGTGATCTCTCCAAAATGCCAGTGAAGTGAAAGTCACTCAGTTGTGTCTGACTCTTTGCAACTCCATGGACTGTATAGTTCATGGAATTCTCCAGGCCAGAATACTGGAGTGGGTAGCCTTTCCCTTCTCCAGGGGATCTTCCCAACCCAGGGATCGAACCCGGGTCTCCCACATTGCAGGTGGATTCTTTACCAGTTGAGCCACAAAATGCCAAATGACAGGAAAAAGAGGTTGTGGCAAGTGTGCCAGCTAAAATGATAGACAAAGTGAATATAACTTTTGAAGACAATAATTTAATGTAAATTCACGGACCTAGGGCTTCCTTGTCGGCTCAGATGGTAAAGACTCTGCCTGCAACGCAGGAGACCTGGGTTTGATCCCTGGGTCGGGAAGGTCCCTGGAGGAGGGCATGGGAACCCACTCTAGTATTTTCGCCTGGGAAATCCCGTGGACAGAGGAGCCTGGAGGGTTACAGTTTACGGAGTCGTAAAGACTCAGACATAACTGAGCGACTAACATTTCCACTTTCCACATAGCGAAGTTTGGTATAGATAAAAATGTTTCTTGCTCCTGTTTCAGTGCATTAAAGACAGCAATGTAGGCAATATATTGAGATTCATTGCTAACTTTCCTCACAACTTTTAAAATACCTTGGTTGAGTCAGGTCACTGATTCACAAACATTTACTGAATGCCGGCATTGTGACAGACCTGTACACCGCTACTGCGTACTTGTGACTCATCCTCTCCTCATTCTCCTCCTCTTCCTTTTCCTTCTATCTCTGAGATCTCTTAAACTTTCCTACTTAGATTTGTCTTAATTTTTTTCCTCAAGCTTTGTTTTCAACACATGGATGTGAAGTGTTCCCACAAAATCTATTTTTTCCCCTGTTTCAACCCTCTTGGAAAGGAATGTCCTTCAACTGAAAAAGTGGAAAATATCCACTAATTTTAAACATAAATACAGTCATGCCAATCGATAATGATGCTGTTTCTTTAGCTGTGATGAAATGATGGACTTGGCCATTGCTATGTTTATTTGGTATGTGACCTTGCTTTTCAGAGAACTTCTGTCCACTTTGAGAACCACCTTACATTCCTTACTCAGTGGACTAACAAGGACAAGGCAGAGTGAAATAAGAGTGAAATAATTTCACTCTTCAACTAAGAGTGAAATAATTTCAACAACCTTGAAAATGTGTAAGAAAGTGTGGCCAACAGAAAGCCTTCATTCTCTGTGTTTATACTGGTACCAATCTTAACGGCACGCCGTTAACTCAACCTAAAGTTATGCTTTTTAAAACAATTCAAGTTCAAGGGCATCCCATTTATAACTAATCATGTTCCAGACCTATAAAATATTTGCAGTAACAATCCAAACTGGCATATAAGTTAAAGCTCACTCTGGGCTGCTTAAATTTACACGATCAGCCTGGGACTGGCTCATCCTACCGCACTGGATCACAATACCTCATGATCAAGTGTAATTCACATCTCATGATTCTAGGAATCGATGTACATGGATACACAGTTATATTATTATTAAATCCAATTGCTTTGCAATTAACCTGATATGACACCTATACAAATGATTCAAATAAAGAGCCTCATGTTTCACAGGAGACAATCAATAAAGTGAAATCACAGCTACTGACAATGCCAGCAATTTGGCTTGTTACTATAGTGCTATGTTTTTCTCAGGTCGAGGCTGCTGCTCCCCTGTTGAATCACAGCTACCATAACTTTCAACTACTGGCAATGCTCATGCCTCACAGAAGCATAACATTCCGATATACTTGGACATTCCTAACCCATCTTTGCTGAGTCATGAAAAGTTACAATCAATCCGGGGTGTACTAAATCATACATCTTCCTTCTTTGCTTCCAAAATAGAATTAGAGCTCCTTTCTCCAGGAAAGGCTCCGTAATGGTGAAAAGGAAAATAGTTGCCTTTGTTGATTGTGTATGTTCTTAGGAAAAAAAAAGAAAAAAAAATTCTGATTCTTTGTCTTGCACAAATGTTTTACAACTAACTGTCCAAAAGCAAAACCAAATCATAGCAGCATCTGTCCCCGTTATTATTGTTGTTATTATTATTCTGTAGCTTAATTATCTCCATTTCAATTAAGTAAAAGCACTTCTCAGCTACAACCCTGATCTAAATCAACATTTTGTAAAAATGTTACAACCTTCTTTTTATCTCACCCTCTTTTGGCAGATTTTTGCCAGTGTGTGTGTCTGCCAGACAACTGGTGGTAGAGATTCGACTTCTTGAGAGCAGAGACTGTATATGTCTTTTCAAGATCTAACAGACTTGTGCACAGACCTTCCATAGGTATTTGATAACCACCTATTTAAGTAGTGCCTAGTTGAGACCTCATAACTCCTTAAGTAGACTGAACTTGACCTTATGGAATATTTAGGACAAGCACTGATCAAAAAATGTGTTTTTCCCCATGTCTCTCTTTATATACTTGTTGTTAAACAGAGACCAGTCAACTCAGGGTATGTTTCCATGAGGCCATTTTCATCTCTTGAAATGGGGAGAATAGAGCATTAAGTATGAGAAATGTGTCTTTCTTTAAACAACCAGAATGGCTGATTGAAAACAATGATTTATTTAATACTCTAAGCAGAGTCTGTTCTCCATGAATCATACCGTGTACATAATGGTGATGAAAATGTTCAGTATGAAATTTCTCCCTGGCCAGGGAGGAAACCATGCGGGTGAATCACGGTTTTGGTGATGACTGTCCTGAGGAAGCTAAACTGGGAAGCCACAGGTTAAAAAAGGAATGGAGAGAGAATCCTTAACAGGAGTGAACGCAATGGTCATCAACTCCCAGAAGGCAAACAGACGCCCCCTTCCGCTGCTTACACCCAGACGAGAGTCTGCAGAAGAGGAGTTCCTGGAGGGAAACTGGGAAAGCAGAGGGAACCAAACACGCTGAGCATGTAGAGTGACCCAGGGACTGGGAAAAGAAACAGGACTTGTCCTTGCAGGAAGGGAGACAAATGGCTGCCTGTTTGAGGAACACTACTGCACGCACTCACTCCTGTGAAAGAAATTCATTTAAAAGCAATCGGATTAGAAATGGAGATTTACATGGATGGATTTAACGAAGAGGAGCTGTGAGAGACCGTCTAGAGGTGCATCAGTCATTTGCTCAAAACTGTAAATAGCATTGACGACTTAGGATAACAGTGTTAAGTGGGAAAATGGGCCACTAACTTGTAATTAAACTATGACTGCAATTATGTTAAATATGTGTGTTATGGATAACAACTGATCAGGAATCCAGAGAAATTAACATCGTTGTTGTGTTAATGGAGTGATGTTAGTTGTTTTCCATGGTTTAAATTGTGTGGGTGTGAAAGTGAGGGAGAGATTATGCATTGTGACACAAGGAATAATAGACAAGGAAGCAGTAAACTGGTGTTGAAGTTTCTTCCTACACGCTGCTGTGCACCTAACCTCTCCAAGCCTCAGTGTCTTTATATAGAAAATTTAAATAACAGCACCCACCCTGCACTAATAGGGTAGTGAAAACACTGTAAATTGGAAGTATTTTTTGAGATTGTGTGACAAATTAAGATCAGAGTGCCGTATATCAGCTACTCAGAAAGTCCCAAACTCAAACAGTGGTCCCCAAACTCTTGTCTCCACAGTCACACAGGAGCTGGACAACGTGTGTTAGATCATAACTTCGATGTACAGATTACAGTCACTTATTGGGCACCAACTAATTCTTTTACTAACCAGGTTTCCCAACACCATTTATAGAATAATCCATTTTTCTTCCATTTGGAATGATTTGAAATGGTCCCTTCATCATATACCTGACTATTTCTGAACTCTACTGTTCCTTTGTTTATCATTCTCTTTTAACTTTATGACTATTGTAGCTTTGTAATATTTGTAATTTGGTCGGGCAACTTTTTATGGTTTTCTTTTTTTTAATGGTATCCAGGGGTAGAGTGGGCGCTATTAAGGTTGTTTTGGGCCAAGCTTGGGCCCCCAAAATTAAGTAACCAGCCTGAGGGCACACAGCGGTATAGCATGGGCTTAGACGTGTCTTCGTAAACAGAGAAAGCTTAGTTTAAATCCTGATTTGTTACTTAGCATCTGGGTGACCCAACATACATTACTTAATCTCTAACCTTCTTTCTTCATCTGTAAATGGACAATACCACCACCTACCTCAGAGTGTTGTGCTGAGGATTAAATTACAAAATGAACTGGATTTCCCTAACGCCGTGCTGGCAGGCCGTCCTCCTTTGTACGCACTTCTAGTGGTAGTGGACATAGCCTCCCTTTCTTAGATTTCTTGGATCTTGACAAAGAAGAGCCAAGACTTATCACCAGCTTCTACCCAGTATCCTGCAGGCTGGCTTTGCAGTGCAGAGACACATGATAACTACAGCAAGGAAACAGGCATTTAAAGCACGTATGCGCGTCTCCCTGGCTGCGGCAAAGCAGGAGACACTGTGTCCCAGATAATCTGTAAAATGCACTGTCATCATGCAGCCAGGAACACGGATGTCAACCACGCAGGAACGCCAGGAAGTACGTTCCCGTCAGTCTTGAGGGGAGAGGGGACAATGCCAGAGGCAGTGAAGACCCGGTAGGGAACAGGGGAGAAATAAGGAGGCCTCTCTTCTGCTCTGACAAGTTTGGGTTTTAAGTGGTTTGGGGGCAGAGATCCTATCTATTACCCCATTTCTTGTAGTTTCTAGAAGATGATCTAATATTTACAGTATTCGATGATTAGAGTGAAGAGATGTCACGTAGGGCCTCATAGTGACCCTCTGCCTCCGACAGTGGCCAGGATGACTTTTGTGGGAAGCTGCTTTCTTCTCTCCCTTGGAAGTGATGGGTGGAGTCTGACTATAATTTTAATGAAGACCTGACATGATGTGCTAGAATCTCGGCCATTCAAACAACATGGAGCCAGCCAGCCAGCTTGGACAAGAATCACCTCAGTTCCCCCTACTGTAGGCTTTAGAACAAGTCAAGTCTAGCTACAAAGTATTTATTTATTGAGTGACTTTGTGCCAGTACTATAAAAAGGAATACAAAAAGAAGGACTCTATCTGACATTCACTGAGTTGGACAGACCAGAAATATGGTAAAATGGTAACAGACACCATCTGTTGAGCTCCTGCCTTGTGCCGGGCACTGTGGCTGTTGTTCAGGCACTCAGTTGTCTGACTCTGGTCTGCAGCACACCAGACTTCCCTGTCCTTCATCTCCCGGAGTGTGCTCAGACTCATGTCCATTGAGTTGGCGATGCCATCCAGCCATCTCATCCTCTGTTGTCCCCTTCTCCTCCTGCTGTCAGCCTTTCCCAGCATCAGGGGCGTTTCCAACGTTCGCAACAGGTGGCCAAAGTATTGGAGTTTCGGCTTCAGCACAGCATCAGTCCTTCCAATGAATATTCAGGGTTGATCTCCTTTAGGACTGATGTGTTTGTAGTACATCATCTAATTCATGAATGCTTTTCATAAAGTGCTAATTCCGTGCCAGGCATCTTGGTTGCTGAGAACACCTCAGGCTGAAGGAGGGAGAGGACCCCGCCTTTGGGGAACCTACATTCTGGTGCTTATGAGCATGTGGGCATATAAAATCACTTCACATTATACTACGTGTGGTGAAGACCAGGAAAGCAGGTAATGGGACAGAGAGGGATTTGAGAGTACTTTGGCCACCTCATGCGAAGAGTTGACTCATTGGAAAAGACTCTGATGCTGGGAGGGATTGGGGGCAGGAGGAGAAAGGGACGACAGAGGATGAGATGGCTGGACGGCATCACCGACTCGATGGACGCGAGTCTGAGTGAACTCCGGGAGTTGGTGATGGACAGGGAGGCCTGGCGTGCTGCGATTCATGGGGTCGCAAAGAGCTGGACACGACTGAGAGACTGAACTGAACAGAGGGGATGTTTTAGGGGAAGCAGCTCTGAAGACGTGAACTAGAGGAGCGGAACGAGCTGTGCACGGCCGTGAGGATGGGTGTCCGGCGGAGAGAAGAGCAAGTGTACAGGGCCGGACTGCGCGGAGCACCACAGGCAGACTGCAGGCCCAGGGCGGCTGGGATGAAGGAGAAGGAGGGGCAGGAGCGGCGGGACAGACACGCAACGATGAGCGTTTCGGGCTTCACTCTGAGGACAAGCGGAAGCTCTCAGGAAACTCGGCTGAGGAGGGCCACCTGGAAACAGACCCCGAGGTGAGCTCTACACGCGGGAGACTTACTGTCCCGTGACCGTGAGCAGGTGAGCGAAGCAGGCCTGGGGAGAGGCAGGCGTGTGTTCACTCTGCGGGTCCTGCTGGAAGCTGTGGGGTTGGGATGGCCCTTCAGCGTGTTCTCAAACTGAGGCGAAGGCTGGACCCTGTAAGCCGGCATCAGTTGCTGTCTCCCAAGGGGGCTACGAACTCTGGGCGAGGCAGCTCGCCTGCGGGCGATGCTTGAAGACGCGTGCGCCTGTGGGCCACCCGCGGTCACCACCGTCGCATCGGGGCAGTGACACCTCAGTGGCACTGGCGCGGTCACCCCTGAAGACACCGTCTCTGCGGCACACCTCAGGGTCACTACAGATCTGTCCGTGTTTTAATTCTCCTAACAATTCCCCAACGTGGGCATTTTTGTGTCCTTTCTGAGACTCAGGGAGTTTAAGAAACTTGTTCGAGGTCAAGCACCTAGCAGAGGCTGGATTTGAATTTAGGTCCCTCTGAGTTCAGAGAACATGTACTTTTAAAAAATGTGGTAAAATCTACATGACATAAAACTGATCATTTTAGCCATTTTTAAATGTGCAGTTTAAAAAGTGGCATTTAGCACGTTAATATTATATAACCATTACACCATCCATCTCTAGAAGCCTTTCCATCATGCAAAACTGAATCTCTCTACCTATTAAACAATAAGATACTATAACAATAATATTGATATTAAGCCTTTACTTCCCATTTTTCTCTCTCCAGCCCCTGGAAACCATTCTACTTCCTGCTCTGTAAATTTGACTATTCAAAGTACCTCATATATGTAGAATCAATACAGTATTTTTCATTTTGTGACTAGCTTGCTTATCAGAAAGATCTCACAATTCATCCATGTGGTAACATGTCAGAATTTCCTTCTTTTTCCAGCCTGAAAACCCTCCTGTGTCTGCATCTACTGCATCGTGTCTATCTGCTCGTCTGTTGATAGGCATATGTGTTGCTTCTGCTTCCTGGCTATTGTGAATAATGCTAGGAATACTGGTCTACAAATACCTATCTGAACTCCTGCTTTCAATTCTTTTGAGTATATACCTAGAAATGGAATTGCTAGGTAATTCCTAGCAATTGGTAGATCATATGGTAAGATCATATGGTGATTCTGTTTTTAATTTTTTGAGGGACCGCCATACTCTTTCTCATAGTGATTGCACCATTTTTCATTCCCAACAGCACTGCCCAAGAGTTCTCATTTCTCCACATCCTCACCAGGACTTTTCTTTCCTTCTCTTTGTTTCCCCTCCCTCTCTCTCTCCCTTCCTTCTCTTTCTTTCTTTTCATGCTCTCTGATGTAGCCATCCTAATAGGTGTGCAGTGGTATCTCCTTGTGGTTCGAAGACTATGGCAACTTTTCAAGCTGCCATGCTGTCTCCCAGTCAGAAAGGAACTCAGGATGGCCAGCATGCACCCACTTCCACCTTTCCATTTGTGGGTGGAAACGGTGACAGCACCAGGTTAAGACCCAAGCTCAGTAAACTTCTCTGGATTAACAGTGAGCTGCAGCAGAGCGCATTCTGAGTCACGCAGACACCTAAAGAGCCACACAGAATCTGGCACTTTATACGAGTGAAAGTCTTTGCTCAAAGACTGAAATAGTTCAGAAAACTATGCTCTTCTTTGCATATTTAAAATTTGATATTTACAATTTTATCATAATTTAAACAGGTGCAAAGAATATAATTTGTAACATATTGTAAACATTGACATTTTAAAATTAAATGGTTACATCAGTTTTAAATGTATCCAAATGGAATTTAAATCTTGTAATAGTTTGCTATCCACTATCATCCATTTAAGAAATAAACCCACAGGCTTCTCCTTAGCAAGCAAAAACTATATGTAACTTCCTGCCTTCCCTCTACTTCTGCCATGCCTTCTATGTTTGAAATTTCATTCCCATTCTACTTCCCCTTCAACATTTTATGCTAGTGTAATGTTTTATGATTGAACATCTTTTACTGAATATCCCATCATATTTTTAATCTATCAAACATTTGTATAAAAGTTTAAATTTATACACTTTAAAAATTCCTGTAACCATAGGGTCTAAGTGATTTCTGGATTAAGTTGTCATTACATTGACTAGTATTACACAATTGCTCAAAACAACCTAAATGAATAGAACATTTTGATAAACACTAACATGAAAATTAAAGTCTTACTGGAAGCTTGCACTTCTTAATGCAACAGATGATGCTGTCCTTTTTTAAACATTGTATATAGTATGGATAAATATTATCACTAGAAAGACAAAGTGGTTAGCATCTATTCTATTTTTCATTTTTTAGAGATGAAAAGTCCTTGTTCTTAAAGAGATGGGAATGGAGTTTTGTTATATAAATGTCCTTCAATTTTTGAAACTCCTGATTTATTTGCCCTAAGTCACATGGTAATCCATTATCAAATGATGGTTTTAATGACCTGAGGTCTTCACAATTTTTTTGTTCAGTTTTTTTTTTGAAAACAAGGTATTGAAAAACCATCTGACATGCAGAGGATTTGTTATCTAGTCTCTATGGGTTTAGCTGTGTACCCACCAAAGTTCACATGTTGAAATCCCAACCACTGGTACCTCCAAAGATGATTATGTTTGGAAACAATGTTGTTGCAGATACAAGTAGTTAAGGTGAGGTCCTGACTGGACCCTAATCCACTAGGACTGGTGCCTTATACAAAGGGGAAACCAGGGCACAGAGACAGAGGGAGGAGGATGTAAAGACACTGGGGAGAAGCCGGCAGGCCGCCAACCGAGTAGAAAGGCCTGGGAGGGAGACTTCCCTCGAAGCCCTCAGAGGGAAGGAGCCCTGTCCATATCTAGATTTTGGATTTACCTTTCTGTTGTTCACACCACTGGTCTGTGGGACTTTGTCACAGTGAGGCGAACAAACTGATACACAGTTTCTAGACCCATTCACCTCCCCTACACTTACACCAACACCAACATCTTCACTTTTTCCTTTCCTGGGGCAGGAGGTTAAACTCAAGAGCAAAGCATCCTAGAAAGACTGGTAATAGTGAGAGGGGCCCCTTTCTCTTGTAAACGGAGGGAAGGAGCATTGCAAGAAGTGAGGCAGGGCTACTTAATAAAAAGCATATACTGCATTTCAGATCAGTAGGCTGTTTCCTTCAAAATACTTTGTCCGCAAACTTCTTTGGAAAGCCTTATTCAGCCCCAGAGGAGTAAGTGTACCTACTTTGAAGATGACTGTGCTGAACTGTAGAAAACCTACTGAAATTCAGGGATGTGGGAACACTTTTGTCAGCCGGAGGTGCTGATGACATTTTCATGAAGGCTATATCATCTGCTGGCCTTGTGTGTAGAATTTTGATTTGTGGAAACGAGAAGGAAGGGCATTCTAGCCAGAGTGGACACACCTGGGGAATGGACTTCCAGCTAAACTAAAGACTCAGTTGGGTGGGCCCAGCTTACACAGGACCTGTACTTATGGATCTAGGAGCTTGTTCTTAGGCAATGGAGATTTTTACGTGAGCAAGTGACATGATGAAAGTGATGCTTAGGAAGATTAGTTGGGCATCAACACAGAGGATGGGAGGCTGTTTGCAGAATTTAGGAAGCAGGAAGTCATCCAAGGACGTGGTCATTAATGAGTAGATCAGTGTAACGGCTTTGGAAATGGAGAGGCAGCTGCTTGTTGGTTGTGATGGATACAGAAATCACAGGCCTGTATTATAGTTAAATTGTGTGCCAGCTGCTCAACAGCCTTCTTTTTAGGTGGGCCGCTAAGTCCCAGAGGTAACTGCCTTGCCTCTGCTTCTGCCTTGGCTCCCGTGTTGGTGGAATACTTAATGTCCAGAAAGACACTATGCTTTTCTGTTGGTCAAGTAGAGTTACAATAGGGGGGACGCTTCCCTATTGTTTGGCTGATCCTTTCATTGTAAGCACGGAATGAGCAAATGGATGGGGAACCACTTGGTTAAATACAAAGCAGATGGGGAGACAAGACTCTTCATTTCTCATTCCTCTGTTGTGGCTCACTACTCTTCCTTAGAAAGTGGAGAGGTTTCTGAGTGCCTCATTCACAGTAGCCTTGGGGAACTGAAATCCAGGTAATAGAGGCTCCGTTGTGTGCTGCCTGAGAACTTTACCGGACTCACATCCCTTTCCAAAGTGGGAAGGTGCTCCCAGACCCCCCGCTGAGCCCCTGGGGGAGGAGAGCCACTCTTCACATTCCGCCTGGTCCTCCGAGGTGTCTGGCCCCCTGCCCAAACATCGCTCAGAGGACTGTTCATTTTCTGTCAGAACCGTAAGCCTTCCTGATTGTGTAGCAATGGAAACAAAGCTTTTCTATGCTCTGAAAAGCAAATATTTTACGGCCACATGCACTTCCCAGTCGAAGCTGGGAAAAACGCAGAGCATCAAAACAATCCAGACACATAGCTTTCTTTTTTTCTCTCTTGCATTAGAGACTACTGCGTTTTTAAGACTCTGAGATGATAAGACACTGGGGGTGGGGGTGGGGTGTCACTATCCTTATAGCCATTCCTCTAAGTCACATTCACAGGAGTGACTCACTCTCTGTGACCCTGAGGGTTGCTGGGCCCTTTCAGTGTTCCTAAGCCCCAGAGGACTCTCTTGGCTGTCATGGAAGAGTGACTTAGTGGCGATGTGGCTGCTGACTCTACTAAGACTTACCACTTGGCATGTCTTCCAAGGATGGAAGGGAGATTATCAATAACACCTGAGTGAGCTTTCTTACCTGCACCGGCTCTCTCTCTTATTTATGCGTTATGTTTATTTGTATGGCTACAGTAAGAGCATATCCAGTGCTAGAAAGACCACGTGCCAAGTGTCAACTGACTCCCTGGGCACAGAGGCCTGATCGCCTTTCAGAGATGGGGATGATAAGCCCTCCTGGTAAGATGACAACAGGCCCTATCATTGCCTGCGTACCTCCCAGGTGCCAGGCACAGGGGCCAGGTGTTTACACATTAACTCACTTTCTCAACCACTTCATGCAGTGGAAGTATTAACATTCACATTTTACAGAGACACAAATGGAAGCCTAGAGAGGTTAACTAACTTTTCTAAGGTCACGAAACAGGTCAATCGGTGGCTGTGTCAATCAGCATGAGGTAAACCAGGCTTTGTGACAAATAGCCCCCGAGTTGTAGTGGCTGACAAGAAGAAAGGTTTAGCCTCACCCAGGCTCCATGTCTGCGGAGGGGCCTGGAGGCTCTGCTTCCCCTTGCTCTGGGGTTGGGGCAGACAGAGCAGCCCCTCCATGGGAGCGGCCCGTTGTCTCGGCAGATGGGAGAAGAGAACGTGGCCGAGTGCTCCCTGGCGACACGTGTTTCTCCTGCTCATTTGGTTGGCCAGAGTCTGTCACACGGCCACTCCTAATGTCAACTGGAGGAGGCAGTTCAGTCTCACCCTCTGGGAGGGAGAGGAGGCATTTCTGTAGGCAGAGGGAGCATCTGAGAAGGCAAACATTTTCTTAAGCCTGTGCTCTTTACCCTTTCATGAACGCTGCCCCTCACTGAGCGCCTCCTGGGGGCCAGGCTCGGTGGTAAACGTTTGACAGACGCGATTTCCACTCCTCACCACAACTCTGTTGCTGCTGCTGCCGCTGAGTTCAAGGCACAGGAAAGGCTTAAAGTAGCTTGAGTCAGATGGCACAGAGGAAAAAGCTGCAGTGTGCAGCAGTCAGGCCAGCCCGGCTCCAAAGACTGCCATGAGGACGTCCAGTGCCGCGCAGGTCACTTTAGCTTCACAAGAAAAAAGCCATAGATGTTTTTGAAAGATTAAAATGTGATTAGCTAATCACATTTGCTTTCTAATTAAACAGGTAGTAATTGCGTATTGTTAAGATTCAGAAGGTGCTTATAGGTTTGAAGGAAGTGAAAAATGACTAATAATCAAAATGTCGAGAGGGAGCACTGCTAACATTTTATTTTTTTAACCTCACGTATTAGATATGCCTTTCCAGAGGTGCTGACTTATAACTTGCTTCTTCACTTAACAATCTATTGGGAACATCTTTACAATAAATAAACTTCATTTTTAATGGTTGCATAATATTCTCTTGACTGTGCCACAATTTAATTAGAATTCCTTAATGATTTACAAAATAAATAACATTTACCTTTTTTTTCAATGTATTACTGTTCTGTTGTTTTCAGTTCTGTTTCTTTCCCAATAGTGACATCTAAGAGCTTTTCTTAGTTTTCTTAACCAATTCATGTTTTCACCTATGAGAAACACTGTGTAATGGTCAAAGCTCTTTAATCAAAGCCTTTTGCTCCCTCTTCCATAGGAACCCTCCCTCAAATGCTAATAATTTTTTGTTTTCCCTCTTGGACTGCAAGGAGATCCAACCAGTCCATTCTAAAGGAGATCAACCCCGGGATTTTTTTGGAAGGAATGATGCTAAAGCTGAAGCTCCAGTACTTTGGCCACCTCATGCGAAGAGTTGACTCATTGGAAAAGACTGATGCTGGGAGGGATTGGGGGCAGGAGGAGAAGGGGATGACCGAGGATGAGATGGCTGGAGGGCATCACTGACTCGATGGGTGTGAGTCTGAGTGAACTCCGGGAGATGATGGACAGGGAGGCCTGGCTAGTGCTGCGATTCATGGGGTCACAAAGAGTCGGACACGACTGAGCGACTGAACTGAACTGAACTGTCTCAAGATAGGGGTTTTCCTTGTCATTTTTGCTTTCACATAATTTTCCTGAAATGCACATATAAACTGCTCTCCTTATTTTTCTTTCCTCTCTTCCTGTATGTCCATACGCCTTATTTTATTTTATACTTGCGTGTCCCTGTTCTGCTGCTGCTGCTGCTGCTGCTGCTAAGTCGCTTCAGTTGTGTCCGACTCTGTGCGACCCCATAGACGGCAGCCCACCAGGCTCCCTCGTCCCTGGGATTCTTCAGGCAAGAACACTGGAGTGGGTTGCCATTTCCTTCTCCAATGCGTGAAAGTGAAAAGTGACAGTGAAGTCGCTCAGTCAGCGACCCCATAGACTGCAGCCCAACAGGCTCTTCCGCCCATGGGATTTTCCAGGCAAGAGCACTGGAGTGGGGTGCCATTGCCTTCTCCGGTCCCTATTCTAGATCTCTTAAAATGCCTATGACCGCTTTTGCTTCCACAGTGAGGCATTCACTGCCTTCCAGCTCTAGTCATGGTGCTCCCAAGTTCCCCTGTTCAGCCCCTCTGCAGGACCCTCCTGTACCGGGGGTGTTCTCTGGTCATGGAACAGTCTTTCCTGTCATCTGGGGTTGGTCTGTTTATTCAAGAAGCCTTCTCTGGCCCCTTAGTCAAAATTAGTTGTCCTTTCGTCTGTGCATCTCAGCGCTTTACTATCACTACCACTACGCACTTACTCAGGAAAACATCTATTCAGCACCTGTGGTTAAGTAAGCTCTGGAGTGCTGAGGTAGATATTACAATACCATACCAAACCATGCCATACAATACAATAACCAGCCTTGGCATCCACCCTCAAGGAATCTTCCGCCCCCGGGGAGGTGGATGGGTGAACACATGTCTCAGCCCTGCGTGGTGAAGGCTGAGATGGAGGAAGGTGCGAGACTCCAGGGGAACAACAGGCCCCGCGGACACAGGTTGACTATTTGCAGCAAGTTTTCCCTTAATAAAAGGTCCTGATCTTGAGGTAAGGGACCCATTTTCAAATTCGCCTTTGATCTGGCCAATCTGTTGATAGTAAGAGCCCGAGGTGGTGACTTTAATAACGGAATGGCCCAGGTGCGATCAGGGGAAGGGACCAGCGGGTGGTCCCTGGGCGCCGGTCCAAGCCCAATTCGCATCTTCCCGGACTCTGTACATTTCAGATCTTTCTTTCTCCGTGAAATGGACGCACGTTCCCCTCCGGATTTAGAGGTAACGACTCTTCCGCGAAAGCCTGGCAAAGTGACTTTTCCACAAATGGTCTGGGGGTTGGGTATAGAGCTTCAGCTGTAGGACCGGCTGCGCCCTCACGGGGGGCGCTGGCTCCGAGACCCGACCGGGAGTTTCTCCCGGGCCCAGCTCGCAGGGCACCTCGGCCCGCCGACCACGTGCGCGATTCGGGAGCGGAGCCTCAGCGCGCCTCGCGGCCGGCGCCGCTTCTCCGGCTCTTCCTGCCGCCCCGCGCCCCCCGGACTCCCGCGGCGGCAGCGCCTCCCCGTCCGCTCCGCGCGGGCTCCGGCCCGGGTTTTCCCGGCCGCCCGCCGCCGCCGCCGCGCTCGCCGAGCGGGGAGCTGGCGCCGCCGAGGCCGCCGCGGCCCGGGCGTGGGGGCAGCGCGGCGCAAGCGCGCCCGCGGGGGTGGCGGGTCCCTGCGCCCGGCTCCGCGCGCCCTGGGGCCCTCGGGCCGCTGCCCCACCCGCCCCCGCCCCAGGGGACCGCCCGGTAACCGGAGCCCGCACGGGCGCGCCGGCGGGGACGCAGCTCCCCGCCCGAGTCCTCCTCCCGCGGCTGGGAGGAGACATTCCTGCTCTCCCCACCCGGCCCGTTCCTGTTCCTCCCCCGCCGCGTGTTTTCCGCCCCAGGAGAGACCGTGCCACACAAATAAGCCTTGAATGCCCTTTGCCGAGCAGGCGGGAGAGCCTCGAGCGCCGCGTCCGAGCGGGCCATTTTCAGGGCGCGTCTCCTGAGCCGCCAAAAGTCTTGTTTTCTCCCCGAAAGTGGAAGGTGTCGGAGGCGGGGGCGGGCAAGAGGCCGCTTCCAACTGCTACACACGCTCGAATAGTTGTCAGTAAAATCAAACTGACGTCAGCCCCGGGGAAAAAGATAGGTCTCTTTTGTTCTTATGTTCTCCCCACCCCCTCCCCTGCGATCAAAGGCAAAAAACATTTTTTTTTTGGAGGTGGCAAGACAAAAAGGGGGGAAAAAATTGCAAGGCAAAGAGATAGCTTCCATTAGAGCTCCAGCCCGGGCGAAGGGAATGTTTAATGAATGCATCAAGCCTTTTGATCACCCTCGCTCGGTTGGGTTCAGTAGTGCCGGAAGGTTAGTTGCATATCCTGTGGCTGATCTGAAATTCGATCAGCAGAGGGGGCAAAGAAAAGAAAAGCATTTTAATGGGAATCAATAGAGGATCATAGGTCCTGGAAGGAAATACGTGTTGATTAAAAATGCCACAAGATTAAAAAATGTTCACGACCGGTTTAAAAAAAAAAGAGGAGAGAGGAGAGGGGGAGGAGGGGAAAAAAACCCCTTAGCAATCTATTTTCTGTGTGTGCTGCTGCCAGAGAGGCAGTCAGCAGACCAACAGTTTGTGTAATGCTTCAAGCTACGGCAGGCAAATTTAAAGCTGTATGCGCAGAACAACATAATAAATACTTACCGAAAATGCATTTCTATTTCCAAGCGGGGTTCACTCATGCATTATACAAAACACCTAGGGCTGCAGTAGCGAGACACAAGGGGACAAATAAGGTGTGCTGTGATTCAAGTTCTTAAACTAAACTCGTGGGCTTTCAACAGTTGAGAGCTAGAGCATATATACTTGCTTTATTTTTCTTCTTTAATTGGAACTAAACTAACAGCTTTGGAAGACACCATAGGTTTAAATGGTCTGAAAACTTAAAAAAGTTGTGATAGGAGAAAAATCTGATATTTGTGAATGTGAAGAGGAGGGTAGGGTGGAGAGTTAACTGTGGTAGATAGCATATTGATTGGGTTGTGGAGTGGAAAATTATTGCCCTGTAGGTAGAGAGAGTGATCAACAATGTGATAAAAATGGTTGAAGGTTACACGGCTATTTACTTATTACTACAGTGGGAAAGGGAAAAAGGCCTTTTAAACCCACTCTTTAACACAGAAACACAAGTATACACCCTATCTGCATGGCCTCTTGGAGAGGACTCAATAGCCTTTAACTGCTTACACTTTAAGGAAGTTCCTTCATTATTGGGAGGAAATTCAGCTGGCAGGGGTGGTGGCCCCTTCTTTTCTAGATGGTCTCTAGAGGCTCCTCAACCAGCTGGGCATTCCAATGTCCACTCCTTTCTCCTGTCTTTCTTGTTTTCACCCTGTCTTTCAGACTCTCTAAAGAACACAAGAGAGCAAGGAGGCTTTTCAGAACAATTTCCCTTGTATATTTCCAGTATTTACTGCAGTAGTTTGGATAGAGCAGGATCTATCAAAACTGAGATTTCTTTGTTCAAACACCACCTCCTCTTACCTTAATGTGTTCTGGCTTCACTAGATGATAAAATGCTTTGAGGAAGGGCATTTTTCTCCTTTCTCATTCATAACAGTGCTCCGGAGAACCAAACCTCACATCTAGAAAACCAGTAGAGACAGCTGAGTCAAGCTGACAGTAGCAGGTCACACACTGACCACCCTCTGAAATCCATTCAAAAAGGCAGATGATTTCTGGGTAAGTTCAAACGAGTGACTAAGCTTCTCTGAGCTTTGGGTTCCTCATCGGTAAGATGAAGGATGCTTATCCCTACCCACCAGGGTTTTTGCGAATGACATAATATATGTAAGACACTATGAGATACTTATATATATATATTTATATAAATGTCTTCCTTCTCCTAAGATGCCCCACCCAGGATGCCTCCTTTATTCATGCTCTTCTGTAGTCTCTGCTTTGAATTTGAACTGCATCTGAAGTGACACTTGAAGACTTTCAAGGCTGGATCCCAAGAATCTTGCATGCTTCTACACCTGGTCTCTTGGAATGCTCCTTCTTGGGACACTCTCTTTTAGAACCCAGCTGCATGCTTCGAGAAGCATGTGGAGGCCAGGTCCCCTGTAGTGCTCAGCTTGATGACATGTAATTGCTTCTAGCAATGAGTTCCCAGACAGCAGATAACACCAACTGCCCACCAAGTGAGTTGGCCATCTTGGTAGTCCAGTTCGGTTGAACTTTCTGATGACTTCAGCCCCAGCTGCTTTCCTACTGTAATTGCATGAACGACCTGAAGCAGAGAGTGCCCAGCTGAGCCCAGTCAACCCACAGAACCCTGAGACATAATAAATAAGTATATAAATGAGCAAATGATAGCTTTTATTAATATCTTAATTTTATAGTAGGTACTAAACCTGTCCGTTGTAATAAATGTAAGTGAAATAAGCTAGGAGATTGACAGTCTCTTCCTTGCTCTTTCTCCTGCCCCTGGGTTCTTCTTCACCACCCACAAAATCATGTTAGCCCTTACTCCGGAAGGTTAAACCAGGTACTGGCAACATAAAGACAGAATTTTGTAAGCTCTTTTCTCTAGGGGCTTGGAGTCCAACTGGGAAGAGAGGATGCTTTTTCCAAGAAGGAGAAGCCATTTATGCACTGCTAGGTCCTGGCATAGCAATGAGTGTTGAACCATCTGTTGTTAAATGAAAATATTGTTTATTTTCTATAACATGTGCTTAGGAGGGAAGAAGCTCTCTAGGGTTTGAGCTGAGCTGGCCTTTGCTCATAGAAAAAAAATTTTTTTTTCCTTCAGCTTCTTTCTGGTGTAGTTCTACCTTTCTTGGGATTTTCAGAATGCTAAGTTCAGGAAGCCAAATATTTTCCAATTTAGGCACCAAAATGAGCAGATCTGGGGTCTTAGTGTTTATAATACCCTCTTATATGTGGTACAGTCAGTGCCCTTGGCTGTTGATTGAGAGTACGAACACAACTTGGGCACAGTGCTCTTGTCTCTGAAACTTGCACGCCTGCCATGGGCTTCATTTCCCTGGCCCTCAGTGGTTGTCCAAAGTTTCTAATCTGTCATGGTTAACTCAACCCAAGAAGGGCATGAGGGAATGAGAGGTGTGGGCCAGAAGTCAATTCAAGCTCACAAATCAGTAGAGTACAGCTTAATTCGTAAAAGTACAACATTTTTGTGCTTTTTCTTAATTTACTATAAAATGTTTAAATAGATTAAAATTTTGATATGGTTGATATATGTATGTAGACATACATATAATGAGACTGGTGAAAAACATTTTTTCAGAAGCAAACAGGCCAGCTACTACTCTTCACAGATCCTTTGGATGTTTTACTCTGAATGCAATAGTTACAACAACCTGCTGGAACAGAAACTGCTTTCTAAAACACAAAGCTGGGAAGTGTAATATCATCTCAGAAGGGGCCGGCCAAGGTTGCATGCCATACCGTGCTGCTATCTCTGGCTTGCTTTGCATCAGCTCCGTGGTTGCTCTTATGCTTCATTCTCATTAGATAGTTGGGGCCAAGATCAGTGTTCTTGGGGTTAAGCCTAGTTCATGAAACGGGGCCCTTTTCATAAGCTTACCATCTGTTTACTTTTTCCTTCCTTCAATCCTTCCTTTTCTTCTTCAATTCAGTCTTCCTTCCTTCCTCATTTATTCATTCAGTAAATAGTTAGTATCTGTCTCCTGTGCACCAGATGCTGTTTAGGACCTGGGGATACACAGATGAACCTTTCAACAGCTTCTAGGTTTGTTGAAAAGACCTGGAGGTAATCAGATAAAGGTTGATGGGGAGACTGGAATGATTATGAAAACTCCAAGGACAGCAGTCAGGGAATGGAGAAGGAAGGGGAAAGCCTCAGAGAGTCTGATCTAGAAAAAAAAATGTCTGGGAATTAGCCAGATGAAGGCCAGGGCATGTGAGAATATAATAAGACGGGAGATTGGATACTTTGCTGTATAGCAGAAATTAACATAATGCTGTAATCAAAAATAGTTCAATAAAATAAATTTTTAAAAAAGAAAGGAGATTAGAATTATAAGTCTTTGAAACATTGGGTGGAGGTTACTAATTTTGCACTGCGCTCTATAAAGACACCTAGATACAGAGATATTTAAGCTAGTCTGGATATTAAAAATAATTTAAACAGTGATAAATGTAAGAAGTCATCACTTAGTCACCTTTCAAGCTACAAGCTGTTTTTCAGATTAAGTGAGCTCACTTCCACTTCTGTCTTTCAGCAAAGGCTTCTCTTGAAAATGAGTGACCCTTTTAAACAGTTTTAAAGAGTGGCAGCAGCTGCTATTTTTGAGAAGTGATTTTTTTTCTTTTACTTGTATGGTTATTGTACCTTAATATCGTATTGATGTTGATAATATTCTGTTCTACAAGTTGCTTACTTTTGTACCTACAAACGTTCTAAGGTATTTGTATTTATCTTGTAGTTACCGTATTTTGACTTCATTTTACATTTTTTATTACGGTGAAATATCTGTGTGCCATAAAGTTTACCATTTTAATCATTTTGAGTGTCCAGTTCAGTGGCGTTAAGTACATCTCACATGGCTGTACCATGATCACCGCCGTCCATCTCCAGCAGCTCCCTCTTCCCCCCTTCCTCCCTCCGCTGGAAACTGCTTTGTCTCTGTGAATTTGACTACCCTAGGTATCCCCTATAATCATTGTACATTTTAAGCTTCTTGGCAGAATGGCACTCAGACTTGAAATGCTGGAGAAAGATTTCACAAGATGAATTACTGAAATTTTTAATACATTTAAGTGTTCTGCACACAGATTTTTAATTTTCCGTGAATGTGTAATTTATTCCGAAACTGACTATATCATTATGTCTCAAGTCATCATCCATGGGGTCAAAACTTTTAGCCTGATAAAGACTACTGAACAATTAGGATAGTACTATAAATTAAGTCTTAAGATTCCGTCTCATCTAATTTGATTGGATCTTGCTTCTATACGTAAAGTTAAGTGTCTTCTAGCTAGAACAATCTTATTCACTATTCCTCAGAACAACTGTTATTAACTCCCTTAATATATGAAAGATGATAGATATTATGATGTATTTTTATAATCACTCATTTTACACATTTCTGAAGATAGTAAAAATAACATTTTATTTCACACACAAATATCTTAAGAAATAACACTTTATACGCTAATGTATAAAACTATCTTAATTTAACTAGTAAAACTGACTCTGAGAAATAAAGATAGGAGACTAGAGCTTACATCAACTCAAACCTTTGTAAAAAATACATTACACAGTAAGATTAGAGACATACACTGAGATTATGAATAATTTTATTGCCAAGTTATCTGTATGAAAATTTAATTAATAAAAATTATACACTGCAATAAAAATAATCTCTATAATAGCAAAATTTAAGCATTTACAGCTTTTGCTTTCAATATGATGTCATCTTGGCCAGAATGATTTGAAAAAGCCCTTCACTCTTAGAATTAATTTCTTTATAAGAATTCTAGTTCTTAGGTTGCAGTAAAGACAGAGGAACCTCATTAATTCTCACTTTGCTAACCCATAAACCCTATAATTTCCACAAAAATTCCTCAGCAATATCATTTTACTTCGCAGGAAACATTTTATGGCGAGGAGCTCTAGGTAAATCTCAGATCACTAAGAATTCATTACTTTTGCCAAATATACTACAGGCCATTCACTAGTTGACTATCATAAAGTATTATGAGTCAACTACATTTATATAAATAAACTTGTAAAGCAAATATCATGATTTCAAATTCAGACGTAAAAAAAATCATTTTGCACATATACTCACACATTTCCACACATAAAATATATATTGTGTGGTAGACTGTTATAAGAATAGCCCCACTGAAGTACACTTCCCTGTATTTGTGTACCTTTGCTACTCCTTCAAATAAGACATGGAGTACATTTCTCTATCCTTTGACTATGGGCTTGCCTTATGAGGTGATCTGACCAGTAGAAAAAGGCAGATACTGAGTGCCTCCTGAACCTAGACGTCTAGAGGCTTTGGAGCATCCACTTTTGCTCTCTTGTAACCCTGAGACTACCATGCTTTGAACAAGCCTGGCATAAAGGACTGTGAGAAAGACTCAGATATCTCAGCCATCGGCTGAGCACAGCTGGTCCTTCAGTGAACACGGTTGTATGAGTTGGCATAGTTGGGGAACAGCAGCAGACCTGCCTGACCAACCTGCAGAACCATGTGGAATAATAAATTATTTTGAACCACTAGGTTTTGGGGGCGGTTTGTTGGATAGCAGTATATAGTTGATAAATTAGAATTAAGTAGTGATTGGTGTGACTAAAGGATTTCCTTAAAAGCCTTTTCCTTGTAGTGGTTCTTCACTGTGTGTCTTGGGTGACAGACAGTAAAATCCCCATGGCTATTTTAAAGTTAAAACTGGGAACACTTAAGAAGAAAGGGCCAAAGAAATACGGAGTGTTACAGGGCCCAGTTCAGTTGCTTGGGAACTGCTACTTTAATCTCAGAGACCTGCTACATTGCCGAATTAAGCAAAGATTTTTACAGTTAAATTTACTTGAGATCAAATTCTAGCTCCAGCACATATTAATTTTGTTAAATAATAAACTTTATCTTTTCAGAGCAGTTTTAGGTTCATAGCAAAATTAAGTGGAAAGTACAGAGATTTCCCATATATCCTTGTCCCCACTGTCCAGAACCTCCCCTACTCCACACACCTCACACCACAGTGTTACATTTAACACAATTAATGAACCTGCGCTGACGCATCTATCACTAGGTCCATAGTTTATGTTAGGGCTCACTCTTCGTGTTTTACATTCGATGAGTTTTGACAAATGTATAATGATATATGTCCACCATTATAGTATAATACACAGTAGTTCCGCTGCCCTAAAAATCTCCTGTACTCCGCACCACCTGTTTACCCTTCCCTCCCCATTGCCACTGCTCTGGCAACCACTAATCTTTTCACTGTCTTCATAGTTTTGCTTTTCACAGAATGTTATACAGTTGGACTCATATAGTATACAACTTCTTCAGCTTGCTCTTTTAACTTAATAGTGTGCATTTCTTTTCATGGTTAGATGCCTCATTTCTTTCTTTTTTTTTTTTTTTAATAATTTTCTTTATTAATGCATTTATTTTTCACTGCTCTGGGTCATTGTTTCTGTGCGGGCTCTTCTCTAGTTGCAGAGAGCAAGGGCTACTCTCTAGCTGTAGGCGGGCTTCTCATTGCAGTGGCTTCTCTTGTCGCAGAGCAAGGCTCTGGGGCCCATGGGCTTCAGTAGTTGCAGCACACAGGCTTAGTAGTGGCAGCTGCCAGGCTCCGGAGCACAGGCTCAATAGTTGCGGCACACAGGCTTAGTTGCTCTGCAGCACGTGGGATCTTCTCCAACTGGGAATCGAACCCATGCCTCCTGCAATGGCAGGCAGATTTTTAAAAAAATTTATTTAATTGGAGGCTAATTACTTTACAATATTGTAGTGGTTTTCGCCATACATCTACATGAATCAGCCACGTGTGTACATGTGTCCACATCCTGAACCCCACTCCCACCTCCCGCCCCATCCATCCCTCAGTGTGGTCCCAGTGCGCTGGATTTGAGTGCCCCGTTTCATACATCGAACTTGGACTGGTCATCTATTTCACATATGGCAACATACACATTTCAGTGCTAGTCTCTCAAATCATCCCACCCTCGCCTTCTCCCACAGAGTCCAAAGTCTGTTGTTTATAGCTGTGTCTCTTTTGCTGTCTTGCATATAGGTTCATCATTACCATCTTTCTAAATTCCATTTATATGTGTTAATATACTCTATTGGTGTTTTTCTTTCTGACTTACTCCACTCTGTATCACAGGCTACAGTTTCATCCACCTCATTAGAACTGATTCAAATGCATTCTTTTTATTTATTTTTTTTTCTTTTTTTTTTTTTTTGGCTTTTTTATCTAAAGTGTTTATTTCTAATTGCTATTTTTTTTAAATTTTTTTATTTAACACTTTTATTGAGTACATTCTATGTTTTGTGTACAATGCTATGCAAGGGGTATACATCAGTAAAGAAAAATGAGCTAAAATCTGGTGAGAAAAAGTCAAAGAAAAGTTAACAATTTTTTTTTTTTTTTCTTCCTGGTTCAGTTTTGGAAAGTTGTACTTGTCTAAGAATTTGTCCATTTCTTCCACGTTGTCCAATTTATTGGCATATAATTGCTGATAGTAGTCTCTTATGATCCTTTGTATTTCTGTGTTGTCTGTTGTGATCTCTCTGTTTTCATTTCTAATTTTATTGATTTGATTTTTCTCTCTTTGTTTCTTGATAAGTCTGGCTAGTAGTTTGTCAATTTTATTTATCCTTTCAAAGAACCAGCTTTTGGCTTTGTTAATTTTTGCTATGGTCTCTTTCGTTTCTTTTGCATTTATTTTTGCCCTAATTTTTATGATTTCTTTCCTTCTACTAACTCTGGGGTTCTCCAATTCTTCCTTTTCTAGTTGCTTTAGGTGTAGAGTTAGGTTATTTATTTGACTTTTTTCTTGTTTCTTGAGGAATGCCTGTATTGCTATGAACTTTCCCCTTAGCACTGCTTTTATGGTGTCCCACAGGTTTTGGATTGTTGTGTTTTCATTTTCATTTGTTTCTATGCAAATTTTGATTTCTTTTTTGATTTCTTCTGTGGTTTGTTGGTTATTCAGAAGCGTGTTGTTCAGCCTCCATATGTTGGAATTTTTGATAGTTTTTCTCCTGTAATTGAGATCTAATCTTAATGCATTNTGTGATTTGTTGGTTATTCAGCAGCATGTTGTTCATCCTCCATATGTTGGAATTTTTAATAGTTTTTTTTCTTATAATTGAGATCTAATCTTACTGCATTGTGGTCAGAAAAGATGCTTGGAATGATTTCAATCTTTTTCAATTTACCAAGGCTAGATTTATGGCCCAGGATGTGATCTATCCTGAAGAAGGTTCCATGTGCACTTGAGAAAAGGGTGAAATTCACTGTTTTGGAGTGAAATGTCCTATAGATATCAGTTAGGTCTAACTGTTCTATTGTATCATTTAAAGTTTGTGTTTCCTTTTTAATTTTCTGTTTAGTTGATCTATCCATAGGTGTGAGTGGGGTATTAAAATCTCCCACTATTATTGTGTTATTGTTAATTTCCCCTTTCCTACTTGTTAGCATTTGTCTTACATATTGCGGTGCTCTTATGTTGGATGCATATATATTTATAATTGTTATATCTTCTTCTTGGATTGATCCTTTGATCATTATGTAGTGTCCTTCTTTGTCTCTTTTCAGAGCTTTTGTTTTAAAGTCTATTTTATCTGATATGAGTATTGCTACTCCTGCTTTCTTTTGGTCTTTATTTGCATGGAAAATCTTTTTCCAGCCCTTCACTTTCAGTTTGTTTGTGTCCCCTGTTTTGAGGTGGGTCTCTTGTTGACAACATATATAGGGATCTTGTTTTTGTATCCATTTAGCCATTCTTTGTCTTTTGGTTGGGGCATTCAACCCATTTATGTTTAAGGTAATTATTTATAAGCATGATCCTATTGCCATTTACTTTATTGTTTTGGGTTTGAGTTTATACCCCCTTTTTGTGTTTCCTGTCTAGAGAATATCCTTTAGCATTTGTTGTAGAGCTGGTTTGGTGGTGCTGAATTCTCTCAGCTTTTGCTTGTCTGTAAAGCTTTTGATTTCTCCTTCATATTTGAATGA
>SJYA01001381.1:131545-173912 GCA_006410615.1 Neotragus moschatus | reverse complement strand
TTTTTTTTTTCTTCCTGGTTCAGTTTTGGAAAGTTGTACTTGTCTAAGAATTTGTCCATTTCTTCCACGTTGTCCAATTTATTGGCATATAATTGCTGATAGTAGTCTCTTATGATCCTTTGTATTTCTGTGTTGTCTGTTGTGATCTCTCTGTTTTCATTTCTAATTTTATTGATTTGATTTTTCTCTCTTTGTTTCTTGATAAGTCTGGCTAGTAGTTTGTCAATTTTATTTATCCTTTCAAAGAACCAGCTTTTGGCTTTGTTAATTTTTGCTATGGTCTCTTTCGTTTCTTTTGCATTTATTTTTGCCCTAATTTTTATGATTTCTTTCCTTCTACTAACTCTGGGGTTCTCCAATTCTTCCTTTTCTAGTTGCTTTAGGTGTAGAGTTAGGTTATTTATTTGACTTTTTTCTTGTTTCTTGAGGAATGCCTGTATTGCTATGAACTTTCCCCTTAACAAATGCATTCTTTTTAATAGGTGAGTAATATTCCATTGTGTATATGTACCAAAGCTTTCTTGTCCATTGGCAGGTAGATTTTATTTTTTTAAACCACTGAGCCACCAGGGAAGCCTCTCATAATATTCTATTGTTTGGATGTACCACAGCTTATTTATACATTCACTTACTAAAGAACATCTTGGTTACTTCCAAGCTTTGGCAATTATGAATAAAGCTGCTATAAATATCCAAGTGTAGGTTTTGTGAGAATATAAGTGTTCACTTCATTTGGTTAAAGAGCAAGGAGCTTGATTATTAGATGATCAGGTAAGGGTATGTTTTGTTAGAAACTGACAAACTGTCTTCCAAAGCGACTATACCACTTTTCATTCCCACCAATATGGGCCCTACAATCTTGCCAGAATTTGGTGTTCCAGTGTTCTGGATTTTGGCCATTCTATGTAGCGGTATCTCATTTTTGTTTTAATTTGCATTTCCCTAAAGACATATGTGTGGCTCAGTGGTAAAGAATCTGTTTGCCAGTGCAGGAGATGTGGGTTTGATGCCCATCAGGAAGATTCCCTGGAGAAGGAAATGGCAACCCACTCCAGTATTCTTGCCTTGGAAATTTCATGGACAGAGGAGCGTGGCGGGCTATAGTCCACGGGGGTCACAAAAGAGTTAGATACAACCGAGCAACTAAAAACAACGACATATGCTTCAGAGCATCTTTTATATACTTCCTTGGCATCTGTATATCTTCTTTGGTGAGATATCTGTTCAAGTCTTTGGCCCATTTTTAAACTGAGTTTTTCATTTTCTTCTTGTTGAGTTTTAAGAGTTCTTTATTTATATGAATCAGTCCTTTATCAGATGTGTCTCTTTGTAAATATTGTCTCCCAGACTCTGGCCTTGGAGAAGGAAAAGGCAACCCACTCTAGTATTCTTGCTTGGAGAATCCCATGGACAGAGGAGCCTGGTGGACTGCAGTCTGTGGGGTCACACAGTCAGATGCGACTGAAGTGACTGAGCAGACTCTGGCCTGGCTTTTCATTCTCTTGACGTTGTCTTTTACAGAGTGGAAGTTTTTAATTTAATGAAGTTCAGCTTATGAATTATTTCTTTCCTGGATTCTGCCTTTGGTTTTATATCCAAAAAAGTTGTCACAATACCCAAAGTGATCTAGTCTATGTTAGCTTAATATAGTTTTTCATTGTACATTTGGATCTGTGGTCCACTTTAATTTTTGTGAGATGTGTAAAGTTTGTGTATAGATTCTTTTTTTTTTGCCGGTGGATATCCAGTTTTTCCAGCACTATTTGTTGAGATAACTATCTTTGCCCCACTGCAGTTTTTGATTTTTTGTCAGAGATTAGTTAACTACATTTATGTAGGTTAATTTTGGCACTCTTCTTGTGAGTCCATCAATCTATTCGTCTCTTCTTTTGCCAATAACACACTGTCTTGATTACTGTAAGTCTTGAAGTTAGATAGTGTCAATCCTATAACTTTCTTCTTCTCTTTCAATATTGTGTGGGCTATTTTGGATCTTCTGCCTCTCTATATAAATTTTAGAATCAATATGTCAATATCCGTAAGATAAACTGCTAGATTCTAGGTTGCACTGAATATAGATCAAGTTGACATCTTGATAATATTATCTTCCTCATAAACATGGAATATCTCTCCATTTATTTAATTCCTCTTTAATTCATGGTTTTTTTTTTTTTTTTTGCAGTTTTCCTCATATAGGTCTCACACATATTTTGTTAGATTATCCCTAAGTATTTCATTTTGGGGGGTGCTAATGTAAATGGTATTATGTTTTTAATTTTAAATTTCACTTGTTCATTATTGGTACATAGGAAAGTGGTTGATTTTTGTGTATTGACCTTATATTTTGCAACACTGCTACAGTCAATTATTAGTCTGAGGATTTTTTTTTAATTGATTCTTTAGGATTTTCCACATAGATGAATGTGTCATTTGTAACGAGGCCAGCTTTAATTCTTCATGCTCATTTGTGTAACTTTTCTTTCTTTTCTTGCCTCATTCCATTAGCTACTATTTCAGTATGATGCTGATAAGCAGTGGTGAGAGGGGACATCCTAACCTTATCTTGATACTTCTTGGAAAGCTTTGAATTTCTCACCATTAAATATGATGTTAGTTATATATGTATTTTTGGGGTAGGTATTCTTTATCAATGTGAGGAAGTTCCCCTCTATTTTTGATGTACTGAAAGTTCTTATAAATAGATGTTGGATTTTGTCAAGTTCTTTTCTGCATTTATTAATATGATCATGTGGTTTTCCTTTTTTCCAGTTGATATGATGGATTGCATTTTTTTCCAATTGATTTTCAATTGATTGCATACGTAGGATTAATTCCTCCTGGTTGTGCTTTTTATACATTGTTGGATTAGATTTGCTAATACTTTGTTGATGTTTTTAGCATCCATGTTTATGAAAGGTATTGGTCTGTATTTTTCTTGTAATGTCTTTGTCTGAATTTGGTATATAAG
Organism: Neotragus moschatus; assembly: GCA_006410615.1. NCBI lineage: Eukaryota > Metazoa > Chordata > Mammalia > Artiodactyla > Bovidae > Neotragus > Neotragus moschatus. Next base: position 170,944 of record SJYA01001381.1, on the reverse strand, counting down.
GGTGATGTGGAAGTTATAGAATGAGTTTGGAAGTGTTATCTATGCTCTTGAGACTTTGAGAACTGGTATACTCAGTTCACTGATGAATCTGTTCCAGCTTTGTGTTTTTGGTTTGGAAGGTTCTTAATTATTGATTTAATTTCTTTAATAAAGGCCTGTTCAGATTACTTATTCTTATGTGAATTTTGGAAGATTGTGTCTTTCAGGGAGTTGTCATTTCATCTAGGTTATCAAATTTGTGAGCACAGAGTTGTTCATAATAATTCTCCATTATCCTTTTAATGTTCATGGAATCTGTAGTGATTTTCCTGTCATTTAGTAACTTGTGTCTTCTCTATTTTTTCTTAATTGGCTTGGCTAGATTATCTATCAGAGGATGAGATGGTTGAATGGCATCACTGATTCAATGGACATGAACTTGGGCAAATTCTGGGGGATGTTGAGGACTGAGAAGCCTGGCATGCTGCAGTCCGTGGGGTCGTGAAGAGTCAGATGCAACTTGGTGACTGAACGACAGCAGAAGATTATTAGTTTTTAGATCTTTTCAAAGAACCCTCTTTGGCTTGTTGATTTTTTTTTTTTTAAGTTGATTTCCCCTTTTCAGTTTCATTGTTTTCTAGTCTAATCCTTACCTATTTCCTCCTGCTTACTTTGGATTTAGTTCATTCTTTTTCTTTCTAGTGTAGTTAGGGTGAAGTTTAGATTATCCATTTTAGATCTTTCTTACTTTCTAATGAATTCAGTTCAGTTCAGTTTAGTCGCTCAGTCGTGTCCAACTCTTTGCGACCCCATGAGTCACAGCATGCCAGGCCTCCCTGTCCATCACCAACTCCCAGAGTTCACTCAAACTCACGTCCATCGAGTCGATGATGCCATCCAGCCATGTCATCCTCTGTCGTCCCCTTCTCCTCCTGCCCCCAACCCCTCCCAGCATCAGGGTCTTTTCCAATAAGTCAACTCTTTGCATGAGGTGGCCAAAGTACTGGAGTTTCAGCTTTAGCATCAGTCCTTCCAAGGAACACTCAACCAATGCTATAAATTTCCCTCTAAGTACTGCTTTCACTGCATCCCACATTTTGATGTTATATTTTCATTTTCCCTTACTTCAAAATATAAAACAATTTTAACATTTCTTTTTTGACACATGTGTTATTTAGTCATGTATTGTTCAATCTTCCTGTATTTTGGATTTTTCCATCTATCACAAAATTTTTTTCTAGTTTAATTGCATGTGGTCTGATAGCATACATTATATGGTTTATATTCTTTTAAATTTGCTAGGTGTGTTAAATGTTCCATGTAAGGTTGAGTAGAAATATAATCTGCCATTGAATGATAAGGTAGTCTACAGTGTCAATATATCCAGTTGATTGAAGGTGCTGTGGAGTTCATCTGTGTTCTTACTGCTTTTCTCCCTGTTGGATCTGTGTATTTCTCATAAAGAGGTGGTAATGTCTCCAAATCTAATGGTGCTCTCAGGAGAATCTATTTTACCACCTAAACCACTTGGGGAAAGGAAATAACCAACTCCAGGCTCCTGTAGACATCCTGTCCCACTTAAGGGGGAAAAGAAAAAATCATGAGAAGTATTGGTGAAATTCATGGGCCAGGGACACAGATTCACCCCAAAACTGAGACCTAATCACAGGACTGCAGAATGCTTTCATCCCCCACACCTTACCACCACGTTGGTGGTTTAGTTGCTAAGTCATGTCTGACTCTCTATGACCCCATGGACTGTAGCCCACCAGCCTCCTCTGTCCATGGGATTCTCCAGACAAGAATACTGGAGTGGCTGCCATTTCCTCCTCCAGGAGATACCCCCAGCCCAGAGATGGAACTTGTGTCCCTTGCATCCCTTGCATTGCAGGCAGATTCTTTATCGACTGAGCCACCAGGGAAACCACTGCATTTCTGAATGCCTCTTGATTATAATCCCTTTCCCCAGTACATCAGAAACTACAAGGCATACTGAAAAGCAAAAGCACAGACAGAAGAGACTGAACAAGAATCAGAAACAGAGTCTGATATTACAGGAATGTTGGAATTATCAGATGAGGAATTTTTTAAAGTGGTGATTAATATGCTAAGGGATTTAACATAAAATGTAGACAAAAAGCAACCTAAGTATCCATCCTGAGAGCAGGCCCTTTTAAAAATAGAATGCTTTGGTGTATGTCAAAATGGTTCTTTTTCTCTTCGTCCTGCTGGAAGCACAAGGGGATTCATCTTTGATGTTACTATGAGGATGTAATTCAGCTCCTGGCATTAAAACTCAGAAGTGCTCACCTTTATGACTGGGTCTTCCTGGAGTTTTTAGCTTTGAGATTTGTCCGCATTGCGCTTCCAGCACTTCCTTAATTACAGTTCAGATTTTCCTATACTGGCTCTGGTTTCCATGGAGTTCTCGGCCTCTGGGGGTTTGCTGCTGTAAGTTGTGAGTCTTGGTATTTGCTTGTCTGTCTTTCCATTTTGGTTGGGGGGGCGGGGACAACAGTGTGCCATGTAACCTCATTTCTTTGATGGATCTTAAGAGTTGCTGACTTTTTTTCAGTTCAGCATGTTACTTGTCAGAACAGAGTGGTGACTTAAATGTTCCTTTCATGCTGGACTGGACACTGGAAGTTGTCCTTACTAACTTTTGATCTTTGACAAATACCTTAATTGTTCTGGACTTCAGTCTTCTTTGTAAATCATGACTATAATCCTCATATGGCATGGTGGTTATGAGAATTTAATCAGATAAAGTGTCTACATTTGGTTACTGTGCTTGACAGTGGCAGCTGTACTGAGGGTGAATCTTTTCTCTGAAGCACAGTGTTTCACTTGGGCAGGCAGGGCTCTGGGACTGGATGCTTGGCCCATGCTCCCTACTCAGTGCCCCCTTTTCATCATTATCATAACCCACTGTTTCCTTGGTTACAAGGGTGGGGTGCAGGCAGCAGGGCGGCTGGGAGTTACATCCCTCCTACAGCAAGAGTTCCTCCCCAGGCTATTCTTTGTAGCATCAACTTTTTAAACCATAGCCACGAGCCCATCATCCGACTGTAGGCAGGAAGGCAAGAGCTTCCTCCCCTTGGACCAAAGGCTTCAGGTTAACCATGAATCTAAGTGGCAAAGCAACAAACAGTGGCAAAACAGCAGCAAACCACGGGACAATTTATGGAGCATGGAAAAGACTCTTGAGTTTCCCATTGGTATTTAAGCTACATTCTAAGACTCAGAGAACAATTACTGTCAGGCACATTATCTTTGAATACAAAGGACAACAAAATGTAATATAGTCTGCTGTTCAGTTCAACGTTCTTGTTGGTAACATTTTCAATTTTTATTTTTCTCACTACTTGACAATATTATGATTTCTTCCTCCAGGGTATGAAACTGCAGGCCCCTGCCTATTTCCCAGCTTGGCTATTATCTGAGGTTCTATTATAAGCCTCTGGCAGAGTGCAGATGCAGAAATCTTTTCTTTTTAAAGGCTACACACATGGCCCTTGGTTTCCATTCACCTTTTTTCCATGCAGGTCATGGATGATGCTGAGGACAGGCCCTAAGATCTCACAAATTTGGGGAATCAGGTTGAGGTTTCAGAACTTGTGATTGTAGAGTCAAATCAAGTAGATTTGGTAAAGCTGTTTCTGCCAAGCATCCCTATTATCTGAATTAAAAATCATGGTGCCTGATTCCAAGCTGTGTGCTCATTCCAGAAACTGCTGTTTTCTGGCATCATTTAACTCTTAGGTCATCATAGTTTAAAATACAGCTTTGCCTTCTCCTGTTAACACCTAATAATAAGACTCTGTTGTTTTGGAAAAGCACTGTCAATATTGTGGTATTCTATATTTGGAAAATGAAAAAAATTCTGACTTCTTCCTTTTCAACAAGCTAGAGAGCAAGTAGGTAAGCAGAATTAGTGTCATGTTAATATTTACATGATTTTTCAGTTAAAGCATCTTTCAAGATAAAAAAATGCATTTAAAAATTACTGCTTTATGTTTAGCCATGGTTTGTTTATTGCAGCTTTAATACCACTGAAGGCGTATGTGACTTCGTGCTTATCAGAGAGACCACAGGTTAACGAAGGTTGGGAAAGACTATGACAGGTTTCAGTTTTATTATAAATTCACTGCGCACTTAAAGTGATTGTTACAGGTGATTGTTACTCTGTCTTCTTTGAGAGAGACGTCAAGGGCCAGGCAGGTTCATTACAGAAAACCACAGTTATAGAAAAACTCTTCTCTATAAATTGATTTGGCCAAATTTCTGGAATTGAAGGGAACTGGTGGGGACTGTGGTGCCATGGAGAACACAGGGGTGCACAGGGGACTGTTTGTGTTGCTCTGGTATCTGCATGGCCCTGGAGGCAGGCGTTTAGCAGCCACTGTAGGGGTGTGGCTGGCTTGGCTGCTGTTCCTAAGTGGCAGTGACGGCTCATTCAGCTGCAGTGTGACCTTTGGGGAGATGTCTGCCACTCGCCTACTTGGGAGAACCCCTGACTTTCAGGCTAGAGACTCCTTATCTGTAAAATAAGAGATTTGGATTGGATGATTTCTAAGGACTCTTTCTATTCTAAAATGCTATGATTTTATACAGTTAAGCCTATTTGACCTAAAAGTGGAGCTGAGAGCCTTCAAGGTGTGTGCGTGAGAGAGAAGTGGATTCTATTACAGACAATCAGAGAAGACACTCCTTTTACCTTCTTTCTACCTTCTCCCACAGTATCTACCACATGTGCTGTCCTGGGAAGCAAGATTCAGAAGATTTAGCAGAGGAAGGGACTAATATGTGGAATAACCACATTATGAAGCTGTATTCGGCGTGGAACAGAGCTGCAGAGGAGAAGGGGACTTTTTTTTTTTTTTTTTTTTTCAGTATTTAACAGTTTAAAAAATATTGAAGTATAATTAATTCACAATGCTGTCTTAGTCTTAGGTGTTCAGTTCAGTTCAGTCGCTCAGTTATGTCCAACTCTTTGCGACCCCATGAATCGCAGCACGCCAGGCCTCNTTCAACCAGTCTGTCCTAAAGGAGACCAGTCCTGGGGTGTTCATTGGAAGGACTGATGCTAAAGCTGAAACTCCAACACTTTGGCCACCTCATGTGAAGAGTTGACTCATTGGAAAAGACTCTGATGCTGGGAGGGATTGGGAGCAGGAGGAGAAGGGGATGACAGAGGCTGAGAAGGCTGGATGGCATCACTGACTTGATGCACCTGAGTTTGGGTGAACTCCAGGACTTGGTGATGGACAGGGAGGCCTGGTGTGCTTCGATCCAAGGGATCGCAAAGAGTCAGACACGAGTGAATGAGTTAACTGAACTGAACTGAATGGAATTTTACTCAGCCATAAAAAACAATGAAATAATGCCACTTGAAGCAACATGGGTGGACCTAGAGATTGTCATACTGAGTGAAGTCTAACAGAGAAANGCCTGGTGTGCTTCGATCCAAGGGATCGCAAAGAGTCAGACACGAGTGAATGAGTTAACTGAACTGAACTGAATGGAATTTTACTCAGCCATAAAAAACAATGAAATAATGCCACTTGAAGCAACATGGGTGGACCTAGAGATTGTCATACTGAGTGAAGTCTAACAGAGAAAGATAAGTATCACATGGTATCTCTTATATGTGGAATTAAAAAAACGACACCTATGAACTTATTTACAAAACAGAAACAGACTCGCAGACTTATAGAACAAACTTATGATTACTAGGGGATAAGGGTGGTGGGGAAGACAGGGACAATGGATTAATCTCCAAAATATATAAGCAGCTCAATGCAGCTAGATATCAGAAAAACAAACAACACAATAAAAAAATGGGTGGAGGACCTAAATAGACAATTCTCCAAAGATGACATACAGGTGGCCAACAAACACATGAGAAGATGCTGAACACGGCTCCTAATTAGAGAAACGCAAGTCAAAACTCCTACGAGTTATCAGCTCACATCAATCAAAATGGCCACCATCAAAAAATCTACAAACAATAAATGCTGAAGAGGATGTAGAGAAAAAGGAACCTTCTTGCACTGCTGGTGGGATTGTAATCTAATATAGTCACAGTATAGAGAACAGTATGGAGACTGCTTAAAAAACTAGGAATAAAACTACCATATGCCCCAGCAATCCCACTATTGGGCATATATCCTGAGGAAACCGTAATTCAGAAAGACTGACTTACCCCATTGCTAGGACATAGAAGCAACCTGTACATCCACTGACAAATTAACAGTACATGTCTTTTTATGATTGGCTTATTTTACTTAGCATAATGTCTTCCGGTTTCATGCCTACTGTAGCATATGGCAGAATTTCCTTCCTTTTTAAAAGGTAATATTCTTTGTAGGTATATACCATATTTTATTTATCCATTCATCTGCTGATGGACATCTAGATTGCTTCCACAGTTTGGTTATTGTGAATAATGCTGCCATGAATATGGGTGTAGTTATCCTTTCAGGACCCTGTTTGCAATATCTTAGGATAAATACCAAGAAATGGAATAGCTGTACTAGTGTTTGAATGAATTTCTCATTTGTGATTCTCTCACCATGAAAACAGTGCAGATTTCTACAGAAGGTCCCTGGTTTCAACTTCCTAAGAGTACCTTTCCTACCAACTGCCCTAAGCTGATGGCAGTCTTCTTTGCTGAACCCCTAAACTGATGTGCTGAGTTTCTAAATGCACTGTCACAATCCAGGCAAAGCGTCATGACTCCTAGTTTTATACAGGAACTTGGTTTTTCCTCCCTGCCTTGCCTGGGCCCAAGGTTCTGTCTCCTGTTCCAAGGCAGGAATTAAAATGCAAGTCCCCAGCCTATGAGGCTGTATCCTGTCATGTGTTTGGCTTCAGTTCCCACTCATTCATTTTCTTTGAGTTGTTCTTCATATCTGATATCTGGGGATTTTCCTTTCCTTGGTTTTGAGTTTGGCTATGCATTAAAAAAAATAGCTTATCCAGCATTTTCATGTGTTTGGAGTGTGCATATGTCTTTTTAGGCCAGCTTGGCCTGTGATGCCAATAGAGATTATTTACTCAATATTTTTTGAGCATTTATGGTTTGCACAATGATAAGCTCAAAATGGGAGAAGGAAATGGCAACTCACTCCAGTATTCTTGTTTGGAGAATCCTGTGGACAGAGGAGCCTGGAGAGCTGCTGTTCATAGGGTCACACAGAACCGGACACAATTGAAGTGACTTAGCATGCATGCATGCACTGGCGAAGGAAATGGCAACCCACTCCAGTATTCTTGCCTGGAGAATCCCAGGGACAGAGGAGCCTGGCGGGCTGCCATCTATGGGGTCACACAGAGTTGGACATGACTAAAATGACTTAGCAGCAGCAGCAAGCTCAAAATCACTAAACAGTAAATCTTCTGAACTCCTGCAACTGGGAAAGAAATTTAATCAAAATACACATAATGCAAGATATGGACACTGCTGTTCAACTGGGGCAATGGAATCCATTTTTAGCTTGGACCCCAAAAGAAGAGGTTCTCTTTCTGTCAAAGCTGGAAAATCAGCTCCTCCTAAGGTTGCACCGTTGTAGAGCAGTTAGGGCCAGAGTGGGAGTGCAGTGGCCTGCCACTGGAAGTTGACAACAACAATTGAGAGTCATCACTGAAGCTGATCCACTACACAAGAAGTTGCCAAATAACTCAATGTCAACCATTCTATGGTCATTTGGTATTTGAAACAAACTTGAAAGGTGAAAAAGTTCAGTATGTGAGTGCCTCACAAGCTGACTGCAATTCAAAAAAAATCATCATTTTGAGGTGTCATCTTCTTGTATTCTGTGCAACAATGATGAACCATTTCTCAATCAGATTCTGATGTGCAACAAAAAGTGGATTGTGTACAACTGGCAATGGCCAGCTCAGTGGCTGGACAGAGAAGCTGCTCCCAAGCACTTCTCCAAGCCAAATTTGCACCAAAAAAAAAAAAAAAAGGACGTGGTCACTGTGTGGTGCTCTGCTGCTGCTCTGATCCACTACAGCCTTCTGAGTCCCAGTGAAACCATTACATCTGAGAAGTATGCTCAGCAAACTGCTGACATGCACCAAAAACTGCAATGCCTGCAGCTGGCACTGGTCAACAGAAAGGGCCCGATTCTTCTCCATGACAATGCCCGACTGCATGTCGCACAACCAATGTCTCAAAAGTTGAATGAACTGGGCTAGGAAGTTTTGCCTCATCTACCATATTTACCTGATCTCTCGCCAACTGACTACCACTTCCTCAAGCATTTCAACAACTTTTTGCAGGGAAAAAGCTTCTATAACCAGCAGGATGCAGAAAATACTTTCCAAGAGTTCATTGAGTTCCTGAAGCACAGATTTTTATGCTACAGGAATAAGCAAACTTAATTCTCGTTGGCAAAAATCTGTTGATTGTAATGGTTCTTATTTTGATTAATAATGATGTGCTTAAGACCAGTCATAATGATTTAAAATTCATGGTTTAAAACCATAATTACGTTTGCACCAAACTAATATATTGAAGGATAGTCCAAGCTGTGGAGAGGTGGCATTGTTAATCAGTATATAAATACATATGTTATAAGCTAATCTGCAAAGACTAAGAATTTTCTGCAAATAGAAATAAGGCAATGAGACAAGGAAGAGTCTACCCCTGAACAACTTAACATGGGAAAGGAACTGTATTGGATACATAGCAGAGGATTAGCAGGGTTTGGAAATTACAATGAAAAGGAAAATGTGGATAAGAAGAGATCCTTTTATTAATCATTGTTATTACTATTATTATTAATATTACCTGTATTGGTTAAAAGTTTCAACAATTGTTTATTAATGAGTGATTAGAAGTTTATACAAGAGAATTACTATGAAGCATTTCTAGTTTATTTTATATAATGTCTAAATTAGCTGAATAGTAAAATATGCATAATACTCGCTTTATTTTCGCTTTAATCACAATTTACGTTTCTGTGCTGTATATACAGGCATACCTTGTTTTGTCACGTTTTGCTTTACTGTGTCTCACAGATACTGTGTTTCTTACAAAGTGAAGGTTTGTGGCAATCCTGCATTGTCAGATGACAGTCAGCATTTTTTTCTTAGCAATAAAGTATTTCTAAATTAAGGTATACACACTGGCTTTTGTTGGACATAATGTTATTGCACACTTTATAGACTATAGTATAGTGTAAGTGGGATTTCTAGGTGGCTCAGTGTTAAAGAATCCTGCCAATGCAAGAGATGCAGGTTCGATCCCTGGGTCAGGAAGATTCCCTGGAGAAGGAAATGGCAACCCACTCCAGTATTCTTGCCTGGGAAATCCCATGGACAGAGGAGCCTGGTGGGCTACAGTCCACTGGGAGCAAAACAATCGGACACAACTGAGTGACTAAACAACATCAACAACATAGTGTAAACATTATACACCAAAAAATTCATGTGGCTTGCTTTACTATATTTGCTTTATCGCTGATGTCTAGAACTGTACCTATAATCTCTATGAGCTATGCCTATAATGTTCTGAATTAAAGAGCACTTTTAGGTATAAGACACTGATGCTGGCAAAGACTGAAGGTAGGAGAAGAGGATGACAGGGACTGAGATGGCTGGATGGCATTACTGACTTGATGGACATGAGTTTGGGCAAGCTCTGGGAGTTGGTGATGGATAGGGAAGCCTGGTGTACTGTAGCCTATGGGGTCACAGAGAGTCAGAGGTGACTGAGAGACTGAACTGAACTTTAGGAATTGTAGCAGGTAGATACTTGAACTAAGAGGGTCTTATCCAATTTTGAAACCTCGGTTCTGACACTAAGAGTATGCAAAGCCAGGAAAGAAGCCATTTCATAAAACGTTACTTAACAAGCTTGCTTCTAATTACTAATAATTAGTGTATATAATACTAATTCACACAACAACTCAGTGAGTTAGATATCATTTCTGCTCCCCTTTTTTCAGATGAGAGGTTAATTAGAAAGAGTAAATATTTGCCTGAGATTATACCAGTAAGGAAAGGAGTTTATTTGGTCATAGAAGAATGAGTAGGATGTTTTCCCCTAAGATATTCTATCATCAATGGGTGTTGAGTATGTTCAAAAGATTTTTCTGCATTGAAACAATTAATGTGACTTTTCTTCTTTAGTTTAGTATGATGGATTACACTGACTGAGTTTTGAATATTGAACCAGCCTTGCATTCCTAAGATAAACCCCACTTGGTCATGGTATATCCAATTTTTAAATATATTGCAGAGATCTATTTGTTAGTATTTTATTAAGGATTTTAAAATCTATTTTCATGAAGGATACTTATCTGCAGGTTTCTTTTGTGGTACTTTTTTTTTCCCCCTCATTTTAGTATTAGGGCAACAATAGTTTCATAAGATAAACTGAGAAGTCTTCCCTCCTCTTCTATTTTCTGGAAGAGATTATGTAAAATTGGTGTTAATTCTTATTTAAATGTTTAGCATAATTCTTTAATGAAATCATCTGGCCCAAAACTAATTTTGGGTGAATTGGGACAGTGTGTTTTGTTTTGTTTTTATTTTTGAAGTGGTCCATTTAAATTTTTAAATTTACGTATGTAGAGCTGTATTCCTTTGTTATCTTTGTTGAGGTTTTCTATTTTTTCAAGCATGACTATGATTGCTTGTTGAAGCACTTCTGTCATGGCTGCTTTAAAATCATTGTCAGATAATTCAACATATCTGTCATCTCGATGTTAACATTTATAGATTGTCCTTTTTCATTCAGTTGGAGATCATCCTGATTTTTGGGATGAAGGGTTATTTTCACTTGAAAGCTGCGCATATTTGTCTTATGCTATGAGATTCTGGACATAAATATTTAAACTTTTGGTGTTTGCTGGCTTTCTCTGCACTGCTGTGGCAAGGGAAGTTGGGTGCATTGCCTCAATATTGTTGGGCAGAGGTGGGAGTTCTGGTTCCCCACGTGATTTCTACTGACACCACTTCATGGTGGGGAGTCTGATTATCAGTTGGTGGGGATGAATATCCTGACTCCTTATTTGGTCTTCCCTGATTGCTCCCTAATGAGAGCACTGGATTCCTTCTTAGAGCCTCTTGAAGGTGGAGGTCTAGGCTCCCACTCAACCTTTGTTGGTATGAATGGGGCCACAGTTTTATCTGTGGTGTTTGAGTGGAGTAGAGAGGTCATTGTTTAAATGTTTTCTGGCTTGGTAAGCTGCCTGCTTCCTGGTCCTTTGGTTAGAGAGGGCAGGCTTTTGTTGGGACTTTTTTGGTTAGCATCCACTGGCATTTCAGGGTTGCCAGCTTTTCTAGTTTCAAGTCTGTAATATATAAGACAAAAATAAAACCCAGGGAATTCACCATGGGCTGGATTCTCAGGTCAGTCTGTCACCTTCCCTCTACTTTTCAGAGTCTCTGAGTTTGATTTATATATGTACATATGATATGTGTAGTTTAGTCACTAAGTTTTGTCTGATTCTTGCAACCCTGTGGCCTGCAGCCTGCCAGGCTCCTCTGTCATGGGATTTCCCAGGCAAGAATACTGGAATGGGTTGCCACTTATATTGTTTATTCATTTATTATGTGTTATATTATACATATTACATACAGTTATTATATAAATAAAAATATTACATATAGTGTAAGTAAATATAAATGATATAGTTATATATACTATATTTATATAATAAACAAATATATGATATGAATATAGTATTTATATAATAAATGAAAATATATGACTATATTAATAACTACATATTTACTAGATTGTATATATTGCTGTTCAGACTTTTCAGTTGTAATTATATGAGGAATATAAAAAGTACATCTACTCCTTCCCAGTGGATAATATAATTTTTTAAGGATTAAACTAGGTGTGTTATTTGTCTGATTATTAAAATACTATATGCTTATTAAATTCCTGATAATACAGAAAGGCTGAAGTTGAAAGTAATAATTGGGCTGGGTAAGATTGTGAAACATGGTGAAGGAAGAAAACATAATACAGGGCAGGGATATGGGATTAGCAGAGGTTCATTTCATTACAACTTCAGAAACTTTCCACATTTTCCCCTGTAACTAAATTTTTCAATTTTAAAAAGAAAGATGAATACAGAGGGACTTAAAGGAAATTTAAGAAGACCTGGGACATGCCGAACTGGATTTATAAGGCAAATAAATCAGGGTGAAACACTGAGTTTTACTCTGAATCACACAAAACTTAGGCATTCATGTATTATGTAACATCAACTTGGAATATTTTCACTTGATAACCACTCTGGGATTCTTGGCATAAATGTAATTTATGTAAAAAAATATAGTAAACCCTCATTTAGAAAGTTCTTGGCTATCATAGATATTACACTTGATTGTTGATCAAATCATTTCCCATGCATACTCCCTGATATATGACTCGAATAAAGCAACCTATGAAGGAAATATTTTTCTTGCATTCTGACATCAGTGTCATAATAGAGTTCTGCTGAATTATTAGTAAGAAAACATCTTCAATGAGATATCTGGCCCTGGATGCAAACTGCAGTGAGGCATTGATGTTTTCACATTAGCATCATTACGCTGAGTGTTACTGTAATGGCATTCTCATGTCACACAACATTGGGGCCAAAATGAGTTTTCCCTAAAAGAGGCCTCTTTTACAAGGTAGCCCCAGCCATTTCACAGTATTTTTCTCATGCTTCGGTTTTAGTAGACATTTCCTTATCTTGTTTGATCTCCCTGCAAGAAATAACTACAACCCGCAACATGAATTACAATTTTAACTATATTGTAAAGTGGTTATTTAAAAGCCAAAATGTATGTTTTTGATAGGCAAGTATAAGGTGGGGAAGAGCACACAGCCCAGTCTTCAAAGAATAAAAATCTATACTAGTCTTAAAAGCAAAACACAGCACAGGATTTCTTGTCTATTTTTTCTACAAAAGAAGGCCATTGAACTTCCGTTCCTGGCCATGTCAGCAGTGATGCTCCCCCCTCCCACAATTTTTTTTTCCCCGAAGCATTGATTGTTGACTTCCCCTGACACCCCATCACAACCCATTAGTACTGAAAACTGACAAGCCCAGCTGCAACAGCAAAAAGGCAAGTTTGAAAGAAAATATCTAAAGCACAAGCTAAGCTCAGCTATTAGGACCCACATCAGCCCGAGATGCAACAATTCCCTCTCCTCACCCTCATGGCACCTTTGTGAAGGTCAGCAAAATCAGCAGATTTTCTTTAATCCAGACTCCAAGGTCTGGAGGAAATGATGAGGAGTATCACTTTATTTTTACTTTCATTTTCAGAGGACTTTGGGTTAAGGAATATGAAAACAGAGTCAGCTCCAGTGCTTTTGCTGATAATGCCAATACGCATTATGTCTCTTTTCAGCAAGCATTTCGGATGTTAGTGCCTCAGCAGTCTTGGGCTCCTGAAGGCCATACTTGAAACCCTGGTGGCTTCTTAAGTTACGAGTCCTCTGTCCCTTTTTTTAAACTCGGCAGAGTTATATGGTGTTTGTGTCCCCAGAGTTACAGTAATGGTGATAGCAAGCATTCCGTGTGATTGTACAGTTGACTGCCCAGGGGAAAAAAGTGACAACTCCAGATTTCCAATAGACCTTGTATTTGCAGAGAGAGAAGTTCAAGCAGGGGCAGCCAACTTGTCAAAATCTTAAGAACCAAAACACAAGCTGAATCTAACTTTAGTTAAAAAGGCTAGATGCAAGTTTTGTACTGTCAAAGCCCAGGAGATGGGCTAACTGAACAAACAGTGGCCACCACCCATCTAGGTGAAAAACCCAGTGGCAGATGGTCACTGAGTCAATAGAAGAATAAAAGAGCCAAGGAAACCTGCAGAGTTGGGTACCACCTGTGGAGAGGGCCAGCAATGATCACACAGCTATTAGGATCTGCCCCAGGAATGGAGCACCCTTGAAAGCACTTATTTAGCACCACTCTTGCTGGGTGTGGACAGCTTTAGAGGGGAAAACAAGAACGGGTCCTTTTAAGTGAGCTTCATGGTCTCCATCAAGCCTGGTGTGCTGGGGACTGACCCTCTTCACCCCACTGCCTCTAATCACGTTTGGGTCTGATCCGGTGCTAAGGTATTTCGTGCCAGTCCAGACCTGGAAAAGTCTGAAGCGGCCAGCCCCGCGGTCCTGTGGTTCAGCCAAACCTGCCTGCCCACCGCCCTGACATCCTGGGGGTTGGGAGGAGGGTTATGGAGGCTCCCTGGATTCTCCCTATCCGCCCTCCACACCCTCTCCTCACCTGCTCTGGCGGAAATCCCAGCGCTCCTAGGTTTCTCAGTTGCTTCGTTCAACAGCTGGACGCTGGGCCCATTCGTGGGAGCCGCTCAGGGAGGGCCATGCGACCTGCTGAAGCCTGACCTGGACGCGGGCGCCGTCTGGTGCATGTTCAGCGTCCGACCCGTGGACCCGAGAAGCGACAGCTTCCTCGCGGCCTTCAGTTCGGAACCAGTCTTTTCGTTGGGCAGAGGCTTTGAAGGGACCTGGCCGTGCTCCGTCTTTGTTTCTCTAACTATCGCCTTGTGCCTGTTAATGAACACCTGCCAAGAGCCTCGGCGCCCAGGCTCTGGTCCGCCACATGCACTTCAGGTCGCGGCCTGCTCTGCCCAGTGTCACGCCGTCACCCTCACGCTCTACCGCCAGCAGCTCTGTTTCCAGCTGCACGATCCTCTCGCGTGGTTTTCCTGTGTAGTTTTCTCGCGTGATGTTCTCGCGCTGTCTCCAGTCTCGTGGTCTTCTTCTCGCGTTGTTTCCTTCCTTGCTACCTGCTGGGGTACTTGAACCTCCGGAATCACCTCTTCAGTGACTAAGGTAAGCCTTTGGGTCGACTGGGGTCCACATCTTTGGCTGAAAGCATGTTATGTAGCTTTGATTAAAGACGCCTGCTGGCTTGGGCATCTTTGGTGCTTGGCCTCGAGTGCCAGCTCGTGACTGGCTTCATGTGCTGGCCCCGGCCCTTTGCCCCCAAGAGGATGACCTGGATCTGGTATATCCGGGATACTCTTGCATTCGATCTTTCTAGAAATTATTCTGTGTATTACTTGGCTGAACACCACCAGTCCTGAAGTGTCTGAGTATCTGGTTTTCCTTCCCAGCGGCGGGGTGGGAGAGGGGGGCAGGAAGAGGGGAGTAGGAGGAGGTGGATGTTTTGCCTGGGGGTTGTGGGTTTGAGGATAGAGGGCAACACCGGGATCAGATGCTGCAAGAAGTCTGAGGTAGAACTAGAATGGTGGGTACAAAATGGGCCACTAAAGCAAGCAGACCCTGACTGTGCATTGGGAACTGGGGCGGATCCGGAAAGAATGCTCGGAGAACCACTGCAAGGTGGGTGTACAGATGCAGTCATGGAAGAAATTGTGTGGAGGGTGATACAACTGAAATCCAGAGATGGGCTGTCAGAGCCTCTGACTGTTTTCTACATTCTCCAGCTCTTGCTTTTGTGAGCAAGGCAGATCTATTAAAGCTGCTGTGATATGGCAGATATTGGCTTATCATCAATAAATATTTATTAAGTACCCCTGCCTACAATCCTCTGAGTCCTTGCAAGGTTGGAGAGCTGAGGTTCAGACAGGAGTCTGAAGTGGAGATAGGGGATGGGTGTTAGTAGGTGCCTATCGGAGAAGGCAATGGCACCCCACTCTAATACTCTTGCCTGGAAAATCCCATGGATGGAGGAACCTCGTAGGCTGCAGTTCATGGGGGTTGCCAGGTCAGACATGACTGAGCAGCTTCACTTTCACTTTTCACTTTCATTCGTTGGAGAAGGAAAGGGCAACCCACTCCAGTGTTCTTACCTGGAGAATCCCAGGGACGGGGGAGCCTGGTGTGCTGCCATCTATGGGGTCGCACAGAGTCGGACACGACTGAAGCGACTTAGAAGCAGCAGCAGTAGCAGCAGCATAGGATCGTGAATCGATGAAAAATTCCATGTTATTATTTAAAAGAAATAGTGATGAAAAAGTAGGTATGGAGGGGGACGATGTGCTCACTGCCTGTTATGCAGTGAGCCTCTCTCTCTAATGTGTATGTGTGTGTGTGCATGTGTGTATAATACATAAAGCATTATAAAATAAGTGTACCATATATGTGATATTAATTAGTCCTGACAAAATCACACGAAGCAGATATTACTATTAATGCCTTATTGGTGAGACAAGTANGTTTCTCTAACTATCGCCTTGTGCCTGTTAATGAACACCTGCCAAGAGCCTCGGCGCCCAGGCTCTGGTCCGCCACATGCACTTCAGGTCGCGGCCTGCTCTGCCCAGTGTCACGCCGTCACCCTCACGCTCTACCGCCAGCAGCTCTGTTTCCAGCTGCACGATCCTCTCGCGTGGTTTTCCTGTGTAGTTTTCTCGCGTGATGTTCTCGCGCTGTCTCCAGTCTCGTGGTCTTCTTCTCGCGTTGTTTCCTTCCTTGCTACCTGCTGGGGTACTTGAACCTCCGGAATCACCTCTTCAGTGACTAAGGTAAGCCTTTGGGTCGACTGGGGTCCACATCTTTGGCTGAAAGCATGTTATGTAGCTTTGATTAAAGACGCCTGCTGGCTTGGGCATCTTTGGTGCTTGGCCTCGAGTGCCAGCTCGTGACTGGCTTCATGTGCTGGCCCCGGCCCTTTGCCCCCAAGAGGATGACCTGGATCTGGTATATCCGGGATACTCTTGCATTCGATCTTTCTAGAAATTATTCTGTGTATTACTTGGCTGAACACCACCAGTCCTGAAGTGTCTGAGTATCTGGTTTTCCTTCCCAGCGGCGGGGTGGGAGAGGGGGGCAGGAAGAGGGGAGTAGGAGGAGGTGGATGTTTTGCCTGGGGGTTGTGGGTTTGAGGATAGAGGGCAACACCGGGATCAGATGCTGCAAGAAGTCTGAGGTAGAACTAGAATGGTGGGTACAAAATGGGCCACTAAAGCAAGCAGACCCTGACTGTGCATTGGGAACTGGGGCGGATCCGGAAAGAATGCTCGGAGAACCACTGCAAGGTGGGTGTACAGATGCAGTCATGGAAGAAATTGTGTGGAGGGTGATACAACTGAAATCCAGAGATGGGCTGTCAGAGCCTCTGACTGTTTTCTACATTCTCCAGCTCTTGCTTTTGTGAGCAAGGCAGATCTATTAAAGCTGCTGTGATATGGCAGATATTGGCTTATCATCAATAAATATTTATTAAGTACCCCTGCCTACAATCCTCTGAGTCCTTGCAAGGTTGGAGAGCTGAGGTTCAGACAGGAGTCTGAAGTGGAGATAGGGGATGGGTGTTAGTAGGTGCCTATCGGAGAAGGCAATGGCACCCCACTCTAATACTCTTGCCTGGAAAATCCCATGGATGGAGGAACCTCGTAGGCTGCAGTTCATGGGGGTTGCCAGGTCAGACATGACTGAGCAGCTTCACTTTCACTTTTCACTTTCATTCGTTGGAGAAGGAAAGGGCAACCCACTCCAGTGTTCTTACCTGGAGAATCCCAGGGACGGGGGAGCCTGGTGTGCTGCCATCTATGGGGTCGCACAGAGTCGGACACGACTGAAGCGACTTAGAAGCAGCAGCAGTAGCAGCAGCATAGGATCGTGAATCGATGAAAAATTCCATGTTATTATTTAAAAGAAATAGTGATGAAAAAGTAGGTATGGAGGGGGACGATGTGCTCACTGCCTGTTATGCAGTGAGCCTCTCTCTCTAATGTGTATGTGTGTGTGTGCATGTGTGTATAATACATAAAGCATTATAAAATAAGTGTACCATATATGTGATATTAATTAGTCCTGACAAAATCACACGAAGCAGATATTACTATTAATGCCTTATTGGTGAGACAAGTATTAATAAAATTCCAAGATTTAACTTCTGTGCATTTCCTGCTAGTTCCTTCCCAGACTCCATAATGATTCTTCCCTGTTTAAGAAGTACCAAAGCTAAGTTTTACTAACAAAAATGCAAACTACAAATTATTAAGATTGTCTTCAGATAGACCTCTTGCTCATCCACTTAATCAGGTCTGAGATTATGCAAGACTATCTTGAGAGGGAATTTGTAATTTATATTGGAGACATGAGAAAACACTTTAAAAAACTGTTATGTAAGCTTTTTCATAAAAGATGGAAGGAATAACTCTAGTTTCCTTGGGTTGATTCTTTAGTGAAATAATTTGGTAATGATCAAGGTATACATTTAGAACAGTGGTTGAAAAGATCAAATTTTCATCTTCACTCTTTGGTATGACTTTTCCAGGTTTTTACTGAGGAAAAGAAAAGTTGTATGTTAAGAAATGGACTCATAGTGAGTGTTTATATATTTGAGTGTGTGCAAAAAGCAGAAAGAATCAGAGTAGAAGAGGAAAGAAGGGAATTAAACATTATTTCAAATAATAAAGTATTGAAGCCTGGTACAGCATTTCCCCTAACTCTGGATTAACATAAGACCTTCCCCTAGATGTAGCAAATGGTAGGTAAATTATGATTAGCAGACTTGGGTGGGGATTACATAGCAGAGTTTCTCTACTTACCTGGGGGAATGTCATTCTATAGTGACACTGGGGAGCATTTCTATAATTAAAAAAACCATTATAATTGAAGGTGTTCTAGCTTAAAATGTTCTTCTAGGTACTTAGTAGACTTCTGTGTGAGTCCTCCTAAACCTGTCTAAGAAAATATGAGACAAACAGGCTGCCTTGGAATTTGGAAATGCTGCAGAGGTTGACTGGTACCGTCATGTAGAAATGTGTTATCTGAGAAGCCAACATCACAGAGGCAGTGATGCCTAATTATTTATGATAAGCAAAGGACCAAATTCAGAAATGTACAGCTTTGGTCTGAGCACCTAGCACATTTTTATTATGTCCCGCCTTTACCCAGCAGCCTACTTCTAACCTTAGTCACTGTAAAAGTCACATCTTAGCACAGTGAGCCTGGTTCAGCAGCCATTTGCTGCAGGCTGAGTCTGGCTCCCCACCTGGAGCCGGGCACTCGGGTCCTGTTTATCCTGTGAGGTCACAGTCCCCTGCGCGGTGCCAGGTGATTTTTCATTATGCAGTGAAACACCTCCCAGCAGGCTGTTTTCATTACAGCAACAGGAGAGTCTCTTGATTTCTTTTCATCATGTCATGCACCGTAGACCCTGAAGGGCCTCAACTGCCTCATGGTCACCCGAAAGCTCTTCTGTGATTACAGCCTTGGCCCCACCTCCAGTCGCCCTCCTGTGACCCTAGACCCAGCTCATCAGCTCCACAATGTCCCCGCCACGTTTCCCCATGAATGTCACTGTGTCCAGCCTCCTGGTTGTCATGCTTTGCCGTTGTAATAATACTAAGTGCTACGCCTGTTAAGTGCCTGTCCTCTGTGGGATGGACATTGGGCAAGTTGCTATTAAATCCTGAAAGTAAAATTGTGAGGTCACGAGGGCAGAGGGTCTAGTGCTATGTGCAAGGACATCCCAGTGTGTGGCAGAGCCAGGATGGGCCCAGATGTAACTTACATTCCCCCTTACTGTCTTTCCAAACATCAGGCCTTTCTTGCCCTTCTCCTCAGAAGAGTGTCACATCTCCTCAATGCTGCTTGAAATCTATGAACAGTCAGACTTATTTCCCCCTTAACCTTCCTGAACACTTTAGCATTTCAGTTTCTATAAACAGTATTTAATGCCTATTGCTTTCTCAATGAGAGTGTGCAGTGGTGACTCTTTTAAATCAACCACATAGCATTTGTCTTTAGCTCGTTATAAGATACTTGTTAGGCCTGATTTGTAGTTTAAGAGACAAATGGTGGCTGGTAAAATTTTCAAATGGGCACATCAGCTGAAGTCTTTAATGGGTTTCAAACCAAGTTTGCACATGACCAGAGGTTATGGAAATATATTAAGGTTTACAGATCAAAAATCATCTCCACCTGTGGTGAATTATATACACAAATTATCGATATATAAATATACACTTAATAGATGTGTTTATCTATATAGACATGTAGGTATAGATATTGCCATATAACATTGATCATTTGTTTTTAAATACAGGTTTTCTATCCACTTCTATACGCTTGATTGTAAATTACCTAAAGACTAAGCCTAATTATAATTTGGACCTGAAAGACAATGAAAACAGCATTTCACCTTATGCAAGAGAAATATCCATTATCTCTTTTAAAATATATTTTTAAAAATTTATTTTATTAAAATATAATTACACTGTTGTGTTAATTTCTGCTGTACAGCAAAGTGGTTTGATTTTACATATGTATGTGTATATATATGTGTATATACATCCTTTTTCATATTCTTTGCCATTATGCTTCATCACAGGATACTGAATATAGTTCCCTGTGCTATACAGGAGGACCTTGTTGTTTATCCATTCTATATATAATAGTTTGCATCTGCTAATCTCAAACTCCCAGTCCTCCATTATCTTTTTTGAGGCTGGTTTATACACTAAAATCAGGTATTTTGATTTGATTTGTGAAATAACTGTTTTTGCAAAGTTGTAAGTAAATACAATCTTATTTAAAATGCACTGGGAGGAAAGACAAATGGCTAATTAACATACGAAAAATGTTCAAGCTTATGAGTATCAAAGATATGTAAATTAAAAGAACAGTGAGACTTTTTTATCTTTCAAATTGGCAAGTTTAAAATAGTATTACGCTCAGAGTCTGAGAGTTTGAACATGTGGTGGGAAAGCGCTTTGGCAATATGCATATATATTTTTTTACATGTTCGTGTCTTTTGTCTCAGTAATCCTATTTCTAGGACTCTATCCTAAGGAAATATTGAAATATTTATGATGCAACATTATGTACAGTAGTTTTAAATTAAAAACAACACAATATACATAATAGGGGAGTAGTGAAATTATGGTAGGTCTCTATGGTATATATGATATATAGGCATCTATAACAGAGTATTATTTACATATTTTATATATTTGATAAACATTTTATTATTTTCATTGGGGTATGATTGACATATGATATTATATTAGTTTCAGGTATACAACATAGTAATTCAATATTTGTATACACCACAAAATTATTATCATAGTCAGGCTAGTTACCATCTGTCACCCTGTGGCTGCTACTGCTGCTAAGTCACGTCAGTCATGTCCGACCCCATAGACGGCAGCCCACCAGGCTCCCCCGTCCCTGGGATTCTCCAGGCAAGAACAATGGAGTGGGTTGCCATTTCCTTCTCCAGTGCATGAAAGTGAAAAGTGAAAGTGAAGCCGCTCAGTCGTGTCCGACTCTTTGCAACCCCATGGACTGCAGCCTACCAGGCTCATCCATCCATAGCATTTCCCAGGCAAGAGTACTGGAGTGGGGTGCCACTGCCTTCTCTGTCTGTCACCCTACAAAGTTTCAAAAAATTATTTTTTTCTTGTGATGAAAACTTTTAAGATTTACTCTTTTGACAACTTTCAAGTATGCATTTCAATATTATTGACCCTAGTCACCATGCTATACCTTATATCCCCACGACTTATTTATTTTATAACTGGAAGTTTGTACCTCTCAACTCCCTTCACCCCTTTTGCCCACCTGTCTGGCAACCACCATTCTTTTTACTATATGATTTTTGTTTTGTTTTAAATATATATGTTAGAAACATTATGCATATACGGAAATGCCTATAGTGTATTAAATAGATAAAGGCAAGGTATAACCCTGTGTATTACATTAGTCTGACAATCTTATGAAATAGTATGTATGTGCAGAAAAAATACTGGAAAGAAATGTATTAAAATATTAACAGTGGTGACAGATTAATGTTGATTTTTGCTTTTATATTTTTTGCATTTCCAAATACTTACAAGAGTAAGCCTATTGTAAGAATCTCAAATATAGGAGTACAGCAATTAAAACATGCACTGGGATGGACTTTAGGCAAGATGTCAAACTGAGTAGATGTGCGAAATTCTCTTCTTTTCTGTACATACAGAAGTTATGGATGACTTATAAAGAAAAGTTAGAACTGTTTAACTATGCTGAAGCAAAAGAGGAAAACCTCCCAGGACCAGGGGAAGCAGGGTCTGGAAGCAGTGAGGTTGGCTGAACCTAGGAGTCTGAGAGGTGGGGATGAAGGAAGCAAATTTGGGATCAAGAATTTCAAAGTAGGAAGGGGACAGAGGTAGGTGAGTGATGAGTCTTGCTTGAGCCTCCTGTCATGAAGCCAGTGCTGGCATTGTGCTTTCGTGCCTGTGACTGGAAGCTGAGAACATTCCAACCAACCCATCTGGAGTTTCAGCAGGTAACAAGCTGCTTACCTTTGGCAGAGTGCGGAAGCAAGATACCTGCGTGACTGGGATGTGGACCAAGTCCTGTCCTGGCTTGGTGTCAGGAACAAGGAACACCCAGTGAGGCGAGACTGTACTTCTGAGCTGTAGTACTCCTCAGAGTTAGGCTGAGGCATCCTATTACTGCAGGGAGGGGGAAAGCCTCCTCTACCAGTTTGGGATAATTTTCTCAGCATGTAATTATGCCCTAAACCATACAGACATTTATTATCTTTCTCAACAGTGAGAACTGGAGGCATGTTGTCTCAGGATGATCTAGCAGCCCAGCAAGGATCCAAGGATCCATCTCCACCCAGGATCCAAGGTCTGCCTCCTTTCTGCTGAGTCTGTTGCTTTTGCTTTATGGTTGTTAGATGGCTACTGCAGCTTCAAATATCACAATTCCTGCCTTCTCAGAAGGACCCAAGCAGAATTTACATTATGTCCTTTTAGGCAGAACTGGGTCACATGGCTTCCCTCGGCTCCAGGGGAGACTGGGGCATGAATGTATGGTAAAGGAAAAGAAATATTCACAACTGACTTAGACCAATCAGACCTATTGGCCAGGAACATGGCCACTCAAGATAAAACTACATTTTAGTAGCAGAGAATCAGGGAGGCAACTCCCATGCAGTACGAATTGTCAAACAAAATTGGAGGAACTCATACCCGAGAAGCTAAATATAATAGAGGAATCTGAAAATTACTCTAAAGTAAGCATAGCTATAGTTTTCTTAGAGAAGGAAATGGCAACCCACTCCAGTACTCTTGCCTGGAAAATCCCATGGAGAGAGGAGGCTGGTAGGCTGGTAGACCATGGGGTTGCAAAGAGTTGGACACAAACTGAATGACTTCACTTTCCTTTCATAGTTTTTTTAGTGGCATAAAATAACAACTACAAAACATGACTTAAGTAGGCAATTACATTAAGAATAGATGAATGTAAATAAAAATGCATCAGAAATTTTGGAAATGGAAAATACTATCACTGAAATAAAAACAACCCCCATAAATGAAATATTGAACTGGCTATAGTAGGTGGCAGTGAAGTGGGAGGTAGAACTTTGCAAGTCACCTGGGATGCAACATTGAGAGGTTAAAAAAAGGTAAAACATGAAAGGAGATTTAAGAGGGCCATGGAGGGCAAGTTGGGAAATTGTTAAGTTCTTAGCCATGAAATTAAAAGACACTTGCTCCTTAGAGGGAAAACTGACAAACCTAGACAGTGTATTAAAAAGCAGAGATATTACTTTGCCAAAAGGTCCATACAGTCAAAGCTATGGTCTTTCCAGTAGTCACGTATAGGTGTGAGAGTTGGACCGTGAAGAAAACCGAGCAACGAAAAATTGATGTTTTTGAACTGTGGTGTTGGAGAAGACTCTTGAGAGTCCCTTGGACTACACAGAGATCAAACCAGTCAATCCTAAAGAAAATCAATCCTGAGTACTCATTGGAAGGATTGATGCTGAAGTTGAAGCTCCAATACTTTGGCCACCTGATGCAAAGAGCTGCCTTATTGGAAAAGACCCTGATGCCGAGAAAGATTGAAGGCGGGAAGAGAAGGGGATGACAGAGGATGAGATGGTTGGATGGCATCACTGACTTGATGGACATGAGTTTGAGCAAGCTCCAGGAGTTGGTGATGGACAGGGAGGCCTGGTATGCTGCAGTCCATGGGGTTGCAAAAACTTGGACATGACTGAGCAAATGAACTGACTAACAGGTATTCTTAAGAGAGTATAGCAAGAATGGGAGAGAAGCAATATTTGAAAAGGTAATAGCTAAGACTTTTTTAGAATTAAAGGTAGACATGAATCCTGGGATGAAAAAGGCATCTTAATTGTTAAACAGAGCATAAAAGCCTAGATAAACTTAGTGACACTACAGTCTAGCAAAAATAAAGAAATAAAGATATCTGAGAGAAATACAGATTACTTAAAAGGAACAACATCAGATGAATAGCAGATTTTTCTTCAGCAACATGAGATACCAGACGATGGAATAATAACCTTAAAAGTGCTGAGAGAAAACAACTGCCGAATGGATTTCTACACCTGGTTGAATCTTTTCAGAATAGGTGTAAAAAACAAAACCCCAAACAAACACAAACAAAATAGAAAGGCGTATTAAATTAGAAGAAAATACAGGAGAAAATATTTTTGACCTTCAGTTCAGTCTCTCAGCCATGTCTGACTCTTTGCGATCTCATGGACTGCAGCACAGCAGACCTCCCTGTCCATCACCAACTCCTGGAGCTTGCTCAAACTCATGTCCATCAAGTCAGTGATGCCATCCAACCATCTCATCCTCATCACCCAAACTCATGTCCACTAAGTCGGTAAAAAAGACAAAATTGCTCTGATAGGACACAAATAAACATGAACGTGAAAGAAAAAGATTGATGAATTGAACTTTATCAAAGTTAAAAATTTTGTCCTCCAAAAGATACTGTTAAGAAAAAGAAAAACTAGGGAATGGAATATTTGCTACACATATACTTGACAAAGCTTCCCTGGTGGCTCAGCTGGCAAAGAGTCCACCTGCAATGTGGGAGATCTGGGTTTGATCTCTGGGTTGGGAAGATCCCCTGGAGGAGGGAAAGGCTACCCACTCCAGTATTCCTGCCTGAAAAATTCCATGGACTGTGTATAGTCCATGGGGTTGCAAAGAATCAGACATGACTGAGTAACTTTCACTTTCACTTTATCTGACAAAAGACTTGTTTCAAGGTCATGAAGCACTCTTATAATTCAATAATAAAAGTACAAAGAACCCAATACAAAAATAACAAATATTTGAACCAAACACTTTTCAGAGGGAAATAAAGAATGGTCAGTAAACATTTGAAAAAATGCTTAATATGATTAGCCATCAGGGAAATGCAAAAATCAAGAAAAACTGTAATGGGAACTATAATGAGAAATCACTATATACTACAGAAGGGCTAAAATTAAGAGACTGACAGTACCAAGTTTGGTCAAGGATGTCAAGCAAGTAGAACTCTAATGAACTGCTTTTGAGAATGTATATAGTGGTGCAACCACTTTGGAAACCTGTATATTAGTGTCTTAACAAAGTTGTACATATACTCACCATGGGATCTAGGTATTCACTTTTAGGTATTTACCACCCCAAATTGAACACACACACACACACACACACACACACACACACACACACACACACACACATATATATACACACCAGTATTTATGCAGAAATGTTCATAGTAGCTTTAATAACAATAGAGAAAAACCTGGAAATAATCCAAAATACCCATCGACTGGTAAGTAGATAAACAATATTTGGTGTACCCGGTGTATGGAGTATTGCTCAGCAGTGCAAAGGAACAAACTTTGGAAACGTGTAGCAACATGGATCTTTAAATCATGCCGAATGAAGGAAATGAGATACAAAGAGTATGAACTACATTTTTCCATTTATGTAAACTGTAAAATAATCAGTAATGACATAAAGTAGATCTGTGATTTTCTGGGGCAGAAGGAGGGGTGGACTGCAAAGGGGCACAAATAATCTTTTACAAGTGATGGTAATGTCTGTATGTTGATTGTAATGGGAGTATTATGAGTATTTACACATAATGAAAGTCATCTAAATGAATTCAATTTGTTGTATTAATATGTAAATTATCCCTAAAGAAATCTAGTAAGGACAAGAAACCATTTTCAGACACACAAAGAAAGTTTAAATTTGAAGTCTTGATAAAAAACACTTGATAAAACAAAAACACAAAAGAGGAGAACACATAAGGTAAGAAACTTAAAGGTTCAGTGAAGAAATACTTTGGAGGTCTCATAATTCTGGGTGAATCTTTGTGTAACATGTCCAACTAGTAAACTCAATAGTTCTAACTTAAAACATTTTTATTATAAAAATTTCAATTCACAAAAATATTGGTATAGAGAACTCCCATAGAGTTGGCAAAGTTTCTACTTTCATACATTTGAACTTGCTGAATTAGACAATACCTGTATTTGTTAATCATTACAAAACAATCTTTGTTTTAAAAAGGTTATTTCCTTAATGTTCTCTCAAAATGAGTCAGATGAAAAAGATCATCATTTTGCATATTTACAATATTTAAGAAATATGAAAGATAAAAGATCAAGAATACAAAGTGGTATTATGTTCAAAACCTCAGATATTATTACAAATATCTTATAATTGTGAAAGACCTCACTATGGTGTGCACCCTTCAAATAAAGATGTCTTGGTCACCGATTTTATTTTCCAAATACATATTTCACAACTTGAAGACTTACATAGATTAACTCAAATTCTGTGTTTACTGAGCAACTGCCATTTGCCAGGCATTGAACTCAATAGTTAGGGGGAGTAACAAATTTGAATAAGGCTTTATTTGCCTTAAAGGAGCTCATATTTCTGTACGAACTCCGCTTCATTACTGTAGATGTCCTGCCACACTGATAGAGAAATGGAGTGGATATTATTCCTGTTTTTCATAAAGTTAAGCAGAGGTTGTGATGTCTCTGCTTTGGCCTATACTTAAGATACTTCCCTGGTGGCTCAGACGGAAAAGCATCTGTCTACAATGTGGGAGACCCGGGTTCGATCCCTGGGTTGAGAAGATCCACTGGAGAAGGAAATGGCAATCCACTCCAGTACTGTTGCCTGGAAAATCTCACGAACAGAAGAGCCTGGTAGGCTACAGTCCATGGGATCGCAAAGAGTCGGACACGACTGAGCGACTTCACCTACTTAGTAAGATATGCACATGCTAGCTTGGACTCAGGCGGGACTCCTAAACTACATTCCCTAAAACATCCTTTTGTTTTAAGAGAATTGGAGGAGGGAAAAGTAAACAGTATTCTATCATTCCTGGCACACACACTGTCTCATTCCAGAAAATTTATGAGTAAATGCACAGCACCTCGTGGGTGAGCAATGATTGTCCTTACAGCAATTTGTAATGGAATAATGTCATAAATCACCAGGGACTGGCCTGCACCCCAAATAAAATATCTATGGTTTCAAACTACAAATGTCTCATGTGTTAAGATGTGTCATGTGCTACATTCTAACACAGAATGTTAGGACTGTAAGGAAAGCAGCAGTTAAAAAAGAAAGTTTTATCACCTCCAGTCTGCCATATTTGCTATAAATTGGTAATAAACACACCTAAGTTACTTCATTACAATGTGATAGATTGTAACAGCAACTTTGAAGGTCCATTATATAAATCATTTAAATAGAGATTTAGACAATTTGAAAAATTCCCATTAATTATCAGAAAGTCAGTAACAATAACACCAGTGAAGTTCGGTGTACTCCTGTATTTGTGAATATAGATACTTTAAAATGCAGATTGTGACCCAGTGTAGCAGAGTAGCTCATTAGTGATGTATAATTCTTATCTTTTAATTTTGATGG
Organism: Neotragus moschatus; assembly: GCA_006410615.1. Lineage (NCBI taxonomy): Eukaryota > Metazoa > Chordata > Mammalia > Artiodactyla > Bovidae > Neotragus > Neotragus moschatus. The sequence continues at coordinate 143,284 of SJYA01001381.1, read as the reverse complement.
GATGAGAATTGTTGAACTAACAGATTATAATTGATCTCTCACAGTGAAGAGGCTGCGGTATCTTTAGCTCAACCTACTGCCTGAGATTGTTTATGGTTTGTCCATCTTTTCAGAAACTCTGAGTTATCAGATAACGAATATGTTTGGAGTGCCTAGCACTGTGAAGAGGAATATAAAAGGTGAAATATTTAGTCCCTTGCCTGGAAGGTGAGGGGAGGACCCCTCTATTTTCCAGTTTATGGAATAAATATCTTGAAACAGAAACCAGGAATGATTCCTAGCACAGCCCTGATATTGGTAAGGGATTTACAATGTATACTTCCTTTTTAGTGCAGCCAGTCTGTTTTCTGCTTCTAAGAATCAATGAGTCCAGTATCTTCTGTGCCAAGGATGCTGAGCTATTAATCATGTGTTTTGTTTTGAGAATGTGAGACTGCTAACTTTGTTTCAGCTCTCCTGCTCCCCACCCTCCTCCCGGCTCCGGTTTATTCTGTTATTGCTGAAAAGAATGCCTGTCTTCTCCACTGGAATCTGAGTATCTTGAGGGCAAGGGTCATTTATTACTCACAGGTAAGCATGCACGGTGCTTGATTCAGCAATCTGCAAGTTGGCACTGAATTCATTGCCATTAAACACCTATGTATGTGCACACATGCACATGATCAAGAAAGACAGGGTGTTGAAATCTGGAACCTGAGTGAACTGGATAGAATCTGGGGACCCTTCCTTGCTTAGTATGTCCTGCTTTCCTGCTCAGAGGCCAGCCTGGGGTGCTGGCGTAGGCCCAGGTACCTAGGCTGGACTCTGTCCTCTCCATCACCTCCGGGCCACCTGTCCAGCCACGTCTCCCATCTTTGTCCTCCCTTCACTTTAGTCATCCTGGGCCGATTAGGGACCCCAGGCTTGCTTCTGTTGTGCCCCAGTAGATGCCTCTCTTCATATTGCTGTCTAGTCTGTGCTTGTTGAAATGCTCTTCATCATGTAAGAATCACGTTGAATGTTATTCAGTGTGCTTATTGAGCCAACCCGTCCCCCCAAGTTTGTAATCTCGGCTTTTGTGAATGCTCATGAACTCTGACGTGCCTTGTGGTGCATGTGCACTTGCCCATTCATGCATTCAGCAGGTAGACACCTATTGACTGCCTGCCCTGTACCAGGCACTCCTTAGGCATGGGGGCTGAGCCTGGGGCCCCATGGAGCAGCTCCCTTGCCATTGGTCTGCAGACCATTCTAGAGATTCCAAGGGGACTGAGACCCTGGGTTGCTCAGTTTCTTGATCCCTTGCCTCCTGGGTCTGAACTTTTCTTGTGATAATCCTTGATGTGGTCTATTTATAGTCAGCTTGCTGGGTATTCAGTGGGTGCTTTCAATATAAAATTCATATCCATCGATTTAGGGAAATTCCTTGAATGATTTCATTGGAATTCACCCTCTCTTAACACTATTTTTCCTGTTCTTTTTTTCTGGACTTCCTATTGTTTGGATATTAACCTGGATATTGGATTCCACCCCCACCCCCATTTTCTCTTTGTTCTTTTGTTCTGTTTTGTTGGAAACTTCCTTGATTTCATCTGTCAGCCTTCTACTGAACATTTTGGTCTCTGTCATGATTTTATTTATTCATTTTTATTGTGGTAAACTGTAAACTTGAGCATTTTAGCTATTTGTTTTTGTTTTCTAAAAGTTCTTGTTGGGGTATAATTGATTTAGCCCTTTTTAGGTATACAGTCCTGTGGCATGAAGTGCACTTAGAGTGTTGTGCAATCATCACTACTATCTGCTTCCAGAACTTTTGATATCATCCCAAACAGAAACTGTGTATGCACTAATAAGCATTATTGACTCTCACTTTCCCCTCCTCCCAGGCCCTGATAATCTTCGTTCTACCTTCTGTCCCTCTGAACCCTATTCTAGGTACCTTATATGAATGAAATCATACAGTATTTGTCCTTTATTGTCTAGCTTATTTAACTTAGGATAACGTTTGAAAAATATTTATTTGGCTGCATCAGGCCTTAGTTGCAGCACGTGGGGTCTCTTTTTAAGTTGCAGCTTGTGGGATTTTTAGGGCATGTGAACCCTTAGCTGGGGCATGTGGGATTTAGTTCCCCAACCCATGGCTGAACCTGGGCCCCCTGCGTTTGAGTGTGCAGAGTCTTAGCCACCAAACTACCAGGAAAGTCCCAGCATAACATTTTTAAAGTTCATCCATATTGCAGAGTGGATCATAATTTCACTCTTTTTTTATGACTGGATGATATTCTATTGTATGTATGTACTGTGTTTACCCATTCATTCATCTGTTGATGAACATTTGAAATGTTTCTGCCTGTTGGTTATTGCAAATAATGCTGCTGTGAACATGGTGTACAATTTTCTGTTTGAGTCCTGTTTTCAATTCTTCTGGGTATGTACCTAGGAATGAAAATGCTGAATCATATGGTAATTCTATATTTAACTTTTTGAGGAAGCATCAAAGCACCACAGTTTTCCATAGTGGCTGAACCATTTGCATTCCTACCAGCAATGCATGATTTATTCTCTTAATTTTTATATATAACATATTTAAGTATTTGTTTTATTTATCACATGGTACATTATATCCCTGGGTTTCCCAGGTGGTGCTAATGATAAAGAACCTGCCTGCCAGTGCAGGAGACACAAGAGATGAGGGTTCAATCCCTGGGTCAGGAAGATTCCCTGGAGGAGAGCCTGTCAACCCACTCCAGTATTCTTGCCTGGAGAATCCCATGGACAGAGAAGCCAGGTGGGCTACAGTCCGTGGGGCTGCAAAGAGTCAGACACGACTGAAGTGACTTAGCACATACATTATAGTATTTACTTATCTTATAACTGGAAATTTCTACCTTTTGATGGTCTTCATCCAAGTCCCCCTCCTCTCACCCCTTACCTCTGGTAACCACAAATATGATCTCTTTTTTTTATGGGTTTTTTTTTATGGGTTTTTTATGCTTGTTTTTGAAGCATAATTTCCCTATGATATTATGTTAGTTCCTATCATATGATATAGCAATTTGACATTTCTATGCATTTCAAAATGATCACCGCAATAAATCTAGTTGCTGTCACCACACAAAGATATTACATAAGTATTGACTCTGTCCCTCACACTGTACCGTTTCATATCCTTGGCTCATTTGTTTTGCACCTGGGCATTCATAACTCTTAATCTCCCTCACCTGTTTGTCTAGCTCCCCCACCCCACTCCTGTCAGATATCTGCCTATTTGTTCTCTGTGGCTTTGCTTCTGTTTTGTTATGTTTGTTCATTGTTTTTTAAAAATTTCACATATAGATAAAATCATATGGTATTTATGGTATTTGTTTTTCTCTGACTTATTTCATTAAGCACAGTACCCTCTAGGTTCACCCATGTTGTTGCAAATGGCAGGACTTCATACTTTATATGACTGCATAATACTCTGGTATATGTGCATGCGTGTGTGCGTGTGTGTGTGTGTGTGTATGTGTGTGTGTGCGCCACACCTTCACTGATTCGTCTGTTGGTGGACACTCAGTTAGCATCTGTATTGTGACAATTGTAAATAGTGCTGCAGTGAACATAGGGGTGCATGTGTCTTTTCAAATTAGTGTTCTCATTTTATTGAGATAAATAGCCAGGAATAGAATTTCTGGATCATATGGTAGTTGTATTTTTACTTTTTTGAGTAATTTCCATACCCTTTTCCATAGTGGCTGTGCCAGTTTACATCCCCACCAGCAATGCTCAAGCATTCGTTTGTCTCTGTGTTCTTACCCGTTATTTGTTGGGTGCTCTCTCTCTGTTATCATCAGGTCTGTTCTTAGTAAAAGCTCTAGCAGATATGTTTATATACCTATCTCTAAAAAATGGAAAAAACTCTGAATTTAGGCAGTAAATAAATTCTGAGTGGGAGTAGAACCCAGCTGTAGGCTGGAGAAGTCTGCAGATGACTCTTTAGACAAGGGTTCTCCTGATACCTTCTCAGACTCCACTATATAGCAGCCCTGTTTATGTAGAGCTTATTAGGTGCCTAAGACTGTTCTCTGTACTTTATATACATCATTTTTTTAAGTTACACCAACCTTGGTGTAGGTTCAGTTCAGTTCAGTTGCTCAGTCACGTCCAACTCTTTCTGACCCCATGAACCGGNAATTTCCCTATGATATTATGTTAGTTCCTATCATATGATATAGCAATTTGACATTTCTATGCATTTCAAAATGATCACCGCAATAAATCTAGTTGCTGTCACCACACAAAGATATTACATAAGTATTGACTCTGTCCCTCACACTGTACCGTTTCATATCCTTGGCTCATTTGTTTTGCACCTGGGCATTCATAACTCTTAATCTCCCTCACCTGTTTGTCTAGCTCCCCCACCCCACTCCTGTCAGATATCTGCCTATTTGTTCTCTGTGGCTTTGCTTCTGTTTTGTTATGTTTGTTCATTGTTTTTTAAAAATTTCACATATAGATAAAATCATATGGTATTTATGGTATTTGTTTTTCTCTGACTTATTTCATTAAGCACAGTACCCTCTAGGTTCACCCATGTTGTTGCAAATGGCAGGACTTCATACTTTATATGACTGCATAATACTCTGGTATATGTGCATGCGTGTGTGCGTGTGTGTGTGTGTGTGTATGTGTGTGTGTGCGCCACACCTTCACTGATTCGTCTGTTGGTGGACACTCAGTTAGCATCTGTATTGTGACAATTGTAAATAGTGCTGCAGTGAACATAGGGGTGCATGTGTCTTTTCAAATTAGTGTTCTCATTTTATTGAGATAAATAGCCAGGAATAGAATTTCTGGATCATATGGTAGTTGTATTTTTACTTTTTTGAGTAATTTCCATACCCTTTTCCATAGTGGCTGTGCCAGTTTACATCCCCACCAGCAATGCTCAAGCATTCGTTTGTCTCTGTGTTCTTACCCGTTATTTGTTGGGTGCTCTCTCTCTGTTATCATCAGGTCTGTTCTTAGTAAAAGCTCTAGCAGATATGTTTATATACCTATCTCTAAAAAATGGAAAAAACTCTGAATTTAGGCAGTAAATAAATTCTGAGTGGGAGTAGAACCCAGCTGTAGGCTGGAGAAGTCTGCAGATGACTCTTTAGACAAGGGTTCTCCTGATACCTTCTCAGACTCCACTATATAGCAGCCCTGTTTATGTAGAGCTTATTAGGTGCCTAAGACTGTTCTCTGTACTTTATATACATCATTTTTTTAAGTTACACCAACCTTGGTGTAGGTTCAGTTCAGTTCAGTTGCTCAGTCACGTCCAACTCTTTCTGACCCCATGAACCGGAGCACGCCAGGCCTCCCTGTCCATCACCAACTTCCAGAGTCCACCCAAACCCATGTCCATTGAGTTGGTGATGCCATCCAACCATCTCATCCTCTGTCATCCTCTTTTCCTCCTGCCCTAAATCTTCCCCAGCATCCTGGTCTTTTCAAATGAGTCAGCTGTTTGCATCAGGTGACCAAAATATTGGAGTCAGCTTCAGCATCAGTCCTTCCAATGAACACTCAGGACTGATCTCCTTTAGGATGGACTGACTGGCTCTCCTTGCAGTTCAAGGGACTCTCTCAAGAGTCTTCTCCAACACCACAATTCAAAAGCATCAATTCTTCAGCACTCAGCTTTCTTTATAGTCGAACTCTCACATCCGTACATAACCACTGGAAAAACCATACCCTTGACTAGATGGACCTTTGTTGACAAAGTAATGTCTCTGCTTTTTAATATGCTGTAGGTATTCCCCCCTTTTTATAGATGGGAAAAGTGCAGTCCAGAGTGGTTAAGTGACTTGTCCAAAGTCACACACCTAGTCAGGGACAAAGCCAGGATTCAAACCAACCTGGCTCCAAGGTGTATGCTCTTAACCACTGCACCCCATTTGTTCTCTCCTGCCCTGGACAAGGAAGGTACTGACGCCTAACCCAGGAAGAATAAGAGAAGTCTAGATTCACTGGAAATATTCTGGCGCCAGCTGAGTTCTGAGTAAATTATATGTATATTTCACTTCTCAGTATTTCAGATTTCTTTCTTGGAAAAATTTTAGACATATGAAGAAATTACAGTAACGGTACAAAAGATTTCTGAATACTCTTCACAACCCAAATTCGCCAGATACTAACATTTCACCAGACTTCATTCTTTTCCTCTCTCTGAACATATCCATCATCTGTGTATCTATCTGTCATCTCCTCCGTATCTGTGTCTGTGTATCAACCTACCTGTCTATCATCTGTCTGCCTATTACCTATCATCTATCTGTATCTCACATACATATTTTTTTCCTGAAACACTAGATAATAAGTTGCAAATATTGATGCCTCTTTAACTCGAAATTCTTCAGTATGTGTTTCCTAAAACAAGACCATTCTCTTCCATGACTAGCACAGTGACCCCTATCAGAAAATTAACACTGATACAGTTAGACTATCTGCAGTACAGATCTCAGAGTTTTCAGCGGTACAGCTAACTTTCTATTTTTGGTCCAAATTCAATCCAGGATCATACACTGCATGTATTTGTCATGTCTTTTTGGTTTCCTTTAAGCTGCAGCGGATCATCCTTCTTTGTTTTCTTTCATTGTGGTAATTTCCCACTCTGCTGTAACAGTTTACCACAAAATTAGTGACTTTAACAGCCAAGTGTGCTGTCTTATAGCCGTGTGGCTCAGAAGTCTGACATGGCCTCACTGTCGGAAGGGCTGTGCTCCTTTCTGGAGGCTCTAAGGCATAACTTGTTTTCTTGCCTTTTCCAGCTTCTGGACATCTCCTGCATTCCTTGGAATGTGGTTTCTTCCTCTGTCTGCAAAGCCAGCACTGGCCAGTTGGGTCGAGTCCCTCTTGAATGGCTGCATCACTCTGATGCGTCACTCGTCATCACATCCGAGCACACCTCGGGCAGGCAGTCTCTGCTTTCAGGCCCCACGTGATTACATTGGGATCACCCCGTTCATCTAGGATAACTGCCATATCTAGAGAAGCCCTTTGGCCAGGTATTTTTTGGGAGGGGAGAGGGTTTGGGTTGAAGAATACAGGCCAGATGTTTGCAGTCTGTCTCTTGTTTGGATTTGCCCGGTGTTTGCATCAGACTAGACTGAGATCGTGAGATTTTGGTGGGCGGCTGTGCTGTGTTCTTCTCAGTCCTGCTCACGGAGCCGCGCATAGTGAGGTCTGTCCCATTGCTGGTGACGCTGTAGCTGTTGGTGCCTTCACTAGGGTGGTGTCTTGTTTCTTCTCTGTGAAGCCACTGTTTTCCTCTGTGTGTTTAAGTATCTCCTGGGCAGCTTCTTTGAGACTGTGTAAATATCCTGTTTCTTATCATCCTTGTAGTCACTAAAGTTAGCATCTTGGTTGATGGTTTTTCACTTGAAACAGTTACTACTGTGATGGTTGCCAAATGGTTACATTGTCTCATTCACTGTTTACAACCAAGACCTGGGGAATGCTACCATCCTTTACATTAGCTGTGGAGAGACAGGCTTCTGTAAACTAGCTTTCCCAAGGTCCCACAGCTAGCAAATGTAGCATGTATGGTGGGACTGCAACTTGGAGCCGCAGGGCACTTTGACTCACTTTCCCTGGGTAGAAAGGTGGTTGGCAAGATATGTGTTAGCTATTCTTAGAGGAAAAAAAATTAAAAACGTCAATGGATCTCATTTGAGGTAATGCTACATCAGTTCAGTTCAGTTCAGTTGCTCAGTCGTGTCCGACTCTTTGTGACCCCATGAATCGCAGCACGCCAGGCCTCCCAACTCCTGGAGTTCACTCAGACTCATGTCCATCAAGTCGATGATGCCATCCAGCCATCTCATCCTCTGTCATCCCCTTTTTCTCCTGCCCCCTATTCCTCCCAGCATCAGAGTCTTTTCTAATGAGTCAGCTCTTCACATGAGGTGGCCAAAGTACCGGAGTTTCAGCTTTAGCATCATTCCTTCCAAAAACCACTCAGGGCTGATCTCCTTTAGAATGGACTGGTTGGATCTCCTTGCTACATCAGGTTTGATCCATTTACTTTCTGGGGAAAAAACTCTCACAGTGACATGTTCTAGGAACAGAGCAGTGGAAATAAAGTCGTTCTCAAAACTGCTGACTCTGAGGAGGGTCTTCCTCATGGGAAAGCACTCAGCGCTTCATCTGAGGCTCTGCCCAGGGATCCTTGTACCTCTGACTTTGGGTTCCAAGCAGGGCTGTATTATAGAGGAGCCCTGTTTGAAAGCAGCCCTTCTGCTGCTTTTGGTAATGAAACCTCCTTGGAAGAGCGCCAGCACGGGCTAGGGTTAGATTGGGTTTCCCACTCCAGCGGGGTGATGCCCCAAAGCCCCAGTGAATTTGTATTAAGCCTCCGATTATCTTTCCCCACTGAGCTCCTTTAACTGCTCTCAGCCAAAGAGACATGATAAGCAAAAAAAGCCGCTTGGCGGGGTTTCCAGGGCCGAGAACCTGAGGCCCAAGTGAGCCCAGTTCCCGCTGATGCTGTCCAGAGGTGCCTCCGAGGCAGGCTGGCTCAGCTGTGGAGAAGGGACTGTCACTGCCAGGGGATGGCCTGAACCATCGAGCAGGACTGGCCCCGAGCGCCCTGCAGGCACTTGACAGCGAAAGAAATTTATGACCTCTGCTTTCTCCTGGTTCTGTTCTCCTGACTCTGACCTTAATCAGGAACTTATCACGCAAACAGGGATAATTAGAAACAGGTGATACTGGGATTGCGCCTGGAGAGTTCCGGCTGCTGGGCTGTGGGTTTTCTGTTTCCCACACGAGACTGGGAATTAGCTCAGAATTCGCTCATCGCTAATTCTGTGCAGCAGGTTAAGTCCTCTTACCGAGCATTAACTTTCCCACCAGGGAATAGTATTTTATTTCCTTGTAGAAGTGTACTAGTGCATCAGGGCTAATATGTTTGTGATGTTTGCTGAGCAGCCCAGAGCAAGGGGCTACTGTGTAAACCCAGCCGCCCTGTGTCTGCAAAACACACGGCTCCAGTGGTAACAAAGTAACCTCATGCTGGAGACACCTGTCTGCTTCTGATTCCACCTACTGGTAGATCCCGGGTCTCTGTGCTGGGAGAAAACTTCGGATTCCATGTATTGGTAGATCCTGGGTCTCTATGCTGAAAGAGAAAACCGACTGGATAGTACATGAACTTGGTGAGAAGAAACACTACAGACCACAGAGGTGATTGGCTCATTTCTAGCTGCCTTTGGCAAGTGATTTCCCAAGATGAAGTGGATGTTCCCAGAAGTAATACGAAGCCTAAGGCTGAGATGTAGAGCTTCGTGCAAGCAAGGGCTGGGTGTCACTTAGAGGACATTTAAGAATAGCTTGTGCGCCTGCGGCTCTACTGTATTCAGGGGTCTCCAGAAGGACCATTCTTTTAATTTTCCTGAGAAGCAAACGACACAGCTTTTCTTAATAATGCACTCTGTTACCCTTGAGTTCTTTGCAGGTGGCAGTTCTTACCTTTGTATCACCTGGGTCCGGTTCAGTTCCTGGCCTGTAGTGTTTAATAAACGCCCATTGAATGAATATGCAAGCAATCACAATTCCTTCCCTGCTGCTGCTAAGTCGCTTCAGTCGTGTCCGACTCTGTGCGACCCCATGGACTGCAGCCTACCAGGCTCTTCCGTCCATGGGGTTTTCCAGGCAAGAGTACTGGAGTGGGGTGCCATTGCCTTCTCCGTTCCTCCCCTAGAAGTGAAAACCATGTTAGTCACTAAGTCGTATCTGACTCTTTGCCACCTCTTGGACTGTAGCCCGCTTGGCTCCTCTGTCCATGGGATTCTCCAGGCAAGAATACTGGACTGGGTTACCTTTCCTCTCTCCAGGGGAACTTCCCGACCCAGGGATCGAACCTGGGTCTCCTACATTGCAGGCAGGTTCTTTACCATCTGAGCCACCAGGGAAGCCCCTCCCTCCATTAGATAAGCCCTTGTTTATTCACCTTAATGTCCCCTCTCACAAGTGACATCCTTGTTTTCTTCTGCTCAATTGTATGTTGAGTGGGGTGGTTCTCAGTGTAGAGGGTAGCTCAGCTGTGGCTTCTCTGCCCGCAGGCTTTCTTGCTCTGAAGGCCACGTCCCGGTAGATCACTCCCTTCTCTTGGCCTGGGATGATCCAGCAAGGGTAGGAGGCTCCTGGCTCTGTGCTGTCTGGGGGCTTAGGTCTTTTATGGCTCGGTTCTTTCCTGTAGCTTGAAATTATGAAAGTGAGAGAGACTGCGGCCAGTGTGCAGGCCATGGAGACTTAGCGTCTGCAGTGGCTGTCTTGGGGCCCTGGCAAGCTGATGGATGTACCTAGAAAGTGGTCTTCAGGGAGAGGAGAGGGGACAGGCAGGAGAATGGAAGGGGATGCAAGCCGTGGGGGCTCCAAGAAGTGGAGAGAGTGGCCTTGTTCCCAAGGATACGATGAGTCCAACTGTACGCGGTCTCTTGGCTTCTGAGAGACATTTCTGTAACCTTACTTTAAATTCTCTCCCTTGTCCTTGGTTTGCTTCAGTGAACATCACTCTTTGGTGAGAAGGCTCTTACCCTATTCTGTTTCTCTTTCTAACTTGTAAACAAATACTCATCTCAGCCCCTCTAACCGTAAGCCGTGTAAACTCATGGCCACTGGTTTGAATTTAAGCAGGCATTTTCTAAAGCTTTCTTGTGTGCTTTTTTCCTTTAGTGCAGCTCTCCAGTGTTCTTATTCCTTGTCTCTCATTGGGTATCCCAAACAGAACATGATACCCACATGGCGCTAGTGGTAAAGAACCCACCTGCCAGTGCAGGAGACATAGAGACTTGGGTTTGATCCCTGGGTCAGAAAAATCCCCTGGAGGAGGAAATGGCAATACAGTCCAGTATTCTTGCCTGGGGAATCCCATGGACAGAGGAGCCTGGCGGGCTGCAGTCCGTGGAGTCAACAAAGACTCAGACACTACTGAAGCCAATTAGCACACACACATACGACCTTTCATTTGGTTTGTATTTTTCTGGTGTATCCTTTCTCTGTTCTTATATTTCTAACCTTTCTATAATATTATGTTCTAAGCATAACTAGTATAAAAAATATATATAGCCAGATTTTAATTTTTTTCCTTGGGCAGTTACTTTATTTCTCTGAGTCTCACTGTCTTTTTAAAAAAATTTTATTTTGAATTGGAGGATAATTGCTTTACAGTATTGTATTGGTTTCTGCCAAACATCAGTATGAATCAGCCACAAGTAAACATATGTTCCCCCCCTCCTGAAGCTCCCTCCCACCTCCGACCCCATCCCACCCCTCTAGGTTGTCACAGAACACGGGTGTGAGTTCTCTGAGTCATGACAGCGAATTCTCACCAGCTACCTGTTTCACACACGGTAACACATATGTTTCCATGCCACTCTATCAGTTTGTCCCAGCCTCTCCACCCGCTCCTGTGTCCACAGGCCTGTTCCCTATGTCTGTGTCTCCACTGTTGCCCTGTAGAGGGGCTCATCAGGCACATGTCTCGAAATTCCAGGTCACATGCATGTCTTTCGTGGGGTTATCTGTGAATTTCTCTGTGGCCTGAGTTTGGGATGCACTCCTTCAGGGTAGTTTTGCATCTTCTGCCAGACACCTTAAAGATATTAGCATTTTGGAAACATTTTCATCTTAATTTCTTGGCCTGAAGGTTTCTGGACCATGTAAACTTATACATTTAAGCCAAAAACTAGAGTGAGAAGTGGGTCCATTTCCACCGCCCCCCCC
>SJYA01001381.1:86572-131396 GCA_006410615.1 Neotragus moschatus | reverse complement strand
TTTCCCCCCCCCCCCCCCCCCCCCGAATTCTCAGCATAATCTTTTCCCAGCCAAAGCTCAGGCCAATAATTAAAAACTTCCTTGATATTTCTCTGGGCCAGTGGATGAATTCCCCCCTGCCCTCTGATTCATCCTTTCATGGGGAATGTAGTCGTTTGAAAGTCTTGGCTTCATTTATGGGTCTCAGTTTTAACTTTCAGTCTTGTTGGTACTAAGGTTTTGTCATCTATTCCGTGAGACATTCTAACCCAAGTCTCTTGGTTTGGTTGGAGCCGCTCCTACTTCAACACAGCTGACCTTAACTTTCTGATTTCTAATTCTTAATTCTTTACTAGCCCTTGAGGAGCTGCTTTACTACACTGGAAGTTCAGCTGTCCTTTTAACAGAATATTTGCTATGCTTCATCTGTATTTGAGAAGGTTTTTCCAAGTGGAAGGTTTTCAGGTTGTTTATTCCATCTTACAGCTAGAAATAGAATTATTACCTTTGTTTCTTAGGGGTCTATGTCGAACCTGTCTTACAGTGTCATTTAGGCTAGAGAGAAATATTTGGTGAATGAAGTCCAAAGTCATGTTATCATCAGTTAGTTCTGTAGAAATTGCTGTGTGTGAGGAGTGAACACCCCTCCCCCCCGTTAGTTATTTATGTATAATCTTAAGAGTGTGCTTTGGTATTCTTACTATTCTTTTTCATTGGAGATATGGAGGTGTCATGATAAAATAGTGATTTCAGTAAATCATAGTCAAGACATGCAGCCAGTGTATGTCATAAATCTTGTCTGTATACAACATGATACAAATAAATTTAAACATTACTAGTTATTTTGAGATATTGTGTAACTTTCTAGGGATACTTTCCTGAAGTGTGTTCCTTAGTATTCTGGTTCCTCAAGATATTTTACCAAAAAAGTTTCTATTGGTAAATACATTTGGAAAATCCTACATTGTATACCTCCTTTTGGTGAAGTTAAGCATGCCAGCAAAGGAAACTCACTGATGAGTCTTGAGGTAAAGAAACCAATTTGAACTTTTTAACCTAATGTACTCCAAATCTGCTGGACAAAAAAACAAACAAACAAAAAACTTTATTGGTTTAATTAACACTTTTTTTAGTACTCCATTTTATAAAACTCGACTTGAGAAATGCTGTCCTATTGGGCATATGCTTTTGTAAAGATAATATTTAAATGTGTTTACGTTAATTTCCAAAATAAGGAATATTTCATTTACTGTTATGCTATAAACATATACTTAAAACTAAAGTAATATGTAAAATTAAATGGAAAAATCCCTCAAAAGAAAATACAATTAAAAAAAAAATCTATAAAAGTACTTAAATTTATTAAATAAATAATTTTTAATGTAAAGTGAATATCTAAATGTTCACATATTGGTAGGAAAAACCATTCCAAGAACGAGTTCCATTTTTTAAAATTAAAAATCATGTTTGAGGTTTAATAGGATCGTGTTTAGAACATTTTTATACTGAGCATTATAGTATTATATTACTCAATGTAGGGAAAGATTAGCATAAAGTGGGTTTGGGTTGTATTTCCAATAATAACATCTGAACCAAGAGAGTTTGTAATGGCTGGGACCTCGCTGTTGTATTAGTCTGTGTGACTTTTACATAGCCCCATGGCCTGAGTTCTCTGGAAAGCATGATGGAAAAGCTCTAGGGATGTATCTGTGTTTTCGTCAATCTAGATCTAATGTTGTTGTTGTCTAGTCACTAAGTCATGTCCGACTCTTTGTGAGCCAGTGCACTGTAGCTCTCCAGGCTCCTCTGTCCATGGGATTTCCCAGGCAAGAATACTGGAGTGGGTTGCCATTTCCTTCTCCGGGGGATCTTTCCAACCCAGAGATCGAGCCTGTGGCTTCTGCATTGGCAGGCGGGTTCTTTACGGCTGAGCCAGCAGGGAAGCCGGACTATCATCTATCAGTTAGCACATGGGAGAATTGTGTTTGACATTCTGTCGTCTCTTGCGTTTCAGGTGAAGCCCCACAGGCTGAGAACAAATACTAGTTGTCATGTGTACCCACATTCTAAAATGAGGTGCCAGATGGCCTAGGCAGGACTTGCAAAGGGAGTGTGAACACACAGGTCCTGCCAGCCCTGGCCCCCTGCACACCTGCTTCAGCTGCACAAAGGGAGTGGAAGTTAGTTGGGAGGGGTCTTGGTCAGGGTTCGTTCAGAGGAGCAGAACTGAGGGCCCTCGGGGTTTCTTATGGGCTGGATGTTGTGTAGCTGGGGGAGACCCCAGGGCAGCCTCTGCTTGCTTGCTCCTTATCTGCCCGTGGGCCTGAAGTTATGGAGGATCTGTTGGACTGGCAGTTGCAGTGTGCATGTGGATGAGAACCAAGAGGCAATGAAACCCTCAGAATGAACTGGGACACCCCTCCCACCCCCGCCACAAGGGAAACTCAGTCCTGCTGAACCAGTTCGTGTGCCTGGCTCCCCAAGTCCAGCTCAGGGCAGGAAGAAGGAGTGCCCTCTGCCTTGGAACAGCATGCCTGCTGGGCCCAGGGAACCAGAGGAGCTGCACATGTGGGTGTCACCCTCGGCAGCTAGGGAGACCACAGACCAGCGAGCTGCCTACAGGCCCAGCCAGGCTGTCTTCAGGGCCCAAAAATGATGGCTTCCACTTCACTTCCACCTTCTGCGTCTTGTGCAAGTTTTGTCTTGTGGCCAACTCTAGCCCAGAACCATAGAGGGAGGAGAATTCTGGGAAAGACGGCTCAGGAAGCGGGTGATAGTGAGGGATTGTTTGGGGAGAACGTTAGTGTGCTGTGTCCCCAGCCTGCCACACGGGCGGTTCCCCACACCGCTAGCCATGTTGGGGTGGGGGGTACTTCAGGAGAATCACAGGGCTTGACGGGTGTTGCCTGGAGCTTGGGGCCTCAGGAACTGAATGTCTTTGAAGGGAAGATTGAGGCAGGAGGCACGGGGCTGCTCGGAACAGTCTGCTAAGTGCCCTGAGGGCCAGAAGAGAGCTGGCACAGAGAGGCATTCATTGAATATGTGGTGAATGAATGAAGCTATTTCATTTACATATACGTAATACATGATTTCACCAGTCATTTTCCTAATATCCAAATTTTCCTTCTTCCATAAAAGCAGAACCCTAATTTTACTTGTAATGGCAATGCACTCAGTAGAAAGGCCAGATTGCTTTCCCTTGTAGTCAGGTATGATCATATGGCTAAGTGTTGACCCTATGTATATTTATCATGTGAGCTTCCTTGGTGGCTCAGATGGTAAAGAATAGGCCTCCGGGTGACCTGGGTTCCATCCCTGGGGTGGGACGATCTCCAGGAGGAGGGCGTGGCAACCCACTCCAGTATTCTTGCCTGAAGAATCCCCATGGACAGAGGAGTCTAGCAGGCTACAGTCCACGGGGTCGCAGAGAGTTGGACACGACCAAGCACAGCACAGCACATATTTATCATATAGAAAGTTACAAGGATCCTTCCGAGAAGGCTACTTAAGGAGAGCTGACTCAGCTGGAGAAGGTCTCCTTTAGCTTTTACACATGGACACGACGCCTGGAGGTCCAGCAGCCACTTTGGATCATGAGATAACACTGAGTGGAAAAGTAGAACAGTATTCGTTGGTTCTTCTGTACCCCTGGCTTCAGCAGTATGACTAGCAGCATCCTAGCCATTTTGTTCACAATGCTTAACCCAATAAGAGAGTGGAACAGCTGTGGCATGGGGGTGCTGGTATGAAAGGAGGGAGTGTTGAATTCTTTGTGAAAATGATATTTAAAAAATTGAAATACCATTGATATAACACTGAGTAAGTTTAAGGTGTACACCTTGTTGATTTAATACATTTATGTAATACAATATGATTACCACATAAGGTTAATTAACAGCTCCATCACATAATTTTCACTTCTTTGTGGTGGGAACAATTAAGATCTAGTCCCTTTAACTCTGAAGCTTCTGACACAGTACTGCTGACTTTAAGGACCAGTATTTCTTTGAGGGGAGGCGTATGGTACACAGCCATGCCAGCTGGCCTTGGTTAATTGAGGAGCAAGGTAAAAGCCTGAAAAATTGTGGTATGCATTCAACTTCCTGCCTCTCCAGAAAGTTAAAGAGAATAATTGTAAGAGAGACTAGAAAACATAGATTGTAAAGAGTCACATGTAATCTAGGCCTTGGGCCATTGCTTCTCCCAGACCACTAATGACCTGTGTGGAAGGGACAGGGTGTTCTTAGTTCCAGTTCAGCCAGAACATGTAGTAAGTACCAAGAGATGATATCACTAATGGTGCTTACATTGACACAAATACAACCCCCCCCCTTTTTTTTAAATGAACATTCATCTGACTCAGCCTTTGAAGGGAAGAGGTTCAAGTTGTAGCTTTTCTCTGTGTCTTTATGTCTGTGTCTCTCAGTGTATCTTTCTCTGTATCTGTGTGCTTTGTCCCAGTTATGTATGACTGTTTTGGCACATCTCTCTCTGTGTGTGTGTGTGTGTGTGTGTGTGTGAGTGAAAGAGAGGGAGAAGGACACATGGAGATGGGGAAAGATGGGGAGAGATGGGGGGTAGCAAGAGGAGACTGCATCACCGGCTGACTTTCAACTCCTTTGTTTTTCTCCCTCTCTTCCTGGCTCTTCGTTTCCTTCCTGTTCTTTCTCTCCTTTGACTTGCTCTCCATGTCTGCCCTGTGAAAGAATTGACCCACATTGTGTTTTCCATATATTTTTGATTCCTCCCCCATATCCCGGGCCCTTGGTAGACACGATGTTCCTTACTTGGTCGTCTCGCCCAATGGAGGAGAATGAGAGGGCATCAGCAGGCCTTCAGCAGGGCTCTGACCAGCACCCAGTTCGATGGGCTTATCTGGTTAATGCTACCAAAATCTCATCTCCTTTGAACAATGGCTCCAGTGGAGCGCCTCATCTGTGTTCTTGCAATGATGTGCAGTTGCTCAGTGTCAGTTTCTATTAGGCATCAGTGAGGTATTAGTTGTGAGAGTCTTGGGCGTAGCCTCCCCTGAGGGCTTCCCTCCATCACTGAGCTCCATGGGATTTGAGGACCTGTATTAAGCATACGTGTAAGTCTCAGGGCCCCGCTTCACTCCCTGCCAGATATTTCCACAGGTGCCCGCATCTTTAACAGAGCTGACCTCGAGGACAAGAGGGATGGGAAATAGGGAGATGTGTGTGTAATTCCGGAGCTGAGAGGCGGCCGGCCTGGCTGTAATAAAGCTGTCTGTTAGGAAGCTATCTTTCATATGCAATTGCTTCCCCTAAGCTCTTAAGCACATTAACTGCACCTGTAATTATACACACCTCAGAAAATGCATAAAAGCTGCCTTCTTTGCCAGACTAAATAAAACTGCAGTCTCCTTCATATCCTCTACTGCCTACTGTACCTTAACGTTAGGTGGATGGGGGGAGGAAGAGAATTGAAGGAAAAGAGAAGAGGTAATTGCCCATTAGAGAACTGCTTATAGGTGAGCCTTGCCTCTTGCTTCCAGCATTAATTTTGCTCTGTGTGAACCGCACTTGACGCCGTTCTGCGGGCCCGAGAGTCCTGGCCGCTCTTGGTGGCCTGCACAGCTACTCGCTGTCCGTTTCCATTTCAGACAGTGTGTGAGGCCACAACAGCAACATTTGCTGTGACTCAGGATAGCTTTGCGTCAGGGTGGAAAAGCACGTATGATTTTCACTGAGAGTCTATCTTGTCTTTTCCACTGACCTACTTTCCAGCATTTGACTATTTTGCACCATTCGGTCCTAATGAGCCTGAAACCCCCGCTAAGATCTCCCTTTATGCCATACCGATCGCCTCCTCCCCCTCTGGTAGCTCTTTCTCAGGTATTTTTGGGGGCTGGAGGGAAAAGACAAATTCCCTGAATCTGGACTCTTTAGGCATAATCTCTCCCGGCTGGGGTTTCTCTGTCTACAGCAGGGCATAGCCACGGAGACAAATCTGGCCCAGTAGCCAGACACACTTCTCACATTAGCGGGAAGAAGATAATGGGCGATGACTTACCATCGCCTACTTTCAAAAACTACTTTAATGTAAACCATTCCTTGTATAGTGTCAGTAGAATTAATTGGCTGGTAATCCACAGGAGACATTCAGGTCGCCTACAGTTTATTTTATGAGTCCTCTAGGATCAATTTCATGTTTGAATGACTATTCCTATCATATATTTACATACACAGTTGTCCTTTGTATTCAGAGATGACGTGGTTGCCTTTTTACTCCACAGGCATATTCCTTCTGGAAAAGAAAGGCAAAAGTGTTACCTGAAGCCCTTTAGGAAATTAGCAAATATTTATCCAGAAAATACATGGAGATCAGCTGTGGAAGGAATTTCAGAGACATAAAAAGGCAAAGTGTCTGTCCTCAAGAATCTTATAATTTTCTTGTGGGGGAGAAGTGTACACCCCCCCCCCCCCAACACACACACACATGAATGAAACAAACTGGGAGCAACTGCAGACAGCGTAATAATAAGTGTAGGATGACGACACTGGCATTGAAATCAAGTCCTGTTGGGCTGCCAGACAGGCATGGTGACTAGGGAGAGTGGAGCGAATTTCCTTGAAGGTTGACCTCTTGAAGACAACCTCCATCCCTGGATTGGGAAGATCCCCTGGAGAAGGGAATGACAGCCCACTCTAGTGTTCTTGCCTGGAGAATCCCCATGGACAGAGGAGCCTGGCGGGCTAGGGGGTCATAAAGAGTCAGACACAACTGAGTGACTAAGCCCAGAGAGGAGTGAAAAAGGCCAGGAAGGCCAGAGGAGGCAGGAGTGAAGGGCGAGGAGAAGGAGGAAGGAGGCAGGGCAGGCTGGGGGCGGTGGGGGAGCGATGCGGGGCTGGGGGAGTGGTGTGCAGGGTGAAGACTTCTAGGGGGAGGAGGGGAACCGGGAAATGTGATTTGGGGAAGTTTGCTCCTTGTATGTCATGTGAGGCTCCCTTTGGGGATTCCTTTAGAGTCATCAGTAGAAGTGTGGCTTTGCAAGGATTTTCGGAGTTCAGTTTAATGTTTCTTTGTGGTGCATGTGGCAGAATGCCAGGTTAGCCATGGAAAGAAGGGATGCTGCTCTTGAGATCTGGCTGCATTAGAAGGAGAAGCTCTTTTATTTGTATTTGAGCTGAGAAAAAAGGGAATGAAATGAAGTCCTTAGAGTTTTGATGACATGATGGGTCTCCCATTCCACTTGGCTGTTTTGCTTGTTGTTACGGATGCAGATGTGTTTGCAGGCCCATCATCACTCATTCATTCACTCACTGTGTATTTATCAAGGGCCTTCGGTGTGACAGCTCCTGTTCTGGGTACTGGCTGTACAGAGTGGAGTGGAAGAGATGAAACCCCAGGTCTCACAGAGCTCACAGTCTAGTGAAGGTTTTCAGTGTGGGAGTTGGAGGCAAGTGTTTTTCTGCTTTGGTAGATCTTGATATCTTTCAAATATGACTCAAACCTCATGTCTGCTATTGACAAATTTTAATCAGCACTTGGGCAAACAAAATCTTGTGCAGCAGTTCTGAAATGCAGGTCTGCAGGTGGGTGTTGGTCTCTCTCTGCAGCATAGTCATCTGAGATGCCTTTTAAAAATGCCTTTTAGAAACCTGGCCCTGAGATTTCTTCTGATTCACTCACAGAGCCTGATTCAGAAGATCTAAGGTAGGGCCAGAGAATGTGTATTTTAAAGTATCCCAAATGATTCTTTTGTACAATAAGCTTTGATTACATGCATAATTCTGAAATCTACATTTGATGAAGTTGTACCCTCATCCTGTTCTCAGGCCCATCCCCTTCCCTCCTGAGTTACACACACACACACACACACACACATTTCTATAACCTTACATGTATAGAGTTATAGTATTGTTTTATGGGCTTATTGTTTTATATAAATGGGATCGTTCTTTCCATGTGGTCAATTTCTCATCCTCCGCTTTTCCTTGTTCTCTTTTTAAGGTAATATCCAGGTATATGAGTGGACACATGTCTTATCCTGTGTTAGAGCAGCTAGGAAGAGCTGGGGTCTTTGGGACCAGTATCTTTACTTCTTCTGGCACTGGGGAAGTGGCCCTGTGGCAGGTGACAGCAGCTTGCCCTTGCACAGTGATGTCTGTGGTGGGGACAGCTTCACCCGGTGGGCTGTCCTCCCTGACTTGGGAGGCGCTCAGCTGCATCCTTTGTCCGGCCTGCTGTGGCCACCTCCTCCTACTTCTCAGGCTCCGCACGTGGCCCATACTCTCTCAGCTCAGAGCCTCTCTACCAAAACTCCAAACTGCCCCTGATGCCTAACAGGGGAGGTTAAGGAATACAGACAACCTTTCCTAAGACAGCACCCTATTCTTTCAGGTAGTTTCTTGAAGAATCCCTACTGCACATTAAAAGCAAAGGTCTTTCCCTTGGCATTCTTTTGGTACCAAGTCCTAAACATCCTGCAGGCAGACAGATGCTTCAGATGGAGTAGGCGAGGGGGAGGTATGTGCTTGGAAAGGTGGAAAGAAAAGTGCATGGTTCATTTTAAAGTATTGCCCTGTTTGTCTGAGAAATGTGTTGTCTAGCCGTTTGTCACTGGGTCATGTGACTGACAATGAAAATGCCTCCAGAGAATTTACTGTGTTCTGCACTCTTCAAATGAACATATGGAGTGAAAGTTGCTCAGTCGTGTCTGACTCTTATTACCCCATGGACTATACAGTCCATGGAATTCTCCAGGCCAGAATACTGGAGTGGGTAGCCTTTCCCTTCTTCAGAGGATTTTCCTAACCCAGGGATCGAACCCAGGTCTTCTGCATTGCAAGCAGATTCTTTACCAGCTGAGCCACAAGGGAAGGCCTCAAATGAACATATTTGAATGTAATTCTTGGCCAAAGATTAGGAGACATTTCCCTCTCCTAGCCAGGCCCTAAATTAATTAATCTGTTCTTTTTATAGTTTAATAAGGAAATGATTCATAAACCCCAAAGGCTGACATAAGTGAAAAATCCTTTCCAACAGTTCCCTTTACTTTCTGCTTAGGAAAATGTAAGGTAATTGTAGTGAACATACCATAAGGTGATTCCCAGTGAGTCACATCTTTGCATAATCGCCTGCCCTTAAGTGTTCGTTGAAACCATGACTTTCTTCTGGTCTATAGCGTGTGGCAATGGAGATGAGCTGTCACTCCTGTGGTTATGTTATATAGCAAAGATGGACAGGTTTTTAATTAAAGTCCCAAATCAGTTGATTTTGAGTTAATAAAAAAGATGATCCTGGGTGGGCCTGACCTAATCAGGCTGTAAAGAAGGGTCTAGGACCCTTCCTGAGGTCAGAGACTCTTTCTCCTTCTTGCTTTGAAGGAGCAAGTGCCTCTGAGTTCCACGGCCTCAAGGAGACTAGTTCTGACAGCAACTTGGGGGCACTTGGAAGTAAATCTTTTGCTAGTTGAGCCTCTGATGAAATGTAGCCCAGCTGACACTTTGATTGCCCTCTTGTTAGACCCTGAGCAGAGGAACCAGTTACACTTTGGTATACTCCTGACAGAGAGAAATTGTGATGTAATACATGTGTGTTGGTTAAAGCCACCATGTTTGTGCTAATTTGTTTTGCAGCGATGGAAAGCCAGTGTGGTAATAACTAGTTGCAGCCCATCCTGGTTTCCCAGCCTTCTGCTGGTGAGGTTCCTCCCTCTTCTCTCACACACTTCCTTCCTTTTCCCCTTCCATCTGTTCTTTTTTCAAACATCTGGACAGTGTCGATTTCCCTCCCTCGGATGGGGAAGAGGAGACCATGCTTGGCCAAGTTCTGTGGATGGAACCTGGTCACTGTGGTGAGATGAATTCACTTAAAGAAAAAACAGACTTTACTTTTTAGAGTAGTTTGAGGATCGCAGCAAAACTGAGCAGAAAGTACAGATTTCTCACACACTCCCTGCCTCCCCACATGCAGAGCCTCCCCCCATCCATGTCCCCGACTTGAGTGGCGCATCTCTTTCAGCTGGTGCACTTGCAGCAGCATGTCATTGTCACCCCAAGTCCACGGTTTACATTAGGGTTCAGTCTGGGTGCTGTCCATCCTGTGGTTTTTGTAGGTCTTGACAACCGTAAAATGAGGTGTATCTACCAATGTAGTATCATACAGGGTATCTCACTGTCCTAAAAGCCCTCTGTACTCTTCCTGTTCATTCCTCCCTCCAGCCAAACCCTGGAAACCACAAATCTTGCCTATTTATTTCTTGTTTCCATAGTTTTGCCTTTCCCAGAATGTCATGTAGTTGAAATCATATAGTACGTAGTCTTTTCAGATTGGTTTCTTTCACTTAGTATGTACATTTAAGTTTCCTCTGTGTCTTTTTATGGCTTAAGAGTTCATTTCTTTCTTTCTTTTTTTTTTAATTGGTGAATGATATTCCATTTTCTGGATGTACCACAGTTTATTTATCCATTCACTTCCCAAGAAGCATTTCAGTTACTTCCAAGTTTTGGCAGCTATGATTAAAGCTGTTGGGACTCCCCTGGTGGTCCAGTGGCTAAGACTCTGCTCCCACTGCAGGGGGCACAGGTTTGATTTCTGGTTGGGGAGCTAAGATCTTTGCATGCTGCAAGGCAAGGTGTGACCCAAAAAAAAAAAAAAATCTCAAAACAAAACAAATAAAGCAGACACATTTTGGGTTGAATAAAGCTGTTATAAACATCTATGTGCAGGTTTTGGCGTAGGCATACGTTTTAACATCATTTTGGCACATACCTAGGAGTGATGTTGCTGGATCATATGATGAGAGTATGTTTAGCTTTGTTCAGAAACTGCCTAACTCCTCTGTGGTAGTGGTATCTTGTTGTTGATTTAATTTGTGTTTCCCTGAAACCATGACGTGGACCATCTTTACCCACTTCTTTCTCTATACCTGAGATGGTTGGCAGTGATGAAATCCATGTATGCCTTTTCCTTTCACCCGTAGGGGCTCTGAGAGGCGGGCTTTCTCTGTTCTCTAGTGAAAATACTGCAAAGTAGCCAGCATGCCTAAGATGTGTTACAAGAAGGTATGTTAAAAATGTGTGGACTGTCTTCATATTTTATTCCTATTCTTTATTTTAATTTATAGAAATTTTCTATGGGAAATGAGATGGTCTAGGTCTCAAATGAAGAAGGGACTGGGGAATGGACAAAGACGCTCTCAGGACAAAGAAGCTCTGAGGGTTTCCCACACCGGCATGAGCAATGAAGGTGGAGTCTTAGGAAACTGCTTTTGTTACAGCTTTTCTTTTCTGGTGGGTGTGAGGGAACAGACAGGACTTCGGGCTTTGTGTTTATCTGCCAACCCAGTCTCTTCTTGCCCATCATCTTAGTGCCCACGCCAGAGAGCTGGGTCAAATGAGGTAACGGCTCATCCAGTTAGTATCAGAAATCAGCTCAGCTCTCCCTCTGGGCTGCAGAAATAGCCCGGACTACTGGCTCAGTTAACTGGTTAACTTGCCCTCGTTAAAGACTAGGGCAAGAAATCACATCCGTTTCCTTTACAAGTGAGATATTCTTCCTCTGTTTTACAGTTTCAAAATTTAGAAGTTACAGAGTGTCCAGAGCTCTGGCAATGGTACAATTTAGTAGGCTGCACCATTTCATAGTCTCGCCCTAAAATAACAGTGGCGAAGCCTTGCGACAAATGGTCTAACTCCCGCTCAGATGATGGCCTTGTTACTGGAGACATGAACAGTTGAGGATGGCTGGCTGGCTTTTCTCACTCTTCTCTGAGTATGAAAAGAGACTGCATAATTGAAGGGGTCAGACTTGACAGAAATGTTCTGCAGTGGGGGCACAGCTCACCTGTTTAGTCAGAGCTGGCGGGTCCTGAGGTTTGGCAGGTTGCAAGTATATCCTGTGTAAAACTCATAGATCACATACGGGCTTAGACACGTTTTTCTTGCCTGTGAACGTATTTTTGTTTCCGAAGAGCCAGTTAAGCATGGCAGATGGAACAAATGTGTTTTGTAGTCACTTCCTCTGAAAATTGCATTAAAATGGTAATAAAGGCAGAGAAAGGCTTAGACTCACGGGGCAGAAAGAACCGGGGAGGACAGGAGGTACAAGCAACCACATTTTGGAGGCTCTAAGTCAGATATCTCACAGTCACGGATTTTGCGGACGTGCGGACGTGAGCTGGCCAAGGAAGATAGCCAGACACAGGCAGAGCTGAGCCACAGATCTGAGTAAGCCTCAGAAATTGGAGTTTCCAGCAACTTTCTGAAGGGATAGGAGGGGACAAAACCAGGATTGGTGGAAAGTCTTTCTCTGAAGCAGTTCAAACCCTCCCGTCACAACCCCATCTCTTCTTCCACAGGGAATCCTGAGCAGGAGGTGGGAGTTCTCTGGTCTCAAGAGGCAAAGTGGAGATCTTAGACATGCTCGGGAGTGGGGCTCCAGCTCAGTTGAAGGCGGGGCCACAGTGCAAATGAGGAAGGCAGCCCAAGTCAACATACAGACCGTCCTGCAGGGCTCCTCTCCCCTGGTGTGGCGGCGCCAGACAGAAGGTTCTTTCTGGGGGGTGCGCTGCCTCTGATGCCCATTGCCCTGATCGTGGGGGTCCCAGGCTTTGGGGTCAGCTCTCCGCTTAGCTGTGTGTCTGTCTCACTCTATGGTATGATGGATGTTTACAAAATTTACGGTGGTGCTCATTTCATGACATATATAAGCCAGATCATTATGCTGTGCGCCTTCAACTTACACAGTGCGTGCGTGCTAAGTCACTTCAGTCGTGTCCAGTTCTGTGCGACCTCATGGACTGTAGCCCACCAGGCTCCTCTGTCTATGGGATTCTCCAAACAAGAATACTGGAGTGGGTTGCCGTGCCTTCCTGCAGGGGATCTTCCCAACTCAGGGATCAAACCTGCCTCTCTTGTGTCTCCTGCATCGACAGGCAGGTTCTTTACCGCTAGCGCCATTATATCTCAATAAAACTAAACAAAAAAAAGAAGATGCAGCCATTCTGAAAGCCATCTCTCGGTTTTTAGGTCACTGTATTGTCAGTGCCCATGCCAGTTATGTATTCTTTTATCTGAGTCTTTAAGATTCAGTTCAATAGATAAGATGCTAAATAATTAAGGGGGCTTTTTCTAACCTCCCCTTACAGTTGTGGTGACCATATTTAAAATGTTAGCCATGGGACAGAGCTGCTTAGATGATTCCTTTTTAACCAATTTCAAATCAGCTTAATAGCCCTTTTCTTTTAAGTCCTCTCTTTCATCTCTACTCAAGTGTGCATCAGTTTTGCACCCTGAATAATTTCAAAGACGCTGGTTTGATTGGAAAACATCCATAGCAGTCCAGAACGTGTCTCCCACACTGCCTGACTGTAGGCGCTCTTCAGATGCTAGTCTCTCACAGGCTCAGTGACATCCCACCATTAGTGAATGAACATCGCTTATACCTATACCTTGAGAACGTCAGTGTGAGTTAAAATGTGCCAAGTTTCTTAACGGCACCAACAGATTTCCTAATTAACCTATGAATACTGTCAATCTGTTAATATAGTTCTCCTGTTCTTTTAGGATGAGTTTTGTTACATTTCTTTCACCGACTCCAGCAATGTCAGAACTGAAGTGCTCCTAAGGGTATCCCAGGCTTCCTTTCAAAACTAAGGAAAATACGAGCAGCATGAATTCAGTTTACCAAAATGGTTCAAGGCTTTCTGGCTTCTGGGCGTTTCCCCAAGCCAGTCGGCTGAGCCGCACGCATTGCCCATTCTGCAGTGCATCCTGTCCAGATCGCTTTCTTTCCTGACAGAATTCCTGGGGTGAGGTGGGTTCCTGACGCTGGGCCAAGGAGTCTGTAAACAGTAGCTTTTGTGATTCTTAGCCCACTTTCTTGACAAACTTGCTGCAGTGTGCCCTTTCTAAATGGACTTAAGTGCACAGAATTGGATTAACTGTAATCCTTGCTTCATGCCATAGTCTCATTATTAATCCATGTCTGGGTGTTATTAATTACCGGGGTGTAATGGATACCTAAACGTCCACCACCCGACCCCTCTTATGGAACACTGGTAGTATCTTTGGTCTCCTTAGGTGCTTTCTTCCCATCCTTCCCCCTACAGTCCACAGTTCTCAAAAAAAGGGAATCACCTTTTTTCTTCTCCTCCTCCGCCTTCTTTTTAAATCACTCGTGTTCCAAGATTCATCTTTGTTGTAGCTTGCAGCAATAGTTAAACTTTCACTGCTGGGTATTGTTCTACTCTAGATATAGTACAGTTTATGTATCTGTTTCCCCGTCAGTGGGCACAATCTATAACTTTACCATGCCCAACTCCTGGCAAAACTGTGAAGCAGGATGGAGTTTGTTTTTGACAACTTTAGTATATTTTTTCTACCCTTCTTTATCCTCTTCTCAGAAGATCATCCAGGCCTCCTGCCTGTCACATAGTGTTGCGTAATAAATGTTTATTGAATGAAGATTTTAAGTGACAGCAAAGATTGAGGGCAACTCTAGTCAAATGGATGCAACTGCCCTGAGCACTGTGCTGAAGAAGCTTCTGCAGCCTCTTCTCAGCTCAGAGGGAAGGCTGCCAGGATCAGTGACCAGCGTCTGTATGGAAGGGGGCTGGTGCATGGTAGTTTGGGAGCCCCTTCTTGCCACCCCAGATTCAGTCCCTCATGGATAGTTACAGCCAGCTTGGAATCATGGGCAGGGGTTAAAGCAAAAGAATAAAACTTCCATTGCAGAATCTCAGGTTCCAGCTAGGAAGGTCATTTTTACGAGGGGGCAAGGGTAAGTAGTTGGGCTTCGGAGATGGTGTGGCTGGCCATCAGAGTTGGAGTAGTTGGGCATGGAGGTGGTCTTAAGCCACACTGTCTTTCCATGTCCATTAAGGTTGATTTTTCTTTTTTTTTAAATTTTTAACTGGAGGATAATTGCTTTACAGTGTTGTTGGTTTCTGCCATACATCAACATGTATCAGTCATAGGTATATATATGCCCCTCCCTTTGAACCTCCCTCCCACCTCCTACCCCATCTCATAAAGGTTGATTCTGATTTTTATTCTCTGTTAAATATCTAATATAAAAATGTGCATGTTTCTGAGGAAAACTGTGCAAAGGATGTCATTTTTCATCCTTATGGTTAAATGCATATTTTCTGTTTGAATCTTTCACTTATAAAGATCGAACATGATGACACTTAAAATAATGTGTTTTTAAATTGTCTAGTTGTTTAAATGTAAAGTACTGAAAAATTAATCTGTTTTTGGCTATGGACTCAATGTCCTTTCTCTAAAATTTTTATTTTTTTTATAGATGTTTTGTTCTGGCCAGGTTTTGATAGCAATATTGGCTTTACTGATACCAATTCCATCTGTAGCTTTGCTTGTAAATGGCATTATCATAAGATAATAGAACTGGAAAGAAACATCAGATATCTTAATTGAGTGTTTCAGATCCATGGCCCACCTGCATAGAATCACCTAAGAAAACTGCATAAAATATAGATTCCTGGGCTCCACTCCTGGTCAAATAAATCAAGTTATTGGGGTAGAAGCCCAGGAATCTTCATTTTATAAATCTCCAGGTGACTCTGATCCATGTGAACATTTGAGAAATGTCAATCCAATCTAAATTTCACTGTGTAGTGAAGATAACCGTAACCCAAGAGGCTAGCGACTTTTCTAGGGTTGAGAACTAACTGGTTCAGAGCTGGCAGTCACTTGAGGTGAGGTTATAGCAGAAGAATTAATATATTTACTTTTCAGTTTATAGGTGGGATTTAAAATGGCTTATTCTTAAATAACCTCCAAGCCCCATAAGCTGCAAATATGCCCCAAATGCCTGTTGTTAGGTTAATAATTTCTTGTTACCCTGAGTATCCTAGAATAGGCAGATATTCGATGCTATTGGAAATCCATGAAAAAATCCTAAGATCCTCTTTAATGACTGTGTAATTATTTGAGCGGTGGGATTCTTTTGGGAACAAAGAAAATAGTCACCATTCTTATAAGATCTCCGGATCTCTTTTCCAAAGATACTTGTGCTTGCAACATGAGAGAACAGTGATGTCTGCAAACTTCTTTCTTAAAAGTTCTTCTTTGTTTATTAACAGAAAATATTTTGTGATTCAGTGGAAGAACAGGGATTAATCTCCTCTTAACTCCTATCTCTTCCCTAAGCGAAGTACAAAAGGAACTAGAACCTTCTACTCCACCCCACCTGGAACCTTGCCAGGCCAAGTCCATGGAAAGCTCCTCTGTGTCTTCCTCCTAAGACTAAGTTAAGCTGCACCAGTTGAAGTGGCCAGAACAGTTTAGACATTTGAAAAAAAAACTAAACAAAACTCTTATCTTTCAGCAGTGTGGGTTGATTTTTGTTTGAAACTATAATGATCAGAGAAAAAGCGAAGTGAAAATCTTTAGTCCAGGTCTTTTAATGCCTTGATTCTTTGCTGTCATTGTTATTATTTATGAGGCAAAGGACTGGATGTCAGCCCTAACTTGGTTTGTTTCTAAAACACCCAGGATCAGTATCACATTAACACTGTCGCATGAATTAATTTCATAATTTGGTAGGCACTGGTCTGGTCTCCTTAAAATAGCCTGAATGTGGGCCTGTCATCGGTTTTATATGGTGGACCATAAAGGAGGCTGAGCACTGAAGAACTGATGCTTTCGAATTGTGATCCTGGAGAAGACTCTTGGGAGTCCCTTGAACTGCAAGGAGATCAAACCAGTCAATCCTAAAGGAAATCGACCTTGAATAGTCATTGGAAGGACTGATGCTGAAGCTGAAGCTCCAGTACTTTGGCCACCTGATGCAAAGAGCTGACTCATTTGAAAAGACTCTGATGCTGGGAAAGATTGAGGGCAGGAGGAAAAGGGGATGACAGAGATTGAGATGGTTGGATGGCATCACCAACTTGATGGACATGAGTTTGAGTGAGCTCCAGGAGTTGGTGATGGACAGGAAAGCCTGGTGTGCTGCAGTTCATGGGGTTGCAAAGGGTTGGACGTGACTTAGTGACTGAACAACAACAGATATGGGCTTATCATCAATTTTGGGAAAACACCATCAACATCAATCATAAAGTAAACCTGGGCTGACCTATGGTCCAGTTGAGTTTACCTGTATTATGGTCATTATTCTGATGCTCTTCTGGTTCTAAAACAAGAAAGTTCTTGGTTTCATCATTTAGGAACAAGCTCTGAATTATTCATGTAGTTTTTGTACCCTCAAAGATTTCAAACCTAAAATCATTTCTATACTTTAATACTTTTTCTCTTGAAACTGTGTATGTCTTCTTTCCTCTATGTTGTGTGTATCAGCAGTTTGTTATTTGTTGTTCCTGGGCAGTATTCTGTTTGTGAACATGCCACAGTGTTGTTTATCAATAGTTGATGGATGTCTGTTTCTAATTTTCATTACTTTGAGTGCAGCTGCTATGGACATTTACGTACAAGCATTTGTGTGGTCCTCAGTTTTCATTTCCATTGGGTACCAATCTAGGATTAGTATTGCTGGGTCATATGGTAAGTATATATTTAAAGACACTGCAAAACAGTTTCCAGAGGCCATACTATTTTGTGTTCCTGCCAGTAGTGTGAGAATTTCGCACAGAGCTGGACACGACTGAAGCGACTTAGCAGCAGCAGCTGATGGAAGCGTCGGAAGGAAGGACGAGTTGGTTTTCACAGGGAAAGCGAGAGCTGCTGTTGGAGCCATTAGAGGCGGTCATGGTTGGTGCTCAGCGTCTTCTTGGTCACTGAACAAAGTGACTCCACACTAGTCACACTTTCATGGCCAACACAAAGTCAGCTGGTGTGTCTGTTGCTCCTCTTGGACCAAGAGCTGCCCAAGGATGAGGCTCAGACCTTATTCCTCCCTGTAGTCTCAGATCCCAGCATGTCTGGCCACAGTAGGCCTTAGGATTCACTGGCTGGGTTGAGCAGCAAATATGTCTAGTAGCCAGGAGGGTGCTAGGGAGGGAGAGCTCAGGTGGGGTGCCTCCTCTCTTACCCTGGACTTCTTATCCTCTGTGATGGAGAAGTACTCATGATCAGAGGTTTCATGTAATCACACGGTGGATGTGGCATGAAGTTGAAGAGGAGAGGGTTATAATGGCCATGAAGGTTTCTCAAAGGAGAGTATGGAACCCATAAAAGTCAAGCATATTGTGATCAAAACCATCTGGAGGTACCAGAGCTGTTTTTTACAGCACATCTCAATTGCCTTCTCCCCCGTGTGCCCTGCCCTCTGTACATTTCCCTCCCTGGATTTGTTTGGAGGGGCGTGGAGAGTGCTGGGATGTTGGGATGCAACCTGAATTTTACTTTGGCTGAAGTCAAGTAAGCCCCACTGATGCCTGCACGTTGGTAGGTCCCGTTCATGGTGCTCTGTTCTGCAGTGTCAGTGATCTTATCCTTAAACCATCCCTGGTGCATTCTCTTTTCTATTTGTTGTGCTTTAGACGGTGAAAGATATTCAGTTGAATAAAGTGTGTGTGGGGTCACTCATTCTTAACAAAGTCCGTCAGCCACTGGACTCTCCTATAAGTTGTTTCCATTTAGCAGACAAAGCCATGGGTTTTCCTTTCTCCTTCCTCACTCCCCCTCCCCCCCCTCCACTTTTATCCCTGAGAGCAAGTTCAGGGCCCCTCTGAGTTTATATCGCCTGTGATTAGTTGGCCCTAATGCAGGTGTTCACGGCTGTGCGTAGGATGTTTCTTAGTGTGACATACATCCTTTCGGTGCTTAGGAACACTTGCTTCCTCTTAAGTGTGTGATTCATTGTTCTGTGAAATGCATTTCCTGTGTGCTGTTGTTGTTCCAGGAGCGGCCACGCTCAGCGGTCACTAAGGCAGGACTTGGGTACACACATTTGCTTATGGCCATTTAGAATGTGAGTAAATCTTATTTGACATTGCTATACATGACCACGACCTGCAATTACAGAAACAAAGAACTTTCCAGCGAGCTGAAGCAATCCTGGAAACACGTGGGCTGCCTCAGAGGTAAGGGGTGGGTATTCCATCAAATTCAGGCAGGGCCCAGCTTGAGGAGCTCAGAAAGGAGCACCCTATTTCATAATATATAGGTATAGAAATCATCACACTGGATACCTTTGTTGTTCAGTCACTAAGTTGTGTCCAGCTCTTTGCAACCCATGGACTGTAGCACAACAGGCTTCCTGTCCTTCACCATCTGCTGGAGTTTGCTCAAACTCACGTCCTTTGAGTCAGTGATGCTGTCTAACCATCTCAACCTCTGCTGCCCTCTTCTCCTCTTGCCCTCAATCTGCCTCAATAAAGCTGGAAGATAATTGGATTGTGTTAATCAAACAGACGTTAAGTGTTTAATACATGGAGTAAGAGGGAGAGAGAGTGAGAGAGCTGCGCCTGTATCGTCCGCTAACTGCAGTTCGGGGCCCAGCACATATTCTTGCCCCCGCTCCCCGCTGGGATGGGGCACTTTTTCCCTAGCTCCCTCCCTTGAGCTGCAGTGTGTTTTCACTAGTGCACTAGTCTGCTCTCCCCTCCACAGATGAAGGCTTTTGTTTCATAGAGGAGATAGAACAGAAGAGTATGGGGGGTTTGTACCTCTCCTCCAGGTCTGCACTTTTCTAGGACTCTTTGCAAGTTCTGTCAGCTCCTGGGAGGGTCCATGGACAAAACCTCTGAATAGGGTGTTGATTCCTGCAATTTCTTGGATTCCCTGGGGCCTTGTGCCCTTGCTGGTATACACAGCTTGGTTTCAGCAGGTCATCAGCTACTGTAGCTGAACTCTGCTCACTAGTATCCACTTGCATCTACCCAGGCAAACAAGAACTCTTTTACTGAAGGTGTATATATAATATATATATATAATATATATATATATATATATATCTCCTTAAAATTTGAGTCATTTGTTTGTCTTGCAACCTGAGTTCTCTGATGAATGTAATGAGCTTTCACGTTGTTCAGGTTTTCCTTGTTTTGGTGTGGAAGTGATGCTCTTTGTAACTTCCTATTAATACATCCTCAAGCATCTTGCTTTTTTTAAAAATATTTTTTCTCCTGGATGTCAGTTCAGTTCAGTTGCTCAGTTGTGTCCGACTCCTTGTGACCCCATGAGTCGCAGCACGCCAGGCCTCCCTGTCCATCACCAACTCCTAGAGTTCACTCAGACTCATGCCCATCGAGTCAGTGATGCCATCCAGCCATCTCATCCTCTGTCGTCCCCTTCTCCTCCTGCCTCCAATCCCTCCTAGCATCAGAGTCTTTTCCAATGAGTCAAATCTTCGCATGAGGTGGCCAAAGTACTGGAGCTTCAGCTTTAGCATCATTCCTTCCAAAGAAATCCCAGGGCCGATCTCCTTTATGATGTACTGGTTGGATCTCCTTGCAGTCCAAGGGACTCTCAAGAGTCTTCTCCAACACCACAGTTCAAAAGCATCAATTCTTCGGTGCTCAGCCTTCTTCACAGTCCAACTCTCACATCCATACATGACTACTGGAAGAACCATAGCCTTGACTAGACAGACCTCAGTCTGCAAAGTAATGTCTCTGCTTTTGAATATGCTCTAATTCTAGAAGCTAACAGTTGCAGTCTTTCAGCTTTTTGAAATATTATTTTATTGTCTGTTGAGTTGCATTGTTTCCCTTGAAAAGTCTGTGGTCAGTCTTATTGTTGCTCCTTTGATGGTAACATGCTTTTTTTTTTTTTTTTTTTGGTAATAGATTTTATTTTTTATCTTCATAGCAAAGTTGAGTATGTGTGGAGTACCCATATACCTCTCATCTCCCTCTCTCGTACTTTCAGCGTTCTGCATCTGAGTAGTACATCTGTTACAATTGACAAACCTACACTGGCACGTCATTATCACCCTAAATCCATAGCTTACTTTAGGATTCATCCTTGGTGGTGTACATTCTGTGGTTTTGGAAAAATGCATAATGACCTGCATCGAGTGTTGCTGTATGATACAGAATAACCTTTACTGCCCTAAAAATCCTTTGTACTTTGCCTTTTCACCCCTCCCTCTGTTCTGTCTTTTGGCAACCATTGATCTTTTTTCTGTCTCTATAGATTGGTCTTTTCCAGAATGCCATGTAACATGTAATGTCATAGTATATAGTCTTTTCACACTGACTTTCACTTAGTAATATTCTTTAAAATTTCTTCCATGTCTTTTCATGGTTTAATAGCTTATTTCTTTTTAGCAGTGAATGATATTCCATTTTCTGGTTTTATCATAGTTTATCCATTCACCTACTGAAGACTGTCTTGGCTGTGGCTAACTTTTGGCTGTTATAAATAAAGCTTCTATAAACATCTATGTGCATGTTTTTGTGTGGATATAAATTTCAGTTCATTCAGGTAAGTATCAAAGAGCATGATTGCTGGATTGTATGGTAAGAGTATATTTAGTTTTGTAAAAAACTGCCAAAATTTCCCCCCAATTGATCGTACTATTTTGTATTCTCTCCAGCAGTGAATAAAAGTTCCTGTGGCTATGCGTCATTGCCAGAATTTGCTGTTCTTTTGCTGCTTTTTAAGATATGCTATTTGTCTTTTGTTTCTAGAAATATTTCCTATGATGCGTGCATCTTTAGAATTGTCAGGAGGGGGAACAAATCTGTCAGGCTTCTTGAATCTGTGTTTTGGTGTCTTTCATCAGTTTTGGGAAAGTATCAGCCATTACCTTTTCAAATATTGTTTCTATCCTGCATTAAGTTTCAATCAAAGAGGCAGGACCACTAGGAGACACATGTATACACACACACACACATACACAAACAGCTTTAGTATTGGGGTTTGAAATTGCCTTATGAAATTGCCTGAAGCAATGCAATAGAGGGAATTGTTGCTTCTGTTCCTGGCACTGTAGCTTGAAGTCGATAGGATAGATAGGAAGAGGAGAACCGGGAATCCACAAGAAAGAACTGGAACCCGTATCAGTCTCGTACTACCTCCAAGACCCCAACTTCAATGATGAAATGCCCTGCAGAAGAAGCTGGCATCCTTTGACATAGAGCTAGAACGTGCCCACCCCAGGAGTTACAGAGACTGCAGAAGGAGCTCTGAGAGGAGCTGGCTGGCGCCTCTGCCTGCAGAGTGAGTCGGCTGGCAACAGCAAGGTGTGTGAGCTGCACTGGTGCTTTGCACCCTGCTGTGGCCTTCTGGGTGTGAGAAGAATAGGGCTGCTAACTTGCTTCTGTCTTGCACACAGTGTCTCTTATAACCTGTATTAATCCATGCTATGCAGGGGAAAACATTCTAGCAAAATTAGTTCCAGCTTGGCTAAGTTGCTGCTGCTGCTGTCACTTCAGTCGTGTCTGACTCTGTGTGACCCCATAGACAGCAGCCCACCAGGCTCCCCCGTCCCTGGGATTCTCCAGGCAAGAATACTGGAGTGGGTTGCCATTTCCTTCTCCAATGCACGCATGCATGCTAAGTCACTTCAGTCATGTCCAACTGTGCGATCCCATGGACTGTAGCCCCCCAGGCTCCCCTGTGCATGGAATTCTCCAGGCAAGAGTACTAAGCTGGCGTGATATAAATTCATCTCATCTCATGCGTGAGGCTCTCACTCTTCTCTTTCTGAGCTCCAGTTCTAGACGTTTTCTTGTTGTCCCATACCTCTTACATTGATTATATTTTGTACTTTCCTTTCTTTTGAATCTCTGTCCTTCAGTCTGGATATTTTCTTATTAACTATCTTCCTTGACTAAATCTCTGTTCTACCGTTTTAAATTTGCTGGTAAATCCATCCATTGGATTCTTAATTTTGATTTTCCTGTTCAAGATTTATCTTTGTTCCTTAAGAAAATAATTTCTGGTTCTTAGCTGATGTTGTCTATATTCTCATTTACTTTCTTGAACATGTTAATCATAGTTATTTTCACATTTATATCTGATAATTTGAATATTACAGTCTCTTGTGGGTTTGTTTCTATTTTCGTTTCTTCTGGTTTTTGTCCATCCTAATCTTTTTATTGATTGAATCTTCCTAGTTACTTTTGATTA
The DNA here is from genome assembly GCA_006410615.1 of Neotragus moschatus. Taxonomy (NCBI): domain Eukaryota; kingdom Metazoa; phylum Chordata; class Mammalia; order Artiodactyla; family Bovidae; genus Neotragus; species Neotragus moschatus. Next base: position 108,447 of record SJYA01001381.1, on the reverse strand, counting down.
AATTATAAACATTGTACATAAAATCTTGGAGATTACTTGAGACTTCAATGCCTTTATTTTCCTTCCAAGAGAATTTACTCTTGCTTCTTACAGCAATAAGTGTAGGGAATGAGCTTATTCAAGCTCAGCTTTGTCTTTTTAAGGGCCTATATATTAGGAACTAAAGAGCCTCCTGATGAGGGTGAAAGAGGAGAGTGAAAAAGCTGATTTAAAACTTAACATTAAAAAAACTAAGATTGTGGCATCTGGTCCCATCACTTTATGGGAAATAGAAGGGGGAAAATGGAAGCAGTGACAGACTTTATCTTCTTTGGGTCCAGAATCACTGTGGATGGTGACTGTAGCCATGAAATTAAAAGACACTTGCTGCTTGGAAGAAAAGCTATGACAACAATAAAAACCTCTACAGCAGCTTGAAGGCACAGATATCACTTTACTGACAAAGGTTCATACAGTCAAAAGTATGGGTTTTCCAGTAGTCATGTATGGATATAATAGTTGGACCATAAAGAAGGCTAAATGTTGAAGAATTGATGATTTTGAACTGTGTTGCTGGAGAAAACTCTTGAGAGTCTGTTAGACAGCAAGGAGACCTAACCAGTCAGTCCTAAAGCAAATCAATCCTGAATATACATTGGAAGGGCTGATGCTGAAGTTGAAGCTCCAATACTTTGGCCACCTGATGTGAAGAGCCAATTCATTGGAAAAGACCCTGATGCTGGAAAAGACTGAAAGCAAAAGGAGAAAGGGGCAGCAGAGGATGAGATGGTTAGACAGCAGGTTAGATAACATCACTGACTCAATGGACATGAGTTTGAGCAAAATCTAGGAGATACTGACTGGCAAGGAAGCCTGGCATTCTGCAGTCCATAGGGTCTCAAAGAGTCAGACATAACTTAGCAGCTGAACAGCCACAGTGATGACAGTATGTTTCCACGTACTTCTACGTGGGAAACATACATTTTTCAAAGAATGACAGTTTAAGGGTCCCAACTGAAAGCCTCATTCAGTTGGAAAGGACCCTCCTTCATGAGTCTTGTATTTTAATCTTTGTCTCTCCAGCTCTGTTTGACCCTTGAAGTCTTTGCTCAGCTTCTCAGCTGTTACTTTTGAATAAAAGTATCTTCAGGGAAAAAGTGGCTAGCTTTCTTCTGAAGGATTTTGGTCTTTTAAGTCTTTGCTTCCTTGGTGGTCCTCTTAATACCTTTGAACAGATATTTCTCGTATTTTTCCACGTTTTCTAGCTGTTGATGGGAGAGGTAGCCTGAAAAACTATTTATTCATTGTAGGAATACCTTCAAATGGCACTCTTTGAAATTGTTTTTCAGGGGTTATTTTTGGTCAGTATTTTAGGGACTGGAGAATTGATCTTTCTGAAAGAAAAGCTAGTTTTGAACCTTGAGCTTTAACAATATTAGGTGGAAGAACGCCCTCAGTGAAGTTTCTATCGTCTGCTTGTTTGACAAGTAGATGTACACTGCTATGACCTGGGAAATTCATCATTAACACACTCATTTCAAGGAGGAAGAAACAGGCAGGAGGATCAAATCTTCTGGGTTTACAAGAGACAAGTGAAGATATCTTAGGGTTTGGGTTTGTACCGTTCTTAAGCTCAGAAAATCTTACACCTTTTGGTTTTTCTTATAGTACTTTTGCTTGTGTGCATGCTCACTCACTCAGTTGTGTCTGACTCTTTGTGACCCAGTATACCATAGGTTGCCAGGCTCCTCTGTCCATGGGATTTCCCAGACAAGAATACTGGGGTGGGTTGTCATTTCCTCCTCCAGGGGGTCTTCCCGACCCAGGGATGGGACCCATGGCTCCTGCCACATATCCTCTATTGCAAGTGGATTCTTTTTCGCCGAGTCACTGGGGAAGCTCATTTTACTTATATTCATAAACCAGAAAAATGTTTTAGACCGCGTCTCTTCAGCCACTCACGAATGCTTTTGGCTGAGATTTTGCTGCCGTTTTGGCTTCTAGGTTCCATCTCTTCGCATTGTTTGGGTGACTCTTGGATATCTCCACCTCTTTTAGCTCGCTGGGATTGTGTGAACTTACACACACAGCAGGAAACAACATCCTTTCCATTATATGTACAGATTCTCGCGAGTTGCTTTCATTTTTTGTAGTCATCCTGTCTTTGGATTTTACTCTTGTTGAATTCCTGTCTTTTTAGCTCTTGTACTTGTTTTTCTCCCCCCTTTTGTCTCTGCATCCTTGCAGTCCTGGCTCCCAGTTATGTGCATTCCTTCCCATCTCTGCTTTAGTAGGTCATATTGGTAGCTTAGAAATGACCATTGTGGAAGTATTTACAGCACGGGAATTGTAAATAACGCCTACCAAGGCTTTCATTTCCCAGAGAGCAAGTTGTTAAGCATTTACCAGCTCACCTGTGCCCTAATCCCTCCATGCAGCAAAGTGCCATCAACCCAAAGATGGTGTAGGTGTGGTACCAGCGTGGAACTGCACCACCCACCACTGAGTCTCACGGACAAACTAGGAATGGACCGTTAGCGCTTCTCATTCATAAGACCCCTTGATTATCCCTGCTTCCATGGGCCATTCATTTGTCCCTCTTCTGTTCAGTCTCCCTCTTCTTTCAAGAGGAAAGAAGTAATTTGTCTCTTTTTTTTAACCCCTTCAACCCACAGTCTGCACAACTCCAGGGAGCATCACTCCCAGTATCGTATGTGGTTGCGTTTGGGTGGAGTCTCCGCACAGTGCAAGGAAGTGGTGTCAAGTGTGAATTCCTAGTCCCAGCTGTGACGTGTTGGCCTGGTCTGCCTTGGTTTTACTGCACGTGGGGTCGAGGTACAGACCAAGCCGGCGGTCACAAGGTAGAAACTTCAGCAGAGAGGCACATGCCAGCCTCAGTGTTCCCCGGGACACCGTCAGCAGAGCTGATGAGAAGCGCCGCCGCTGTGCCTGCCGCTGTGGCTGTGGGGTTTCTCCCTGGGGCTCCCCGAAAGCGTCAGCACAGGCTCGCAGCGGGGACCAGCGCGTGCGGATTAGGAGGCTGGGATTTGACCTTCCATGTTCGTGTGCCACGTGCCTGTGCCTTTCCTTTGGCTGTTTTTTCACCTGTGAAATGAGTGTAGTGTTAGTCGACTTGTTTATAACGACCACAACAGGGCTCATCACCTTCTTCAATCTTCGTAAGAATCCTGTATGGTAACAACTATAAGATGATTTCAGCAGCTACTGTTATCAGTCACTTATCTGCCATCGTAATCTTGGGTGCTTCACACAAGTTACCTTGTTTAATTTTCACAAATTCTTAGGGGTTAAGGGCTTCCCTGGTGCCTCAGACAGTAAAGAATCTGCCTGCAATGCAGGAGACTGGAGTTCAATTCCTGGGTCAGGAAGATCCCCTGGAGGAGGGCATGAGAACCCACTCCAGTATTCTTGCCTAGAGAATCCCATGGACAGAGGAGCCTAGAGCTACCGTCCAGGGGGTGGTAAAGTGTCAGACATGACTGAGCAACTAACACTTTCACTTTAGGGGTTAAGTGCTGCCATCCTAATATTCAGAGGAGGAAACTAAATCTACTAAAAGCGAAGAGGATTGGTCCAGAGTATCACAGGAAATGGCAGATTCAGGGTTTGAGCTAATACAGGACTCTGATACCTGCGTTCTCAGCCACTGTTACCCTCAGAAAAGGATGAAACGAGTGCAAGGGGCTGTCCTCTTGCCTGTCAGAGAGGAGGGAGGCGACCCTGGCCTTCAGCGTGGGGCTCACTGCGCTGCGGTGTGGGGCTGTGCCCCCAGCACAGGCCTCCTGGGGGCCCCAGTTTGGGTCCGGCCACTTTCCTGCCCCGTGCCCCAGCTTCCTCTCCCCTGAGGAGGTTTCTCTGGGATGGGACTGCTGCTCTCCAGGGAGGAAAGTGCTTCTTGCCAGCTCCAGCCCTCCATGGGGGTTCGCAGTGTGGAATCAGTGTACAGACCAGACCTGAGTGTCACAAAGTAAATGTTGCACATTTCATGTTAAATCATATCCTAAAACAAGTGTGAATCATTGGGATTCAGTGAGAAACGCACATTTCAGGGATCAAAATGGGTTTTGATCAGGGTGCAATCCTAGCGGTGCCCTCCCCTGTCGCCACCTTCTCTTGGCCATTCTGTCACCAACAGTGGAAGGTGGCGAGGCAGGCGTGGTGGGTGGGGTGGACGGAGTGCCCCTAGCCACACAGGGACTGCACATGTGGAAAACTGTGGGCCTTGGGGCTCAGGAAAAGGCATCTTTCTGATTAGGCCTCACAAGTTAACAGCGAGAGGACACGGGGGCCAGGAATAGGCGCAGATAGGCACGTGAAGCGTCTGGGAGGGGCTTCCCCGGTGGCTCAGATGATACAGAATCTGCCACTAAGGCAGGAGACCAAGGTTCAGTCCCTGGGTTGGGAAGATCCCCTGGAGAAGGGAATGGCATCTATGAGATTGGTTCAGCATTTTTCACAAGTGACTAAGGATTCCAGGCCCCAGAGGCTGTCCTGAAATGCTGCCCCTGCCCTTGCTCTACCCGGCCTTTGCACGCAGAGGCTTGCCGGGCTCCGTGGCTCTGTTATGCGGGGTTGGCTGTTCGGCTTCTCTGGCTGACGGGTGTCCTGGGCGTGTCCACGGCTGGGGGCGGTCCTGTGTGAAGCCGAATCCTGGCAGGTCCGGGAGGCGCTCCCGCACCATGGCGGGCCTTGCATCTCCTGGCCGTGAGCGGGACCTTAGAGAAAGGCAGGGCTCTGGGTGTTCAGGAGAGCAGGGAGGGGCTCCACGCTGGGAAGCAGAGGACCAGCCGAGTGCCTGGTGGAGGTGAGGCTGACCCTCGAGAGGAGCCTCAGGCCTCCATCCTGACTGAGAGGGCGGCTAATTTTTACTTCTTCCCTTCTTTCTTTGCTGAAGTGTTTGCTTATTTAATTTAGGCGTTATTGAGATTTTGTTTTTGCCTTTCATGTTGTAATTCTATGACAAATAACTGGTAGATAACTTCATGAGAAAATCATTTTTTCCGTCAGGATTTCTGTGAGGGTGGGCTCCTTGATGTGTTGTGGATCTGCCTGACACATGTCTTTCGGATGACTGTGTGGATCCCGGTCAGTGCTTGCTGTGTTATTGATGGCCCTGAAAGCGTCACCCGCCTCGTCACCTGTCATCATCCTCAGTGGCGAGGTGGGCGTCTCCCGGGGGAGAGAGGCTCGCCGGAACCTGGGTGCCAGCACTGTCACCCTGTCTCAGTCCATTCTGCAGAAAGCGTGGCCCCTGTCGACCTCGGGCTCACGGATGTGCAGAGACGCCCTCTCGTGTTTATACTGAGGCCGCGTCCTGTAGCCTGCGAGGGAGGGCAGGGCTGCCTCTCTGCTGCGTCTTCCCCTACTGCCGCCCCGTCCTATGACTCCAGTTTACCTGGAGGCCAGGATGGCTGTAAACACGTATTGCATACTGAGGGTGTGGGGGGAGCTTCAGCAACACGTTAATTTCCCCACCATTCCGGAGCCTGGAAATGTGAGGTCAAGGTGTGGGCAGGCAGGGTTGTTTTCTCCGGAGGCCTCCCACCTCGACACGCAGACGGCCGTCTTCTCCGGGTCTTCCCTCTTTGTGCGTCTGTCCTCATTTCTTCTTATGAGGACAGGCTTCCCTCAGAGCTCAGCTGGTAAACAATCTGCCTGCAAGGCAGGAGACCTCAGTTCAATTCCTGGGTCAAGAAGATCCCCTGGAGAGGGGATAGGCTACAGTATTCTTGGGCTTCCCTGGTGGCTCAGCTGGTAAAGAATCTGCCTGCAACGTGGGAGACCTGGGTTTGATCCCTGGGTTGGGAAGATCCTCTGGAGAAGGGAAAGGCTACCTACTCCAGTATTCTGGTCTGGAGAATTCCATGGACTGTATAGTCCATGAGGTCACAAACAGTAGGACATGACTGAGCGACTTTCACTTTCACGTCTTATGAGGACACCAGCGATGTTGGGTTGTGACCTTATTTTAACCTTATGTTTTCTTCAAAGATCTCATCTCCAAGTCCAGTTGCATTCTCAGGCACCGAGGGTTAGGACCTCAATGTATGAATTTTGAGGGCCATAATTAAGCCCATTACAGTAACAGGACAAAAGTGACCAAACAGCCAGTGACCGTGACATTTAGACAGCCCTAGAAGGAAGGGGAAACAGAGGAGACGGTCCTGTTACCAGCAGGTAGCACAGCTCTGGCGATGCGGGGGCCCACCAGGCCCTCCAAGCCTGTCCTCAGCCTGGACCACGGCTCTTTATCCATGCATCTGTTGATGGACTCTTGGGTGGCTTCCATGTCTTCGCTGTTGCAAACAGTGCTGCTGTGAACACTGGAGCGCATGTATCTTTTTGAAGTATTGTTTTCATATTCCTGGGATGTGGAGCCAAGCGTGGAATTCCTGGGTCATTATGGTGGTTCTGTGTTTAGCTTTTTGAGAAACCACCATACTGTTTTCCACAGTGGCTCCACCAAGGGTTCCCTTTTCTCAGCATCCTTACAACATTTTTATTTGTGGTCTCCTTGAGGATAGCCACTTTTCATGCTCATAGCTCATTCTTAAAGCACAGGTGAATTTAACCTTTTACTGGTTGGAAGTGTTGTCCCAATTTCACTGAGCATACATACCTATTACTAGTACAATATAAAAGAAGAAACGGGGACATTGGGCTGCGATTCCTGGTGTTCCTGTGGCTTGTCTGTGACGACATGGTGTTTGAGAGTGGACATTTTGGAGCGCAGATTCTGGCTGCTGGTGTAGAAACAGCTGGTGGGTGGGTTGTGGAGTGGAGGTGGACTCAGATGAGATATCCACCACGGCGGGTTCAGGAGCCATGAGATGACTGGCACGGCATCCCAGGGGCACGGAAGTTGCTTGTCCTCTCTTCCATCTCCCTAGTGAAAATTCTTTGTGAATTCCAAGGCAGTACTTCTCAGTGCAGGCTCTCAACATTGCACTGCCTGGAACTTGTTAGTGGTACATATTCTTAACCCAGAAATTCTCAGAGGCAGGGTAGGACCTAGTAATCTGTATTTTTAATGAGACTTTCAGGTGATTCAGATGCATGAGAAGGTTTGGGAACCATGGCTGTAAGGCCACCTGATATAAGACTGAGACACTACTTTCTACCTGCTCTTCGCAGGCTGGGATGGAGTTGATATGTATGCACAGAGGCATCTCAACTACGGTAATCTGGTTACCGCTCATAGATGAAATAGCGTGTCACCATCTTACTCTGTTCAACAAGTGCTTTTAATAATTATCACGTTTGCATTTCACACTATACTTTTAACCAGTGCGTGGTAACCTATGAGTCATTTCATTCATTCACAAAAATTTGCTGGACATCTATTACCTGCCGCCAATTTGTTAGCCCTTAATTTCAGTGGTTAGCAAACCCAGAAAGTATTCTTAGGCGCCTTCAAGAGTGTGTATTTGAATGTGTGATGGTTGGAGGAGGGGTATACATTAAATAATCAGAGAAATTACAGTTGTGATTAATGCTTTAAGGAGAAGTAGAGAGTGCATTCAAATGACTAAGCAAGTAAATGTAAAATCACAGGTCTGATACAACCTATGAAGAAGAAGTATGTGGTAGGTTGAGGGATCAGGTCACTTGTCTGAAATCTGGAAAAAGTGGCTTTCACTTCTTTAACATCTTCTTAAAGAAGTGACTCTTAAGCTGCAATCTCAGGGGCCACAGGCCTGGTGTGGGGAAGCTAATCTAATGTAAAGCTAATCTAAGGAAATGAAAGTAGGGATTTGAAGCCAAGTTGTGGGTTTTGCCTTTTAACCTGAAGGTAATGAGAAGCCCCATGTATTAGCATTCACCTGCTAATGCTGTGTAACAAACAGACCCTGATATCTCAGTAGCTTCTAGTGACAAATGTGTGTTTCTTGCTTGTGTGATGTCTCGACTGTGGGCCAGCTCTGCTCTATGGGGCACTCTAACGTCCTCACTACATTGCAGGACTCAAGTTGAAGAAGCAGCTCATAACAGGGGATCCTGCCTCTCTCAAGGCAGAGTGCAAAGAGCAGAAATAAAGCCCCAAATGCTTTTGGGACTTTTCCTCAGCCATGGCGCACGCCGCTGCTGGTCCTGGTCTATCGGTCACGGCAAGTCACACGTTTGAGAGTGGCAGCAGTAACTCGGCCTAGGCCTCCTTTCATTGGCTCTGGAGGGGTTTTCAATGTGGATGGGGCTGGTGGGGACATAATCAGACTGTTTTGGAAAGTGCAGTGGCTGGACTACAGCAGATGCCAAGGCTCATCGGTGCAAGCCTGCCATCGCTGAATGCTCCAGGCGAGCGATGACAGGAGCCTGCACTGGGGAGGGGGCGGTAGACACGGGGAGCATGTGTGAGAATATTTCGAAGATAAAATGAGTAACCTTGGTGACTGACATGGGGGCCTAGAGAGAGTGAGTTTTAAGGATGACCCCTCCAATCTGCCTGATGCTACTGGACGAATATGAATCACTGACGAATGGAACACAAGGCAAAAAAAAGTCTCGAGTTTGGTTTTGAGTATGTTCTGTTTGAGATACCATGGGACCATCCATGTGGTTGCATTTTACCAAGTAGGCAGCTGGTATGACAATTAGTATATCACTGGTAACAGAATTCTTTTTCCAATTTCTTTTAAGGTATTACCTAAAAGTTAACCTGAGAGTAACTTACTTTATGTCATCCTTTTTCTTTTCTAACCCATGGAGTACATAGATATTAAAACGTTGTCCATGGGTAATACATTTTTCCTGTTTTTGTCTCAGGCTATCCAGTGGAAGGAAAAGCACCCTTCGCTTGTATTTCTCAGGTGGCTGATACAAGTGTTCGTGCCTCTCCACAAACTGGAGAACACGCCTCCTTTTCCTTGGTAACGCGTTGGGGTGGGAGCCGGGGGAATCAACGTGTAAAAGTCAGACAGCATCTCTTTCCACCACCGTGTCTGCTGACTCCCGAACCAGGCACGGCACTGAACACCTGCGCTGTTTTCACATCAGAAAATTGGCAAATATCGTCAAGGACGACAAGCAGCTGAAATTACAAAGGGCTCCTGGACCACTGAGACAGATTTTAATCCTTTTAGGATCAGCCAACCTTTTCTGAATGTTGCTTCATTTTATGTAAATTTTTGGAGTTCAAGAAAACTCAGTATTGATACAAAACAGGACGGATCAGAACCTTCTTTTTTGTTTCTTCCAGTGTTTTTAGAGTAAATACGGTCTCAGAAGACTCACCATTTGATTTTTAAAACATATGTTGGCCAGAGTCAAGATAATAGCCCTTCTTCTTCTGGTAATACCCTTCAGGACAGGAAATTATGGGGACCAAAATGACAAATGTCGTGCAATGTCAGATGTCTTTACAATCTTACGTGAAGTTTGGAAAGATTTACAGAGTGTTTTAGTAAAAATCAAGGCATTCTGTTTTCTCATCAGTTGCCATCCAGTAAAGTAAAATTTCTCAATTTCTTTTAATACACACCTGAGAATTACCACGTTTGATGTTCCATATTTCTCCAAACTGTAGCCTGATAAGTCAAAGAGAGGACTCACCAAGTATCTGTCTATGAGATGTGAGCTCCAGAGGATCCAGGCCTGCCTCACCCTGGTGCCTCAGAGCACCTGCTGCAGGGCCCAGCCTGGAGAACATGCCCCACTGGGGCTCACTGACTTGCCTAGGATGCCTCAATTTTGGTTTGCAGGGGGAGTACCCACCTGCCAAGGACGGCTGCCCCTGCTGGCTGGGCGAGATGAGTTGCAGGAGCTAAGTGAGCTCGGCAGGGGAATGCCCAATCAGAAGACCCCCCCGCCCCCAACTTGGGAGTCCTGGCTACATTTGCTAGCCATGGACTTCCAAGCAAGAGCAAGTTTTGGAGTTTAAGCTTTTGTTTCCTTTGGAGTGTGTATTGGAATTGAGTGATGCAGGGTGCAAAAAGCAGAGAGGCAACTTATAATAGTAGCTCAGTAATGGGGCCATCATCACACCCAGAGTGGGTTATAAGATCCACTTGTAATTGGATCCCTGTCCGACTCAGGATGCAGCTGTCTATTTAACTGGACTCTCTCATGTGAATTGTTGCCTCAACACTTCACCAGAATAAAGGCGCCTAGGACCTGTGCCCCCTGCAAGCTTTGTCCCAAGTCCTGTTCAGTCAGACCTCTGGCCAGAGAGGGGTTTCAAAGCCTAAAGGGATTTGGTGCAGTTGGCAGCTTGTTGAGTCCACGTCACTTGGCGTGAGCTGGAGCATTCCACCCTCTCTCCCCACCCAGATTTCCTTACCTTTGTAACCAGGTCTGTGGAAGAGCTTTGTGGTCAGTCCCTGCAGATGTTAGTGTGAGGGGTTCTTCCCGCCGAGTCGGCCTTTTCATCTCTCCCTGCTGGGGGGGGGGTGTCCACAATTGTGTCCCAGAAACAAGTGTCTCTCCATGTCAGTGTGCAGGGGAGTGACTGGAAAGCCTGTCTCCTGCACCCTGGGAGAGCCAAGAACTCGACGTGAGCGAGAAGCCCTCGTGTGGATCTAAGACCTGCACTGTGAGGGAGTGATGAATTAGCCAGGAGCTCAGATTCCTTGTCGCAAAGATGAGGGTGTGGCTTGCCCTCCATTTTTTCCTGGCGGCATGCCTCTGGGTGTCAGCTGCAAGAATGAAAGTGCTAGAGCATTATTGAGCCAAGTAAAGGATGGGAACCCAGGCACACGCTGAGACATGACTGAACACTGAGGACCTCGTGTTCAGTGAAACAAGCCAGGCGCGAAAGGGACAAATATTCTATCATCCTCCTTTCATGTGGTGCCCAGAACAGGCACGCTCACAGAGACGGAAACTGGAAGGGTGTTTGCCAGGGACTGGAGGAGGAGGAAAAAGAGAGTTAATGTTTAATGGGGACAGAGTTTCAGTTTGGGAGATGACATAGTTCTGGAGATGGATGGTGGTGGTGATGTGAAATGTTGTGAATGTACTTAATGCCATTGAACTGGACACTTGAAAATGGTTAACATGGTACATATTATATTATTTTACCACAATACAAAAAAATTGTGGGAAAAAAAGAATGCAGGCGTCACTAACATGGCAAGATCTGGTACAAACTCAGGTTATAATATGAAATGTTAGTTTTTTGATTTGCCTGGTGGGATACCAGAGGACAGAATAAGAGGAGGCTGGAGCTAACCAGTGTCTCTGGTGGCCTTGGCATCTTCTGGCTGTGGTTGGGGTTGTGGCGAGGAGGACACAGGCCCAGAGTCTGGCGTGGTCTGGGAGCGGTCTGGCCTCGGTTTGTTAGTGAGGATGGTGTGAACTCCCTGGTCTTCAGGTTTCTCTCTGTCAGATGAGGGGTTCATCCCAGATGGCCTTCAACTCCTCACCCCACCCCACAGAAGTACAATTCTAAAATTGCATTTACCTTCTTTTGGTTTTATCCTATTCATCATTTATTTTCATAAACACATAGGAGCACATCATATTATTTACTAAAATTTTAAAAAGTGAAGCACATGCTCTCTCACACACACACTCACGTGCAAGTGTCTGCAGATTCTGGGGAAAGAAAGCCAACCTTTCCAAGGAAGAAATAAACACCCCAGACTGCTCCGATGCCCAGGTGGCCAGAGTCCCCGGCTCTGGAGGGGGCAGGCTGCGCTGCTCTGGGGCGCCCTCTGGTGGCCGCTCCCCACCATGGTCACTGTCACTGGAGGGTTCTCCCCAGTCGGTGCCTTGGGTGAGTAGGGACACTTGTCCGAGGAAGAGATGTACTCAGTTTGTGTTTGGTGCTTCCAGCAGAAACATGGGAAGTGACGTCTGTCTTTTCTGAAGGCCCCTTTATCAGTGGCCAGTGAAGGAGATGCCGGGAAAAAGGGGCCTATTCGTTATATTTATGCTGTGTGATATTATAGCGCAGAGGGCAAAGTCAATGAGAAGTAAGTGATTGAAACAAGCATTTTTTTCCCTTGGCAGAAATTCACTCATTAGCAATATACCTTTTTACAAAGGGAGATTAGATAAATTAGAGATTAAAGAAAGTGGAGCAGATGTTTTTCCTCTGATAAGCATCATTCTGTAAGAAAACTCTGGAGAATTAGAACCAGTGCGCGAATGCACCTCTTTTTGGTGCTAAAGAATACTAGAGGGAGGGAGCGCTGCCCCAGCCCCGGGCCACACCCAGGCCACCGGCTGGCGCGCCGACAGCAGTGCCCCTCGTGGTGGTGTCTTCTAGCTCTGTGAGCCCCGTGCCCCGTCCTGGTGGACCTTGTCTCCAATCCCTTCAATAATAGTGGTGAGGCGGCTATTAATATTATTATCTCTGTTTCACAGATGAGAAAGGAGACTGTGGCTCTGAGACAGATAACGACTTGATCAAGACCAGGGACCGCGTGGTTTCAGATAGCAGCAGCAGCAGCAGCATTGCCTGGGAGAAACACACATTGCCTTGTTAGAAACACAGATTCTTGGCAAAACTCAGTTAGAGGTGAGGCATTCTGTTTTAACGAGCCCTCCGGATGATTCTGTTGCTGCTAAAATTGGAGAACCCCTGAGCAAGAGTCCCATTTCTCACTCTCACCAGGCATCCTACTCGCTGGGAGACTTAAAAAAAACAACAAAAAACCCACAGGTGTCTGGATCCCAACCCCAGGAGACTTAGATTTAATTGCTCTGGGGTGAGGCCCAGGTAATTCTAACATGTGGCCGGGACTCAGCACCACTGGGGTAGAGGAAAGGCGTGGTGGAAATTGAATTCAGATCTGTCCTGTCTTGTCTTGAGACCTCTGCTTGGAACCACCTGACTGACCATTTCTTTGGTCTGCAACCTGCCTCAGTGGTGGGGAGAATGTAAAAGACATCCATCCACCCGACTAGTCCAGAAGGTGGAAATGGCCAGATGGCAGCTGTGTCTGCCCGCCAACCCTGGTGAGCAGGCAGGCCCAGGATTGGCTCAGGAACGGGCCTCTAAACTTTGTTGTTCCTGGAGAGGGGCTCTATGATGAACCCACCTGGGCACAGCAGCGGGGAGGACCTATTGGCTTGAGCTATTGAGAACACCTGTCTCTGGGTTCAGCCAGAGAACGAGCTCCCTGGCTGGTTAGCACCCAGCTGAAGCTGCTGTCCCTTGCAGGTGAAGCATCCTGACCAACATGCCACTGGTCCAAACCCCACCCACCTTAGGGCTGCCTTCCAGGTCTTGCTTGTCCTCCCAAGGCGCCCCATCTGGAAGAACTCTGGTGCAGTTGTGACCTCCATGCATCTTGCCTCGTCCCCTCTTCTCCACTAATCGAGTTCTGTGTGACACTGTCGTTATTTCTGTGCCCATCTTATCTTCCTCTGTGAGACTTTGAGAGCCACGTTCACACTGGGATTTGTCTCCCTGCCTCACATATAGTCTGGTGGGGCTTGGACACCTTCAGTGATCAATGAGTAGTTCTTGCAAAATGAACAAGTGAAGGAATGTCTATGTCTGAAAGATCCAGGAGCTGGGGTAGAATCGCAAGATATGAGGTATAAAAGAAGCGTTCAGGAGGTGAGTGAGAGAACTGAGGGCCCAGGAGAAGTGACTCGCAGAGCTGGGTGAGTGCCTAGGGGCTGAGGGGTGGGATTTCTCTGGAGTCATGGTTCCCAAACCAGACAGGGGCCTGTCCTGGTCCTGTTGCTTCATTCAGTTCAGTTCAGTCACTCAATCATGTCCGACTCTTTGCGACCCCATGATTCACAGCACGCCAGGCCTCCCTGTCCGTCACCAACTCCTGGAGTTCACTCAGATTCATGCCCATCGAGTCAGTGATGCCATCCAGCCATCTCATCCTCTGTCGTCCCCTTCTCCTCCTGCCCCCAATCCCTCCCAGCATCAGAGTCTTTTCCAATGAGTCAACTCTTCACATGGGGTGGCCAAAGTACTGGAGTTTCAGCTTCAGCATCATTCCTTCCAAAGAAATCCCAGGGCTGATCTCCTTCAGGATGGACTGGTTGGATCTCCTTGCAGTCCAAGGGACTCTCAAGAGTCTTCTCCAACACCACAGTTCAAAACCATTGATTCTTCTGTGCTCAGCCTTCTTCACAGTCCAACTCTCACATCCATACATGACTACTGGAAAAACCATAGCCTTTACTAGATAGACCTTAGTCGGCAAAGTAATGTCTCTGCTTTTGAATATGCTATCTAGGTTGGTCATAACTTTTCTTCCAAGGAGTAAGCATCTTTTAACTTCATGGCTGCAGTTACCATCTGCAGTGATTTTGGAGCCCCCCAAAATAAAGTCTGACACTGTTTCCACTGTTTCCCCATGACGTGATGGGACTGGATGCCATGATCTCCGTTTTCTGAATGTTGAGCTTTAAGCCAAACTTTTCACTTTCCTCTTTCACTTTCATCAAGAGGCTTTTGGGTTCCTCTTCACTTTTTGCCATAAGGGCGGTATCATCTGCGTATTTTAGGTTATTGATATTTCTCCCGGCAGTCTTGATTCCAGCTTGTGCTTCTTCTAGACCAGCGTTTCTCATGATGTACTCTGCATAGAAGTTAAATAAGCAGGGTGACAATATTAAGGTCTTGCTTTCCTGAAACTGCAAGGTTGGCTCAATTCCTCATGTCTCCAGCTTTTGACACATGGAGGTGGCCTGACACTTGCATGCTTTTTCATTCTTATAGATGCCGTTTCAAGTCCTTCATCTCGAGGAGGAGGGGAGATCCATTTCTTCCTATAACAAAAAAATAAGCTTCCTATAACAAAAAAGCCTTATAATGGGGCCCCTGTAGCCGGCAAACTGCCCCAGGAGAGAATAATATGTGATAATTATATTTTTTCAGTTTCAGTTCAGTTAAGTTCAGTTGCTCAGTCATGTCCAACTCTTTGCGACCCCGTGAATTGCAGCACACCAGGTCTCCCTGTCCGTCACCAACTCCTGGAGTTCACTCAAACTCAGGTCCATCAAGTCGGTGATGCTTTCCAGCCATCTCATCCTCTGTCATCCCCTTTTCTTTCTGCCCCCAATCCCTCCCAGTATCAGGGTCTTTTTCAATGAGTCAACTCTTTGCACGAGGTGGCCAAAGTACTGGAGTTTTAGCTTTAGCATCAGTCCTTCCAAAGAACACCCAAGACCAATCTTCTTTAGAATGGACTGGTTGGATCTCTTTGCAGTCCAAGGGACTCTCAAGAGTCTTCTCCAATACCACAGTTCAAAAGCATCAATTTTTCAGCACTCAGCTTTCTTCACAGTCCAACTCTCAACATCCATACATGACCACTGGAAAAACCATAGCCTTGACTAGACAGACCTTTGTTGGCAAAGTAATGTCTCTGCTTTTGAATCATTTCTTCATTCAGCAGATGTTTATTGGGTAGCTTGTGTATACTGGATGCTCAGTTCAATGAGACAGTGAGAAAGTGAAGGACATACAAACAAGTAGTGCGCTACATACAAACAAGTTCCATTCTGAGAGCATGTTTGTAAGTCCAATTTGTTCATAAATCCAATAGAGTTAGCCTGGGAACCCAACTAACACGATCAGCTTATAAGACTGCACTGTAATAGGTCTATAATACTTTTCATGCAAATAATGCATAAAAACACAAAAAATGTTTTCGATCTTATAGGATAGTACCTTGAAAAGTACAGCACGACAGCTGGCACACAGAGGCCAGCATCAGTGAAGAGGCAAGAAGGGCAGCTCAGGTGGGAGATAGTAGAGCTGGAGGATAGTCAGCAACAGGAGACGGCGGGCGAGCTGCAGTTTCAGTCACACCTGACGCTGACGGCGCAGATTCGGGTTCCTTGGCTGGGTTCAGTTCAGCCTTCAACCCTCTTGCTTCCGGACATCGTGGGCTTGATGATGCATGACTGTATACTGTAGTGTACCGCAAAGCACACACACGCACGACGGGACAGTGCATGCCAGACACGAGGACTCGCTCACGCGATCTTACTCGATTGGACGTGGAAACACGTTTGCCTCTTTGAAAGTCTGCCACTTGAATGTTCGTATGTAGGGGACTGAAACCGCGCTACTGTTTAAAAGGTTCTATGGTGGGGAAAACGTGTTTCTCTGGAGGCATCAAGGACAAGCTCCTAAGCCAGCGCTGGGGAGGGGGCGTGGTGAGAGCAGCCCAGGAGAGGTGGGGAAGATGCCGTCTAAGGCAGAGGGTTTGGCAGGTGGGGAGGAGGGAGGCGTGTGCCACCATAGGCGCGGGGGCCAGGAGAGAGAGGAAGCCTGGCTATGCTGATGGGAAATGTGAGCAGAGGGGGAGCAGAGACTAGGCATCGCACCTGCCCTTTGGGAGCTCATCCCGAGAGCTCAGGGAGTCTTCCCGGGAGGCAGAGCAGAGGGCAGCACCAGAAGGGTTTGGCCAGAAGACGTGCGCTTAGCTTGGGAAGTCGGACACTGCAGGCCTGTGCAGAAGCACAGGGAATGACGAACTGCATCTGCATGTGTCCGTCGCCCGCTTTCTTTCTTTTTTAATATTTATTTGTTTGACTACTCCCAGTTGGTCCATGTTGTGGCACATGGGATCTTCCATCTTCATTGCAGTGTGTGGGATCTAGTTCCCTGACCAGGGATTGAACCTGGGCCCCCTGCATTGGGAGCACAAGGCCTTAGCCCCAGGACCCCCAGGGAAGTCCCCCATCACCCACGTTTGATAGCGATCAATTCACAGCTCACTTGGTTTTCTCTCTTCTCTTGCTCACTCTCCTTTAGCCCTACCTGGATTATTCTGAAGCAGGTCCCTGGCATCTTGTCATTTCTTCTGTAAACATTTTAATAATGTGTCTCTGAAAGATAAGAACTCCTTTAAAAAATAATCATGGTATCATTATGGGAAAGATTGAAGGCAAAAGGAGAAGAGGGTGGCAGAGGGTGATAATTGGATAGCATTACTGACTCAGTGGACATGAACCTGGCCAAATTCCGGGAGAGAGCGAAGGACAGGGAGGCCTGATGCGTTTCAGAACATGAGGTCACAAAGAGTTAGACACGACTTGCTGACTAAACAGCATCATTATGTAACAGTTCTAAACAACACTAAATAACTAAGTAAGTGAGTGAAGTCGCTCAGTTGTGTCCGATCCTTTGTGACCCCATGGACTGTAGCCTACCAGGCTCCTCCATCCGTGGGATTTTCCAGGCAAGAGTACTGGAGTGGGTTGACATTTCCTTCTCCAGGGGATCTTCCTGACCCAGGGATTGAACCCAGGTCTCCCACACTGCAGGCAGATGCTTTACCGTCTGAGCCACCAGGGAAGCTCCCCAGGAGTACTGGAGTGGGTTGCTATTTCCTGCTCCAGGGGATCTTCCCAACCCAGGGATCGAACCCAGGTGTCCCGCATTGTGGGCAGACACTTTACTGCCTGAGCCATCAGGGAAGCCCTAAATAACTAAATACCCAGTCTTAAATTTCTCCTTATTTTATATGTATACACACACACACATATATACACAAACTGATTTTATATATCAATGAGCAAATTGTATAAAATGTTTCTTATAGTCTTTTGATCCAGTAATGTTCATATGTTACAATTGTTGATATTTCTTAAGTATATTATTGTCTGTACCCCTTTCATCTCTCTCTCTATTTCTCCTTGTATTTCTCTGCAGTATATTGGTTAAAGAATGCTATTTTGAGTTCTATAGTGTTCTCCACAGTTTAGATATACTGACTGCTCACAGTGGTGTCATTTAACATGTTCTTCTGTTCTCTTTAATTCCTGTAAATTGGGGGTGGATGAAATTCAGAGTTGGTCCTGTGAGTGAGCAGACCTCATAGAATCTGTGTTGGTTTAGGACTTTCTAGTATCTTAGTAATTTTTCACGGTGCCCAAAGAATATTTAACAGTTCAGTTGACTGAGTAGTTATATTTAAACAGCCTACTAAATATTTATGCCCTAGCAACTTAGTGGCCTTTTGAAAATTAATATGCATAAATTGAATGAAAAAAAATTTCATTGCATTTTAAAGCACAATTTCTTACTAGTTGAGCATGGAAGAGCTTCTCACACCTTGGAATCCTATTGGACACCACCACCCTTATTTCCTCTTTCATATTTATTTTTGCAAGATTTTACTTTTTTTGTGGTAAAATAGACAAAACACAGGATTTCCCAGGTGGTTTCGTGGTAAAGAATCTGCCTGCCAGTGCAGGAGATGTGGGTTTGATCCCTGGGTCAGGAAGATCCCCTGGAGGAGGAAATGGCGACCCACTCCAGTATTCTTGCCTGGAGAATCCCATGGAGAGAGGAGCCTGGCAGGCTGGGCTACAGTCCGTGGGGTCACAAAGAGTTGACCATGTCTGAGCAACAGTGCATATGCAGACAAAACATAAAATGTACCATTACAACCACTTCAAAGTGTGCAACTTAGTGGCATTAAGCCCATTCAAAATGTTGTGCAACCACCACCATCAAACCCATTAAGCTCTTAACTCCCCAATCTTCCCTTTCACTAACCTGGACCAGGCGTTATTCTTTCTGACTCTAAGAAATTAGCTACTCCAGCTACCTCAGCTCAGATGGCAAAGAATCTGCCTGCAATGCAGGAGACCCAGGTTCGATCCCTGGGTCGGGAAGATCCCCTGGAGAAGGGAATAGCAACCCACTCCAGTATTCTTGCCAAGGACAGAGGAGCCTAGCAGGCTGCAGTGCATGGGGTCGCAAAGAGTCAGACATAACTAAGCGACTAACTCACAGCTGCCTCAGAAGAGTGGAATCATACGGTATTTGTCCTTTTGTACTTGCTTGTCTTACCTCGCGTGATGCTGTCAAGGTTCGTCTGTGTTGTGGCATGTGCTAGCGCTGCGCTCCTTTTCAGGGCTGAATACCACCCCATTGTATGCGTGCGCCGCGCTTTGTCCGCTGTTCCTCTGTTGATGGAAGTGCCTCTGTTTGGGCTGTTGCCCCCTGTTGGCTGTTGTGAGTAGTGCTTCTGTGAACCCTGGTGCAGAAGCATCTGCTGAGTCCTCGCTTTCATGTCTCTGGGGGTATTTAGCAAGATGCTCACTTCTGTCACATCGGCCTGGGTACCCAGACTCACAAAGATGCGCTGTCCTTGGAAGGAGTGTGGGCTGATCTCACGAGGAAAACGAGAACTGCCTGAACTCATGGTTTGCACCATGCTGACAGTTGTTGAATTCTGCTGTATCCCTTAAAAATTCAACATCTGTGGCAGCCATGTGAGTTGAAGGAGGTGCCTCAGCTGCAGTTTGGCTTGGAAATTGCAGGTGTCAGGTTTATATTTGGGAAGACCTTCTGACTTGCAGGGGGTTGAGGAGGCTGGGGACCCACACACAGGGGACGGTAATGGGGGCTGAGGCAGGGATGTTGAACTTGAGAGGTGTGGAGGGAGCCAGTGACTCTCACTAGAGTTGCCTTTTGTTCAAAGGGAGAAACTTCTCAGAGCCGCCGCAGCCTGGTGAGCACAGGAAGGCACCGTGCAATGGGGTGGCCACCTTTGGTCTCCAAACAGCGATGATGAACCCGTCAGGAGGCTGAGGCCAGTCACCATGGCGACCTCTATCCCAGTTTCTGAGTAGCTCTTAGGTGCAGCTCTTATCCCTACAAGTGCTTCACAGATAAATAAGTTGGCAAATCAGCCCGTTCTTGCCTTGGCTTTTCTTCGTCTGTTCGGATCTTCTGCCCGGAAGAGCAGAGGGCAGGCAAGTGTCGAACTGTCTATACTAGGGCAGTGGCTTCAGTTCGGAGGTGGAGACCCTGGCTCGTTAGAATACTCTTTTTTGCTAGGTTGAAGGAATGAAAATTTCTTATAGATTTGGTGGGGGAAAAAAAAAAGAATCCAGTGTTTTGTCTAACTTTCAGTGGATCGCTGAAACTGCCCTGATGACTGGCAGGCAGGAGGCATTCCGCTGTACTTCTCTTCTCGTTCTGAAGGTTATGCTCACCTGCCCGTGATGGCTGGTGACACTGTCAGAAATTGCTCTCTGACCCCGGAAGAGGTTCTCATAGCGCTCGGTGATCACCCTGTGTGGTAGGACCAAGTCTTCGCTGCTTTATCCAGAAGGCGTTCTCTGATAGCTCCCTTCTGCTGGACTCAGAGACTCTCTCCAGCAGGGGGGAGGCAGCGCCAGCCCTGCCGGTTGTGGGAACGTGGTTCTCCCCTGTGACATGAGACTCCCAGGGCCTCCTGTGCAGGGTCGGGGGTGGCTGTCGGCCTCCTCAGATCACCCAGAAGCGCTTCAGGAAGAGCTTCGTCAAGTGCCAAGAGCCAGTCAGGCAGTATCCCAAGCCAGGAATCCATGACCCGGAGCAGGCTCTAAGCTGTGGAAACTCAGGAAACCCAGCCGTGTCCCCACAGGTGCCGTCGGTGACACCAGGTCTCCTGGCAGCTCTGAGTTCTCACGGTGAGTTCGTGTTGGTGCCCCATCGATCGTGTTGACCTGAGAGTCAGCGCGTCCCTGCCCCGCATCACGCTGCAGAGAGGTGTTTACGACGGGCGATTCCTCAGTATTTATAGAGCACCTCTGGGGAGCCAGCGTTGTTCTTCGCTCCGCCAGCACCAGGAGGGCAAATAGACTTTCTCCCTGGTCACGTGGGGGCTGCCGTGAGGGTGAGAAAGACATAAAAAAACCACAACAGCAACAGCAGGTAATCCCCACGCGAATGAATGTGTGGCTAACTGTGGCAAATGTCAGGAGGGAAGAATGAAGGGTGAGAAGAGATTCTCACAGGAGGGCTGAGAGGGGGAGTGGCTCTGTGAGGAAATAGCTTGGGCCCAAGACCTGTGGTGAATGGAGGTGACCCCGGGAGACCCCCCACCCTCCAAGGAAGGCCTGAAGGCCAGTGTTACCCAGTTAGCCATCAAGGTGACTGGCGATGAGCTGGAAAGGGCAGCAAAGCCGTGTCACCCAGGGTTCCACAGCCCATGTCATCTGACCTGCCATGGAAACTACCCAGGGTTCATAAGCAGGGTGGCGCCCCACGTTTAGAAGGGTCTGTCTGACTGCTGCTTGGAGGAGAGGCCACAGCAGGCAGAGCAGACGTGGGAAGCAGGAGTCGCTGCGTGTCCCCAGGTGGAGGTGCTGGGGCTGCGAAAGGAGCTGTAGGATTGCAGAGAGCGGGGCTGGGCTGGGTGCACAGGGCGCCAGTGAGGGGGCGGCCAGGCCTGGACGCAGCCCGGGCTCCTGGTGGAGGTGAAAGTCGCTCAGTCACGTCTGACTCATTGTGACCTCATGGACTATACAGTCCGTGGAATTCTCCAGGCTAGAATAATGGAGTAGGTAGACTTTCCCTTCTCCAGGGGATCTTCCCAACCCAGGGATCGAACCCAGGTCTCCTGTATTGCTCCTGGTGGGTACAGCCAAATGCAGGAAGCCCTGTTTACTGAGGGGCACTGGAATCCTGGGCCAGGCACGTGTAAGCTTCCTAGATCTTCTGGAGCCAAGTGCCACACACTGGGTGTCTTGTGTGTGTGCTTCGTCGCTCAGTCGTGTCCTACTCTTTCGACCGCATAGACTGTAGCCTGCCAGGCTTCTCTGTCCCTGGGATTCTCCAGGCAAGAATAGTGGAGTGGGTTGCCATTTCCTGCTCCAGGGTGTCTTAAAGCAAAGCAGTTCATTTATTTGATGCCAGCCGAGAAGTCTGGCATCCAGGTGTCTTCTGGGCTGTGCTGTCTTTGAAGTCCCTCCGGGAGGACCCCTCCTTGCCCCTTCCAGCTCCTGGTGGCCCCCGGTGTTCCACAGCTGGCGGAGCATCGCTGTGCCCTCTGCCTCTGTCTTTGGGACGTCTCCCTGAGTCTCTGTGTCTTTCCATCTCTGCCTTCTCACAGGGACCCCAGTTGATTCGGAGCCCACCACACACCACTGTGACCTCTCCTAAGTCACTGACATCTGCAGTCAGGTCCCATTTGGAGGTACGAGGGGTTATATCTTTTTTGGGGGGTGGG
>SJYA01001381.1:41376-86354 GCA_006410615.1 Neotragus moschatus | reverse complement strand
GGGGGGGGGGGGTGGGTGGGTGGGGGGAACACAATTAAACCCATAACAGGCATGCTGTGTTTGAGGTGGTTGTAGACCTCCAAGTCAAGAATGGCAACTGAGCCTCAGAAATGAAGGTTGGGTTTAGACCCCACATGAGATGGATGGGATCTGGTAGTGAAGAAACGTTGGATAAAAAGGAAGAACTTGAACTCAGTCTTGAGGACCTCCAGAGGCCAAGAAACTTGAAAAGGAGACTGAAGAGGCAGTTACACAGATCAAACCTCGTGTTCTTCCACAGACTGGAAAGTTTCCCATCTGGGACATGACAGACCTGAAGAATTCTGGATCCTAGAGGCTGAATATCTGTTACTACTCAGTGTTACCCATAATTAAGGATTCATGCAGTTTGTGCTCTTGAGTGAAAGAAACTTTGATTAATCTCTTTTGGAAAAGAGAACACACCTTTTCTGAGGGAAGTCAGCCACTTGATGTCTTCCTTCTCAAGTTTATCATTTCACCTCTCAGTTGTACCCAGCAAAGCCTCTCTCACTGGACTCGCTCCTGGGAGGTTATGAAGGACGCTATTGTTCCAAGGTAGTCGAGATGCAGAGTGAAATGAAAATGGACAGCTGTACACTGGTCTGAGCCAAGGGGCAGGTTCCCCTGATGTCTGTCCCCTGGGTGGAGCCTCCTCCCAGATGAAGCAGTGTGCTTGCCCAGAATCTTGGTCGAGGCGGAGCGGGGAGCTGTGGAGGAACGGGTATGGGAACCAGCACGTGAGTCAGTGGGCTCGGCACTTCACGTCCGCTCTCCTGGGAGAGGTGCTAGCATCCTCCCCACGCTGCAGACAGGAAGTGGATGCGCCAGGAGATCCACTGATTCATCCAGGGCCACGTAGCAGAGCTGGGATGTTTTTTCTCCCCGCTAAGCATGCCTTCAGTATGGTCTATCTGACCCTGAAGGAAGCTTGCCAGGCCCGCCCCAGTCACATTTACGAGACACAGTGGCTGCCTATCCTAGAGAATGAAGTCCCTGGCCCAGGATGGCAGGATGAGGGAGCTTTCATGGCTTTGTGTACCATCTGGGGGAATTTGGGATCTTTTATCTGCTGCTCACATAATGAAGCCTATTGACTCAAAATCCCCCCCCACTGGTGGAGGAAAGAGTTTTATTTGGGAAAATATCGCTGGTGGTTTTGATGTTTCCTGCTCTTCCAGATTAAGGATGATCTCTGCTGGGCCCTGGAGCCGGAGGGGACATGCTGGTTGGGTTGGCCCTTCCTTTGGCCTTGCTGAAGGGCCTGCTGAGTTTTCAGATCATCTGAAGCTTTAATCTAAGACTAGGAGGCCTCGAGCGCCCATGTGGTGGAGCCTGTGACCCTGGGGCGCAGCACAGCGCTCCAGCTTAGCTGGTGTGTGGTGGCCTGAGCAGAGCTGGAGGTGACCGTCAGAGCCCCCAGAGAGATCTGGGATTGAGCCCCAGCTCTGCTGGCTGTGACTTTGAGTACATTGTTTAACGTCTTTGGGGCTGACTTTCTTCATTTCGAAATGGGAGCATTTTTCTCTTATGATTGAGAATAACATGAATGCTATGACACAGTGAACCTCCATAATAAGGGAAAGAGTATAGCTTTGCTAGACCCTGATGCTAGGAAAGACTGCAGACAAAAGGAGAAGGGAGTGACAGGATGAGAGGGTTGGATGGCATCACTGACTCAATGGACGTGAATCTGAGCAAACTCCAGGAGGTAGGGAAGGACAGGGAACCCTGGAGTTCTGCAGTCCATGGAGTCACAGAGAGTCAGACGTGAGTGAGTGACTGAACAACAAGGGTGACCAGCTTGCCCAGGTTTTCTGGTTTAAACCTAAAAATCCCTTGCCCTGGGAACTGGGAACAGTCCCAACAGAACTGGGACATTTGGTCACTCTGTGCTTGGTACAAGGTAGCCGCTCAGTAATAAAGATGACTAACCTGCCTTGTTGCCTTCCCTCAAGTCACGCCGTGCTGGTACTCAGTGGTGGAGCCAACTTTTCCTCGAGTCGAAGGAGGGAAGTCTTCTGCATCCTTCCCATGGATAACGGTGCCTTTGAGAGAGAGGTGTTGAAATGACAGCTCTATGAGTTCCCTCTGATCTCCACCAGGCTGCGTCTAAAGCCCCCTGAGGTGTGTGACCCCCATTTACAGAACTGCCGATCCAAGCAGAAGTACAAACAGTGTGCTTGGAATCTGGTGCAGATTATAGTCTTTTGGGGGAGGCAAATGACCTCCTGAGGTGGGCCAGCCAGGTGGTTATTTCTTATTTTGGGGTGGACAGAGCAAGGCACAAATCATCCAGAATCTAAATCCTCTGGCAGCAGGAACTGAGGCAGGCAGGAAAGATCTCCCGTTCTGTGCAAGGAAATCCAGATCTCCCCATGAGCAATCTCTGTGTGAATTAAGCTCCTGAAATTGTGCTAAACTATTCGATTTAAATACTGGTCTGTCTAGGGATGAAGACCCAGGCAGTGTAGATTCCCATTAATAATGAATGATTTGCTCTATCCTAATCCTGTTAAGCATAAAGCTCTCTGCAAATGTATAATATTAGTGACAACGTGTGTTTGTGAATTAAGCCCTTGGTGTATCAGGTTTATGAGCCTAATTGTCTATTCAAAAGGCTATCACTTTATCATGTCATGAAAATTAAAAAGGTCCCTTTTGTTGGACTGTTCTGTTAATCCTCCGAACGGTATTTTCTCTTTCTTTCTCATTTTCTTCTTATTGAGCTTTATTAGGATTTAAATGCAACTGAAGCAAATCCTGCCGTTCCACTGAAATTGATTATTAAAATAACGCCGATAATTATACATAGGTCCTAGAAAATAACACATACGGCACCCTTGCAGGGAGATTAAGGGTTCCCCTCCTCAGATTATGCTAAAGAAGACACAGGGCACTAAAAATAGAGCAGTACAATGTATCTCTGAAACAGGTTAAAGATTTAGTGACAGTTCTACCTCAAGGAAGTCTGAGTAATTTCTGCTAAAATTATCATCCGGATCCAAAAATGACATTTGAAAGGAAGGTCTGAATGATCCGTTTGCTGGTGATCCTAACATCAGGCACTTCCATGGTTGGGAGTGCCTTCCTGTTCAGCTCTTTCATTCATTTTCTTCCAACTATGCCTTTTTCTTTCTTGAAAGAAAAAAAAAAAGATCCTTTCACATGAAAAAATTTTGGTGCCTGGTCTCAGTCACAAAATAGCACTCAGGGGAAAGTTGTAGCTAAATTCTGCTGGGCTGTATTTGAACACCAAAAGAATTCATCGCTCTTTTTTGAAAGTTAAAAAACAACCTTTTCTTTTAGTGTGTGTTTAGAAAACTCAGAAGGATCTTTGCTTTTATACTTCAACTGACTCAGGACTTGTAAGTGCTTTGTTTGAAGATAATTGGCTTTTGAAAAACAAAGTTTGGGGAGCAGAGAAAGTGCAGCCTCAGTGCCCTGCAGCCACCTGGCACATCCCTCCCTTTACAGGGACGTCCAGAGAGTCCGTTTGAGTGTTCATAGCAGTGGACCAAGGGACAGATGACTGAGCATACAGAAGGCGAGGAGCTGACCCAGGAGGGGCACCTAGGAAGTCACGGGGCTGCTTTTTCAGTCAGGTGAATTTTCCTTTCAAAAATAATTTCATTTAACTGATTAAAAAAAAAAATTTTTTTTTTTAAATGTGGGCCATTTTAAAGGTCATTATTGAATTTGTTACATTATTGCTTCTGTTTTGTGTTTTGGATTTTTGGCCACCAGGAATATGTGGCATCTTAGCTCCTCGACCAGGGATTGAAGCTGGCAGTGGAAGATGAAGTCTTAACCACTGGATATCAGAGAAGTCCCCCCAAATAATTTTAAAAACACTCATGTTGGGAGACTAGACAGGTTTTCCAGTTAGGCTCCAATTAGATTAGAATCACAGACTATAAAGGTGGAAGGGACCTTCTAGGACACAGCATAGTCCAGACAACATATATGGATGGATGCCCTTATGGTAGGATAGCTTTTCTCCTAGAAAATTCATTGGGTGCTTGAAAATTGCCCAATGCCAGTTAGAGTCATAGTTGGTAAATAAGGAGGCTCACCAAACAGAGAGCTTTGGTTTTGCCCATTTGACGTTTGCTTTCCTTCTTTTGATGCTGCTCCCTAACTTTTCTTTAAGGAAAGCACCCACTCCCTGCTCTCAGTCTGCAGGGATGGGAAGGGACCCACTCACCTAATGCCCCTGGCTTTTGCCCATCGGCAAATCCTTCATGGTGATTGTTCAGGATTGACACGGCCTAAATGAGCCAGTGAGAGACAGGCCCTGAACTCGTGTTGCCACCTCTGGGGTGAAAGGAGGGTGAATTCTTGAGCTACTGGCTGACATCTTGCCACAAGGGAGGAGCCAGTGGGGAAAAACACAAACTCAGAGAATCCAGAGCTGGAGAGAGACCAGGGCTGCAGCCCTACCTGCACCTGACTTTCCAGTCTTTCCCTTTTTATGTTCCAAGCCTGTTTGAGTTGGAGTTTCTATCACTTAAACATAAAAGGGTTCTGCATGTTAGTGTTGTCAAGCGGGATAAAATACTTTAGAAAGTAATATTTGAAATAAAGTGATAGATTAATATTCCTACATGGCTTTGTTAAAAAGGAATTAACGCTTCTTTGTGTCCTCATCACAGAGCCCAGGTCACCTTTGGAAGGTAGGGTGATACCATAGTTAATGGGAAAGAGCAGAGTGTGGTTTTCCATCTTAGAGGCATCTGATTTTAATTGTGGTGGAAATAAGAAAGTCTATATTTGCATGTTATAGGTGCCAGTCATGTTAGATCTGTATCCTAAACTCTAATCTGTTATACACCAGTCTCTGGACTGGCCTCAATCCTGAATTAGAAACTGTTGGTTTAGGTGTTGGGATGAGGTGGTCCAGAAGAAGTATAAACCCACAGCTTTGGAAGAGGGTGTTAGTTCCCAATATCTGTAACCAGAGCAACAAGCTTACTAGATTTATCATCGCATAATTTTCATCAGTCAGGCTCTGGGCCCAGCTTACCTGGGTCCTCTGCTTGGGGTCTCATAAGGCAGCAGTCTTAATATAGGTGAAGCCAGTTTCTATCTGGAACTTGAGAGTCCTCATTCAAGCTCACATGGTAGTTAGCAGAATTCAGTTGCTCTTGGTTGTGGGTCCCGTTTTCTGTCAGTTGGTGACACTGTCAGCTCCTTAGTAGGTGCTCTGACAACATGGAAACGTACTTCTTCAAGGCCAGTTTGTCAGTTCTTATTGCTGCGGCACCAAATTATCACAAAGGTAGTGGCTTAAAACAACACCAGCGTATTACTTTATGCTTTCCGTTCTGCAGAGGTCTGGGCCCAGTTTGAATCAACTGGTTTCTCTACTTTGGGTCCCACAAGATGTTGGGATCACAAGGGCTGTGATCCTTTCTGGAGGTTTTGGGGAAGTAGCTGCTTCTAAGCTCACTCTGGTTGTTAGCAGGATTCCGTTCCTTGTGGTTGTAGGACTGTAGCCCATTTCCTTGCTGGCTATCAACTGGGGGCCACCTTTGGCTCCTAGAGACCTTTCTCTGGTCCTTGTACTTGGCCCCTACGTCTCAGAACCAGCAACAGTGCCTTGAATCCTTTGACTCCGGAAGCCTCTCTGGCTTCCTGTTGGCTGAATCTCACCTTCCTCTCAGCATTTCTCTGACTCCAGCCAGAGAAGTTTCTGTGTTTTTAATGGTTTATGTGGTGAGACTGAGCCCACTCACATAATCCAGGGTAATCTCCTTGGAAGTCTGTAATCTTAATCGCATCTGCTGAGTCTCTTTTGTTACCTAATGAGTTCCTGGAATTAGAGCATGGGCATCTTCACTGGGATAAGGGGATCATTCTGCCTACCAAGCCAATGAAGAGAGTCTCATTCCCTTGGCTAGAATGGAGGTGGGATGTGACATAATCACAGGAAGGACTATCCAGTCACTTCTGCTCTTCTCTGTGGGCCAGAAGCACATTCCAGGTTCTACCTGCACTCAGGGAAGGGGACAAAGGGCACGTTCACCATGGGGGTTAACTGAGAGCTGAGTGGCCTCATGGTTGTTGAACTAGGTGACCTTTCAGATCGGTGCTCCAGTGAGAGAAGGAGGCAGGCCCTCTTCCAGCCTTACCAGAATGTTCTTTCCCAACCCAGGTCAGCTCTGGACAGCTTTCTCTTGCCTGGGTCTTCCCTCTCTGATTTACTACTGTTTCTCCCTACCTATGTGAGTTAGTTGGGAATTTTGAGGTTTCATCTAGAGTGGCCTGGCCAGGCCTTACTTTTATACTTTAGCCCTGAAGCATCTATTTCTCTGGGCTGAGAAGAGTGAGTCTAAGGTTTAGATGGGGAGTTATTTTGTGCCTGAGTGCGGGCTATGCTGCAAGCCATGTAATATGTGACTTGGGGTCCACGTATAGGGCGGGCTCTTGGGCCCACCTGCCTCTGGTACAGCCTGTGGAGTGAGGGGATGTGACACAATGCAGGGAGAGCGGGGTGGTCCTTCCTACCCTGGGGGACATCTGAGGAGAGCGTTGAACACCATGCACACACTCTTGGGAATGTAAATTAATGCAGACACTATGGAGAATGGTATGGAGATTTCTTAAAAAACTAAAACTACCCTGTTACCCAGCAATCCCACTACTGGGCATATACCCTGAGAAAATCTTAATTGAAGAAGACACATGTACCCCAGTGTTCACTGTAGCACTGTTTACAATAGTGAGGACATGGAAGCGACCTAGATGTCCACTGATAGATGAATGGGTACGGAAGTTGTAGTATATATATACAATGAAATAGTACTCAGCCATAAAAAGGAACTCATTTAAGTCATTCTAGTGAGGTGAATGGACCTAGAGCCTATTATACAGAATGAAATAAGAAAGAGAACAAATATCGTATATTAATGCATATATATGGAAGCTAGAGAAACGGTATTGATGAACCTGTCTGCAGGGCAGAGATAGAGATGCAGACAGAACAGACTTGTGGGCGCAGCAGGGGAGGGAAAAGGTGGGGGATGGGCAGAGCAGCACTGAACCGGATCGTTACAGTATGTAAAACAGACGACCAATGGGAAGTCGCCATCTAACGTGGTATGTAAAACAGACGACCAATGGGAAATTGCCGTCTAACGCGGTATGTAAAACAGACGACCAATGGGAAGTCGCCGTCTAATGCAGGGTGCTCAGCAGGGCGCTCAGCGACAGCCTGGAGGGGTGGGATAGGGAGGGAGGCTCAGGAGGGTAGGGACGCATGTATACC
Source organism: Neotragus moschatus (assembly GCA_006410615.1). Lineage (NCBI taxonomy): Eukaryota > Metazoa > Chordata > Mammalia > Artiodactyla > Bovidae > Neotragus > Neotragus moschatus. The sequence goes on along the minus strand of SJYA01001381.1, from coordinate 79,066 downwards.
TACGGCTGATTCAGGTTGTTGTGTGGCAGAAGCCAACACAATATTGTAAAGCAATTATCCTCCAATTAAAAATAAATTCGAAAACACACACACACACACACACACACACACACACACACACAGAAGTGTTGTGCCGAGAGTTCACTCTCCTTGGCCTTGTTCACATTGGCTGCATTCTCAACCCTCTTCTTCCCATTTCTCCAAAAATTATTTGCAAAAAGATATTCTTACTGACATTCCTAACCATTTACCAGGCATCAAGATAGAGCCCCTCTTAGGGTGTGAATGAGTCCCAGTCCTCCCGTGATAATAGCTTGGCTGTGGTCTCAGCTACTACAAACTGGGTGTCTTGTTAAGTAGAGGTTTATCGCAATTGCAGCAAAAAAGAGTACAAAATGCTGTTAAATATTAGAGTACAAAACTGTTTCCTGTGTTTCTGCTCTTCAACAAAACACAAATATGTTCCTCTCCCAAATAGTGCTGCTTCTTTTTTATCTTTTCTGAAATAGACGGTTTTGCATTTAGTCTTATCTAGAAAACAGCCAGTTTCTGTCTCCCCTGACATCTACCATATTCAGGCTCTTAGGGAGTTTTGAAATGTGTGTGTGTGTGTGTGTGTGTGTGTGTGTGTGTGCGTGTGCGTGCGTGCGTGTGTATGCGCATGCATGTATGTGTTTATGACTGGTTATCTTTTTGATAGGTGGCAGTCCACAAATTGACTGTCTTTAAATGAATTGAATAACACTAAAATATTGTCCCTACTCATTGTCAATTTTATGGTGAATATTCTAAGCCATGAAGTGGCAGCTGTCATTTTTTGTTTCCACTTAATAGTGGAATAGCTCAAACATCTCCCTATCTTTCTTAAGACCTAAATCTACTCATCTTCCATGTGTGAAAAGAGATGAGAAAAATATATACATGCCCTGTCGGTTCTGGGTATGCATTTTGTCAGCGCCATGAACTTGCTGGGGATCAGTCTTAAATGTCCAGCTTAAGTTGAAACTCGAAGAGAAACTGTACACTGTGATGTGATGCTCTTGGTCCAGTGGTTTTACAGGCAGACTAATTCTGAGATATATTTAACTAGGCCGGAGTATCAGAGATTTTGATAGATAAGAATAAGAGCTCTAAAAGGATCCTCTGATAAATTAAGCCTTACTTCACTGTCTTATTCTGGTCCTTTGACAAAGCCCTTTCATCCAAGTGTCTGGGCTTTCACCTTCATTACTACATCATTCTTTAGACAGATCACCTTATATCATGTAACAGATCCCAAGCTCTGAGGCTCAGTGGACTCTCTTCCCTTTTTTGACCTGATTTGTCCTCGTAGCTGCTGACTTGTTCCTCTTTCTTGCTGTGAAGACCGGCAAGTGGAAGAGAACCTCAGGTTAATGGTGACTTTTGCCCAAGGTCCTAAATGTTCCCAGGTGGAGATGGTGCAGAGAATGCAAAGTGAAGGACGCCATTTTCTGACTTATTGGTAAATAGCCGGGTGCCCCCGTAGCCGAGTAGAGTGAATCTGAGGGGACGGGGGCTCCCTGGTGTTCCCAGCTGCCCTGTGCATGTTGCCTAATGTCCTGGGCTCCACAGAACATTCAAAAAATTAACACACTCACCAAATATATTTTTCTTGCTCATTAACTCGATAAAGCCCACTGGTTTTTTAGAATCACAGCAGCAAGTTGTAAATGATGTATGAAATGAAAAATCTTTTCTCGCCCAGTGAACAGGGAGAACTGACAGTGCTTTCTCACTGCGTTGCTTACAGTCACGTCTAAACGCGGAGATGGCCACGTACCAGCAGTGACCTCAGTAGACGTCCGGGGTGAGCACGTGTGAGCTCATCGTCAGACCCCCTGTGTCCCCAGGAATTCCTCCTCCTTCACATACTCTGCCAGAGCCCAAAGAGTATGTGGCTGAGAGAAACACAGCGAGTGCCCCAGCTGTCTGCCCTCTGGGGACAGCAGTGGCCTGGGTTCTGACTGGATGTCAGGACCATCCCTCGGTGGCCACTGGTGTCTGAGGCTTAATTTTCGTCATGCAGTTGCAGTGGTGGTAATATGTCGTTCAGCTGCTGCTCTTCACTCACTTGATAAACTAACACCTATCTGCAAGCTCATACACCCAGCACTGGGCCAGGCATCGTGAAGGACAAAATAAACATAAAACAGGAAATTCCAGCTCTGCATTCAAACTGCCTGTAAGATGACGAAATGGGGAATTTACTAGATATTTCTCCCCCAAAGGGAATACGTTTATTCTTATTGTTGCCCTTGTGGTGTTGTCACAGTGATTCGTGTAGAATATCAGCAGTGCCTTACATGTTTACTCTTGTATACCATGTGGGTTCATTGTTTTGAGAAATGGGGGAAGACTGAAAAATGGAGCAAGACAGTTTTCAGTGGCTCTGTCTCATGGGGATGGACCCACATTAACCCAGCTCAGGAAGGCTGATGTGTAGACCAAAATGCTGATTTATTGCTTTGAGATGTGTCTGTGACCTGGGAAGGTGCATTATAATCAGAAGATTGCAGGTGAGCTTGGACTCCTAACAAGGGGCTCTGAGAACCCGCCCTAGTCATCTTTCTCAGAGAAGCTGGCCTGCCCCTGGAATGGCTGTTGGGCGTCTGGACCAGGCAGCTCTCCCCTCTCAGTCAAGTCAGGAGTCTCTTTCTTTTCCATCTTTCCATGACTGTCCATCCCTCCTGACTGATGTATTCTTTCTTTGGATATTTAACCGCATTAGCCAGTTGACAGTCATGTCCTACAAGCCTGTGGGTCTTTCTCTCTCTAGTTTTAGGAGACCCTGCATGTCTCTTTGGTCTGCAGATGTCAATTTTATAGTTCAACCTCAAGAGGAAATGCTGTCTCCAAATTTGGAAGCCCCATTTTGTCCCTGTTACCTTCTTCTGTATGGTAATTGTCATGACTCACCCATGACGCTATAATAGAACAGACAACATCAAATTTGGAAGTCTAGAAGTCTACCAGAAACCAATGCTACATCCCCACCATGAACACTAACTAGGGATTTTAAGTTTGGCTTTGGTTTTGGAGTGAATTTCTGGGAGGTTATCTTTACCCATTTAATCCAGCTGCCATTAAATGATAGCCATTCAGCAGCTTGGTGGTACATGAATGTAAATGTGTTAATGTCTTCTTGGGAGAAGACAGAAGGCATCCCCCAGAATGGCCGAGTCATGACCTAACTGTCTGATCTTCTGTCTGTCTTAATAGTCACTGTGTATTTCTGTATCATTAGTTTCTCTCCTGGTGCTGCCCTGTCCCTCATGATTGAAAAGGTAGCTGAAATAACTGGATTGCCTCGAGTGGTCGATTTTGGGGATTTACACACATATTATATATATACACACACACGTATATATATATTCTGACTCCTCTTAATAAAAAAATGCCGATAGTTCAAAAGCTTCCTATGCTTTCATCAATACAATGAATGTGTCCTGAAAAAGACAGTATTCTAAGATGAAAAGTACATTGTTGACATCAGTTGCTCCGTAAATGCCAGAAAGACATTCATCCTCGGGATTCAGTATAACCACATTTGTAGAACATAGAATTTCCACATTTCAATATTCATAGAAATTATTATTTTCCACCCCTCTCCTGCCCTACCCTAACAGCACTGCATTGGAGCCAGTTCCATTTTGCATAAAGAGGAGCAAATATCAGTCCGAATCCACACAGACGTTTACGTAATCATGACATAAGAAATAGCATTTTGAAGCAATGAGACTCTGGATAAAGCCTCAGGTGAGGTGGTCTTAGAGCCTGTAGGAAGCATGCAGTTCTGAAACATTGTTTGCACTGAGGCTTTCACCCTGACAGATGAGGAGGTTTGGGGTGGGGCGGAGGACCCGAGAAGGAGACAAATGTGCTGGCAGTGGCCGACAAGCTCCCTTCTCAAACTAAATGCTTGGTAGAAGGAGGTGGACCTCGCTTGGAATTCCTTTACAATCACGGAAAGAGTGGAAGTTGAGCATGGGCCATAGAGGCTTAAAAATTTGGCAGAATGAATATGAGATAAAAGTGATGTGTCTGCTCTGGAAACAAATCTCATCTCTGACCAGAGATTTACCCCTGAGAAAGCCGGCTGTGTTTACACGCGTCCTATCTCTGGGAATGCGCATGCTCTCGGTTTCATTTTTCCTCTTAAAGAAGTTCTGTGTGTAAAATGTCCTGGGAGTCACCTTCCATACACTTAATCTGCCTCAGTAGCCCGGGTCATTCCCAGAAAAGCACACTGGGTTTTGCTGTTTATATATCTTGACAAACTCAGCCTCTGAGGCAATGCATATCGAACCAGCTGTAAGGACATTAAAATGAAAAGCTAGCATCTTCCCTGTTCAGTGAAATATTCACTTCAAGACACACTTACCACTCAGTCTGAATTTAAAAGACACTGCTCGAATGCAAGTTGGGGTTAGTTTGAAAGTTAGTTCACTGCAGAATGCCCTGCAATCAAAGGGGACATTGCCCCTTGAATTTTGAAAGTGTCAGACATGCACCCCACCCAGTAGGACTATACTGATGACAGAGGATAAAATACACATGCATATTTATGACACTTACCTAGTGTCTCTAGGAAGCCTTTCTTCCAGGAACTCAAAAGCTTCACTAGAATTACCTCGGGGACTTCTGATGCTGGGGGAGTCCCCCTAGACTGCCTGGTTCACCTCTTTGCCTCCAGGCAGCCTGATCTCGACAGGTTCCCGCCTCTCCTCCTGCAGTCTCTGGGGGAAGGGGACTCGCAACCTTTATGATAACCCATCTAATAATGAGATTCCTCTGTTGCCCTTGAAGCACATTTGTTCTTCTTTCTTTAAAAGAGACTTTAATAGTCTGATCACAATTTATACACTCAGCCTGTTTTAAAGTCACCTTCTCAGCATGCTTTTCTTAAATACTACAAGCCATTCTTTTCAGGTCTCACTTTTGGATTATCGAGTTGATTTCCTTGTTTTCCTTTCTTCCAGGTGCAGTGGGGCCCTGGGGAGTAAGCATTGGGTGTTTAAAGGAGAGGCGTCTGGGGTCAAATAGACATCAGTGTGAGTGTTTTGAGTGTCAGCTCCAGTATTTACTGGCTGTGATTTGGGGCAAATTACTTGGCCTCTTAAAGCTTTGGTTTCTTCATCTGTAAAATGAAGATAATATGGTTGTGACTCACTGAGTTGTCCTAAAGATTAAATGAGATGATAAAGAATTTATACCACGCTGGGCACAGAACTATTTCTTCCACTACGTTATCTTCAGATTTGGTCTTCCTTATATTCCAAAGGAGATATGTCTTTGAGAAGTTGTGCAAGAGTTCCAGTTTGAAAATGCGGTAGGGGTTTGTGTCCTTTGTGGCCCACACCTGTTCTGTTTAGTCCTAATTTCTTTCCATGTGGTCACTGTTCTTCCTGTACCAGTTGTTAAATATTTAGAAATGAATGAATTTTAAGTCAAGCTGGGAGCTAGCTGAAAGGATATGCAATCATCTTGAAGACATTATGCTAAGTGGAGTGGATCAGTGACAAAAGGACAAGTACTCTGTAATTCCGCATAAATGAGGGACCTAAAGGAGTCAGATTTATCGAGACAAAAAGTAGATAGCCCCAGCCAGATGTGTTGGGGGTGGGGAAGAGATGAGTTATTGTTCCATGGGTACAAAGTTTCGATTTGGAAAGATGAAAGAAGTTCTGGAGAAGGCTATATATATATGCACAGCAGTGTGAATGTTCTCATTGCCACTGAACTGTACACTTTAAAATGGTAAATTTTATGTTATTCTATTTTTCACAATAAAAAAGAATATATAATGGATAATTTCATTTCTGCAAACAGGAACTCCTTTGATACTGCAAATGATCAGGTTTTTTAGTTTTACCGAGGCACATTTTGACATATTAGGCTCTCAGTCAATCAACCAAAAATATATTCCCTGCTTGCTTGACCTCAGGGTGTGTCAGAGAATCACAGACGTGGTGAAAGACAGCTCTCTTGTCAATACAGTTGGGGAAAAAGTGAGCACTCGGGCAAAGGGAGGGGAAAACAGAGGAAGTCTTGAAGAACTCAGTTCTGTGCTCCTGCTGATTCCCGAGAAAAGGCAGGGGGAAAGAAGGCGAGCTGGAGGCTGTGGAAGGCGGGAGAGAAGGCTGAGATAAGCAGAGCCACCTTCTGGGCTGGAGAGAAGGGAGCCCCTCCAGGTGAGAGAGACGCCCTGCCCAACGCAGGCCCCGCTGTCTGAGGGTACCTTCCAATCGAGTGGGTAAATGAGAGGCTTTCATGGGACCTGGGGAGGCAGGCAGAGAGGCCTTTAGAATGCAGTCAACAAGGAGCCAGTGTCGAACTGGAGAAAATAAGCCTTGTTTCAGCAAGACTTGTCTGTGGGCGTTGGGGAGAGGGGCGGAGTTCAGAGCGGCCTATCTTTTTTCTCTGCACGGCTGCATTGTCTCTGAGGCCTTGTGCAATTCTTTTTGTTTCAAGGGCCCCCCGCCCTGATTTGGATTTCTCTGACTCCAAGAACCCGCTGAACAGATCTCAACTCTCCCCCCTCAAACCACGTTTCCCTCCCCACTTCCCAGTTTCTGTTTTGGCAACACGTTTCAGACACACACACTTGAAACACTAATATTGTCTTGGCCTCCTGCCTCCTTCAATCTGCATATTGTAGACATCAAATCATTCTGTTTCTTTTTCTTTGACAGAGGCCTGGTTATAAGGGTAGGTAGTCTAGTGTTATGGAAACGGAGGAGAATAAGAACTTAGAAGGAGCCAGAGGATTTGGCAATGAGGTGATCACCGGCGACCCTTCTGACATTGTTTTCAGTGTAACATTAGGAGTGTGTGTGAGACCCTAGTGATGAAGCAGGGAATTGGTAGGCAAAACACGGCTCGGGAGGGCACAGCACCTTGCCCAGGTTTATTTCTGTTCAGGATGTGCGTTCGTTTCAAGGGTAAGACACGCAAGAAGATTCACGCAAGAAGAAGCCGCTTTAGTTGTGTCCAACTCTGTGTGACCCTGTAGATGGTAGCCCACCAGGCTCCCCCGTCCCTGGGGTTATCAAGGCAAGAATACTGGAGTGGGTTGCCGTTTCTTTCTCCAACGCATGAAAGTGAAAAGGGAAGGTGAAGTCGCTCAGTCGTGTCCGACTTTTAGCGACCCCGTGGACTGCAGCCCGCCAGGCTCCTCTGTCTATGGGAGTTTCCAGGCAGGAGTACTGGAGTGGGGTGCCACTGCAAGAAGATTCTACTCACCCAATAACGCAGTCCAGCGTCTGAGCCTCTTCCCTGCCTTCCTTCTGCATTTCCTGGAGGGTGGTGGAGGGGTGGAGGTGGGGACTTAGCTGCTCTCCTGTTCTATCTGCAGTAAATGAACACTCACCTGAACTTCACTACCGCACGGAGGAATGGGGGCTTAATGTGTAGCAAGGACTTGGCATCACACACAGTGCAGATATAAAGAATAATGCAGTTTCCCCCTCCATGCTTCTTTTGTCCAGATTATTCACCTTTTTTTTTTTCTTTAAACAAAAGCTTATTCTTAAATGTACAGTAGGTGCCAAGATAACACTGGATTCCAGCTATAGGTGGCAACCGATATCATGGCTGGGAATCCAGATGTTTAAACAGGAATGGAACTAAGGGTCATCATGGCCTCGGGCACAAGGAACAGCTTACTTTTTGTCAGATTTCTTAATCCCCCCCGTGGCCAGGGGGCCTTTCACCGCGGCCTTTGCTTTTAGCTCCTCGAGGGTCTTCTGCCCTCCTTCTGTTTCCCCTTGAATGCCTTGTCTTCCTCGTTCATGTCCTAGGCCTGCTTCTTAAGCTGCTTCAGGGGCTTCTTCTGCCACCTTCCCGGCCCAACATTGTGCCTGCTGCCCCTCCCCGGACCCTGCAGCAGGACTGTTCACCTTCTTGAATTAAGTAATTTTTGAGCATTACTGAGTTCATTATGTATATATATATATATATATATTTTTTTTTTCAGTCCATTGTTGTCAAAACCACACCTATTAATGACCCAAGAAAGCAAAAGAGAAAAACCAAGAATTTTATTTTCTGGACAATGGAGTTTTCCCTGCTGTCCAGAATATCCCTTTACAGTTGGCTCTTCCGCTCGGGCTCTTGGGCTGCACACCAGACGGAGCTGGCGACAGCCGTACCTCGGTCAGCCACCCGGCCCAGATCCCCAGGCGACACCGGGTTGCCTGCACCTGCCTTCCGAGCCCTGGCTGTGGGCTCATGGCCCCACACTTGCTGGGGCCTGTCACACTAGGATTCCTCCTTGCCTTTTTTTGTAGAAGCTTCTGGTCACTCTTCTCTCCTGCCCTCTGATGTGGGCCTCCTCAGAGGTCTCCACGGCTGGGCCCTGCCTCCTCGCCTCTGGGCGGAAGGTGAAGCTTTGGATATGTTACAGTCAGTGGCTCACAGATGTGATATCATTAAAAAAAAAAAAATGAATCAGACCATGTAACTTACCCACTTAAAACTGTTCCCGGGCTCTTACTCCTCCCTTCTGAAATCCTTTACTTTGGTCACTCTGACCTGCTTTCCACTTCCTGAGTCTGTCTGTTCTCTTTCACCTCTGAGTCCTTGCAAGCAGCCATTCCACCCTCAATTTTTTTGCCCTGGAGGGTCCCCAAAGCATGAAAGACATTCCACAGGAGCCACACTGCAATCCAGGCTGGATGGAATACCGAAAGAAGCCAATGGCTGTTCTAGAAGGACTGTGAGCAGCAGTTTATGGGGAAGGGAGCAAAGTCAGGGATCAAGTGTATGGTGGGGAACTTGGTCTCTCAGCAGAGGGATCTTACAGATAAGTGACAGGATCTTTTGTTCTTTAGTTGCAGCATGCAGCAGCTAAATAAATAAAATTAAAAAAAAGAAAAATGACAGTGATTGTTTCCAAAGTTTCCAGCATTTGACTGCAGAGTTCTGTGGTCACTGCTGAATTATATCAAGGGATTGGTGAATCCAAACACTGCCTGTAGAATAAATGTTCTGCATATAATTTTTTCATGTATATTGATACTGAAATGAATAAAATACAAATTTACTTAAAGTATAACTGAGTTCACTCTTACTTAAAAAAAAAGATGGTGTATTTTCTCTAACAGTACCTTCTAAAGGTATAATTTGAAGTCAATGTGCTCAGATTTTCAAGAAATTTAGGTGTGAATCGTAGCTTCATCATTGTATGATGTTTTTTAACCTTTTTAGTCTCTGTTCCACCTATTGAATGGACTTTATAATTCCAGACTCATCATATTATTGTGAAGTTTCAATGACATGTTAAATACTGCAGTTTATAAATATGTTCCACAACACTTAATTGCAAGAAATGTGTGAGAATCCTTTCTTTTTTTTTGAAAACCAGACAGAGTCAGCAGAAATCCCTGTCATCCACCAAAATGGTGTCCAAGTCAGTCATAGGATGCAGTGATGTTCTTGTTGCTAAATATTTAACAACTGGGATGCTGAATTTAGTTTGGACACAGGTATCAGTTGACAGTTTCAATTTTATTGCTCAGTCATATGGAAGTGATATAATAAAGCTGTGTTTTGGAACTTCATTAATTTGCAACATCAGTAGATAGAAGTATCTTCTTTACTGAATTGGAAAACAGTTTTGAATATTAAAGAATATTTTTTGAATTATTTTGTGCTACTCAAACACAACTCCAGGCAACAGACAAAACACATTTTTAAGTTTAATTTGCATTATTAACATTTCATCCATCACTGAAGTCTAAACTAGGGGGGTCAGCAAAATTTTTCCGTAAAGGACCAGGTAGGCAGGCCATATCGTCTTTCTTTTAAATTAATTTTTGTTGGAGTATAGTTGCTTTTCAAATGTTGTGTTAGTTTCTGCTGTACAGCAAAGTGAATGGTATATCCCCTCTTTTTTGGATTTACTTCCTATTAAGGTCAACACAGAGCACTGAGTGGAGTGTCCTGTGCTATGTAATAGTTGCTCATTAGTTATCTGTTTTATACATAGTAGTGTATATATCTCTTTCAGCTACACACTTCCATTGTTGCAGAAAGGAAGCAGGAGAAGCAGCCTTTGACAAGGCATAAATGAATGAGTATGGTTGCTTTCGAATAAAACTTTATATATAAAAACAGGTGGTGGGCCGGATTTGTCACGTGGGCCATAGTCTGCTAATTCCTGGTCTTAGAACATCAAGCCCTGCTTTGTAGGGGTTGCTAATTTCGGTGGTGTAAACGCTGTCATCCAGGCTGGTGCCAAGCTGCCAATATGACATCACTGCACACAGAGCTGGCTAGAGCCATCCCCATGATGGCATTTCAACTATTCAGGTATAGCCAGGGTAAAGGACTCCAAGAGCACAGATTTTAGTTATAATCCAATTTAGTCAAATACTGAAGAAGTGATTAGTTTTAAGTATTTATTGCTTTTTATATTTAATATAATTTATTTAGTTTTAAGCTTTTATGATTTCATTTTAAAATAATGACTGTGTTTAACCAACCAGCTCACAAAAGGCCTGAAAATTTAACAGTTGATTCCCTGGAGCCAATAGAGCCTGATTGCCTTCCCGTATCACATCATGGGACCACATAAAAGTTCCATCCGTGCAAGGTGCCAGAAAACAGAAGAAAAGCTCTAGAAGTCTGCCACCAACAGTGCTGGTGAGGTGTCCTGGCCCAGGCTGCTGGTTCTGCTCTGGTGGCTAGCGGAGCACAGAGATCTCACTCCAGCTGATCGGGTGCCTCATGGGAACTGTGCAGAGGCCACAGCCCCTCGTGGGGCCCATCTTTTCCACTTATCTCCATTTCCCCATCCGCTGGAGCACTCCGCCCAGGCAGAAGCGCCTCGGCCTCCAGCCCAGCACACGCAGGCACCTCTCCTCCTAGGTCTCTGTGTGCAGATGCGATCCTAGGGGCTGAGGGGCTTCTGGCCAGGTGCCTGCTTGACTTCTGTGTCTCTGGGCCTCAAATAAGACGGATGTAAGAATCGGCTTAGCTGAACCCCACCCACCACCACCATCCAGGCAGAGTGAAAAGCAAAGGGGAAAAATAGTGCCTCTCATTCTTTTATGATTCCTCTTGTAATGAGAATAAAATAGGAATTAACTCGTTTAAAAAATTATCTCGCTACTTGTTTCTCTCGTTTAGAGCAGTGTTAGCTATCGTCGTTGATAAATGTTAGCTATCACTGTTAATAAATAGAAGAAACTAGCTGTCTAGTGTTTACAATAAACTTCACAGTGAAATTTGAAAAATTAGGTCAAAAAATTGGCTCAATCCATGTATTTAATTTAGATTTCTAAAAATGCCTAATGAAAGTAGGTAATTGAGGCCCAAGTGTGTATTAGTGACACTAGCTTATACAGAATTTGAGAAAATCAGGGACTTCCCTGGTGGTACAGTGAATAAGAATCTGCCTGCCAATGCAGGGGACACGTGTTTGATCTCTGTTCCCAGAAGATTCCACTTGTCACGGGGCAACCAAGCCGCTGCACCACAACTGCTGAGCCTACACTCTCCAGCCCCTGCAACCCGGGGCCCGTGCTCCACAGCAAGAGAAGCCGCCCGGAAGAGAAGCCTGTGGACCACAATGAAAAGTAGCCCCTGCTCACTGCAACTAGAGAAAGCCTGTGCAAAGATCTGGTGCAGCCAAAAATAAAGTAAATAATTAAAAAAATTAATAATTTGAGAAAATTAGAAAACCATAAGAAAGTTCTGTCTACTATAAATGAACTTATCTACGAAACCAAAACAGAGTTACAGATGTAGAAAATAAACTTATGGTTAACCAGATTGGGGGGTTGGGATTGGGGGAAGGAGGGATAAATTGGAAGATTGTTATTGACACATGCACACTACTGTATATAAAGTAGATAACTAATAAGGACCTACTGTATCGAACAGGAAATTCTACTCCATACTCTGTGATGTCCCATATGGGAAAAGACTCTAAAAAAGAGTGGGTATATGTGTAACATTCATTTTGCTGTGTGCCTGAAACTAACACAGCTTTGTAAATCAATCATTTTGTTGTTTAGTTGCTAAATCGTGTCTGACTCTTGCGACTCCATGGACTGTAGCCCCCCAGGCTCCCCTGTGCCCAGGATTCCCCAGGCAAGCATACTGGTGGCCATTTCCTTCTCCAGGTGATCTTCCCAAGCCAAGGGTCAAAACCGCGTCTCCTGCATTCGCAGATGGATTCTTTACCACTGAGCCACTTGGGAAGCCCAAATCAATTATACCCCAATAAAAGTTTTAAAAAAGAGAATTAAAAAAAAGAAAAAATTCCAGCTATTTAAATTGCTTGACTTTCAATTCAGAGCATGTGGCAAAACTGGGTCTTCAACTTCCCCAGTAAGTAGCCATTTCATTTTTGTATTTATTTTTCATAATGCAAGTATCAATGTTTAGGCCAAAATAGGTAGATATTAAATTTGATCTCTTCCAAGTATCGTCTTCAGGAGGCACAGTTTTTCTTTTCTATATTCTGAGGTATACTCATCAATAATACTATTGCCCTATTAAAGGTATACAACAAAAACAGCAAGGCTCCTAATCCCGACCATATGTACCCCTGAGGTAGTGCACTAGCCTGAAGAGTGTTGAACAGAATGTGGAGGGCGCCCAGCTGCTAATCTTCATGCTTTGTCCTGACATTTAGCACCCCAACAACAGAAATCTGCAATGTTTGTTTTCTCTCCTATCTGGATTCTTTATTGGTCTCCTAACTTGAGCTAACTTCTGTCCTCCCTTTTCCCCTTCCACTTTTTTAAGAAAAATTAGCAGACTTTATTTTTCAGGGCCATTTTTGGCTTCCAGAAAAATTGAGCAGAGAGTACTGAGTTCCCATGTACTTAACCCCACAGTGCTACGTTCAGTTGCTCAGTTGTGTCTGACTCTTTGCAGCCCCATGAATTGTAGCCTGCCAGGCTCCTCTGTCCATGAGATTTCCCAGGTAAGAATACCGAGGTTGCCATTTCCTTCTCTAGGGACTCTTCCTGACCCAGGGTATGAACCTGCCTCTCTTTCATATCCTGCATTGGCAGGGAGATTCTTTACCACTGGCGCTGCCTGGGAAGCCCACCCCACCCCACAGTGGTTCCTGTCATAACATCTGGCACTATTAGCACGGTAACTTTGTTAAGATTAATGAACCAGTACTGATACATTTTATTAATTAGCTGAAGTCCACTGTTTAGTTAGGGTTCCAACTTTGTGTTGTACATTCAGTGGGTCTTGACAAAACCATAATGTCAGGCATCCACCATGACAGCACCACCTAGCATAGTTTTACCCCTGCTCCACCTGTTCAACTCTGCCTTCCTCCGAATCTCTGACAATCACTGATCTTCCCCCCCCACACACACTGGTTCTAAAGTTTTGCTTCCTTGTTTATTTATTTATGGATTGTTGCATTATTCCTGCTAATTGGCTAGGTCACTTTGTCTTATTTGCTCACCTCCATCCTGAAACTCAGTTCTCCAAGAATTGGTTTTACTATTACAAATTTTAATATTACACTATTTCAGAGTAAACCAGGATTCTATATAAAGGAAAATACTTAAATCCTTTCTAATTTAATGTGGTTTCCTATTTCTTTCAGGAAACTTTTTCCTCGAGTATCTACCCACAATTTCAATTAGGTCTAATAAAGCATGTCCAAGTTGGGAGGCAGATCTGAAGCAAGCGTATTCTGCAAACCCATTTACTCCTTTAATTATTTTGAGGCTAGTGTTTCCAGTGCCTAAATTATGCTCCCACTTCCCATAAATGGAGCCCTTTGGAAGATGCAGTCTCTCTTTGAGGTTCCCAAGGTATCATTTACTGTACTGCAGCTTTAGTTAATTGAAAGCATCTTGCTTAGATCTTGGAGCTGATGGCTTGTTCTGTGTGCATCTGCCTAAAGTGAGTTATACTTAAAGGACAGTCAGTTTGCAAGTGTGATTAAGTCATATATAAATAGTAGTAATCCCCTTTTCTTGGACTATTAGATCTGGCCCAAAGTGAAACTCCAATGGGAGTTGCTTAGGTAAATATACAGTCTTGAGAATCGCCACATAGAAATGTTATATGAAGCAGTATGCCATATTTAATTTTAATATTAGCCTGTGAGATTAGTGGAGATGAAATTTACCTTGGGAAAGAGAGCTGAGAGAGGTCACCTGAAAGGGGAAAAATTTCTTTGATTTTCAAGTTTAGCATAGAAAAGAATTCCTTCATTCCTTCTTTTCCTTTTTTCCTTCCCTCACTGCCGTATGGGACCCCAAGTTCTCTCTTAAGCTCGTAAAGGCTGAAATTTGGGGCCTGTGGTCATGCTTGAAGAGTGTGATGGAGGCAGAGGGGCCTTCTAGTTTGACGGGGTTATGGCTTCCCAGGTGGCACTACTGGTAAAGCATCCTTCTGCCAATGCAAGAGACGCAGGAGATGCGGGTTAGATCCAGGGTCAGAAAGATCCCCTGGAGAAGGGCATGGCAACCCACTCCAGTGTTCTTGCCTGGAGAATCTCATGGACAGAGGATCCTGGCAGGCTATACAGTCCACTGCGTTATAGTCTGGGCTTCTTTATAAACAAACAGAGTAGGAAGTGTAAGATGCTTTGCCCTGTGTTGCTAGGGGCATATTTTGATCTCTGTTGCCTTGCTTTCAATCAATGGGGTCTCTCTCTTTTTCTCTTTGAAGACTTTTTAATAGCCTGTATTCTGCATTTGGTAGGTGTCCTCACGGACTTTAACAAAGCTCTCAAATCTGAAAAGCCAGATTGGCCGGGGCAGTTGTTTTTCCTTGTTTCAGTTGATAATCAGCTCTATTTATTTATTTGTTGTAGTTTTGATTGATCTTACAAGGCACTGAAAACAACTCCTATTACCATCACAGTGAATCTATTACATAAACATCTTGAGTGCTTCTCCTGCCAAGGCAGACCAGAGAATTAGTTATCCACTGTGTGTGTGTGTGTTAGTTGCTCAGTTGTGTCCGACTCTTTGAGACTCCATGGACTGTAGCCCACCAGGCTCCTCTATCCAGGAATTCTCCAGGCAAGAATACTGGAGTGGGTAGCCATTCCCTTCTCCAGGGGATCTTCCCCACCCAGGGATGTAACCCAGGTTTCCTGCATTGCAGGCAGATCCTTTACCGTCTGAGCCACCAGGAAAGCCCACTACATAGACATCTTGTGTGCTTCTCCTGGTGGGGCGTGCCAGAGAAGGTTCTGGAATATGGTAGCACTATCCTGCCGTTGATCCACACACAGGGGAGCAAAACCCCACAGGTTAGTTGTGTGTGCAGATGGCTCTAGACTCCTTTTTCCTCTTACCTCAGTGGTTGGAGAGCTTCTACTTTTGGTCATAACTTAAGATAGGTTTATTTAATTTGCCACCCTTGAGCTGTTCTGGTTTCTAGGAGAGATACCTCGGAAAGTCTGGTGTGAAGAGTGTTACATGGTGAGCATTCGGGCTCATTAGATTTTATTTACGGTTTGCAAATCCTTTTTTATACCTAGAAATAGAAGAGAACGGATTTTACTTCTTACAAAACCAAACCAAAAAAACCACGGTGGCAACAAAGCCAACTATTTTTAGACTGAGAATTTTATGTTGCTTCTGCCCACACAGCTCTGAACATTTTTTCATCCTATTTATCCCCTGACTCCAAGAACATTTACAGCCTTGGTTGCTTTTGGAATTTGAAGTACAGTAGATGTTTTTATTCTATGTCTATATTGGGACTTCCCTGGTGGCTCAGATGGTAAAACGTCTGTCTACAATGTGGGAGACCTGGGTTCGAGCCCTGGGTTGGGAAGATACCCTGGAGAAGGAAATGGCAATCCACTCCAGTACTATTTCCTGGAAAATCCCATGGGCAGAGGAACCTGGTAGGCTACAGTCTATGGGGTCGCAGAGAGTCAGACACGACTGAGCGAATTCATTTTCACATCCTAAAGGAAATCAGTCCTAAATATTCATTGGAAGTACTGATACTGAAACTGAAACTCCAATACTTTGGCCACCTGATGCGAAGAACTGACTCATTGGAAAAGACCCTGATGCTGGGAAAGACTGAAGGTGGGAGGAGAAGGGGACAACAGAGGATGAGATGGTTGGATGGCATCACCGACTGGATGGACATAAGCTTGAGTAAGCTCTGGGAGTTGGTGATGCACAGGGAAGCATGGTGTGCTGCAGTCCATGGGGTTGCAAAGAGTTGGACACGACTGAGCGACTGAAATGACTGACTGATACCCTGACTCCAAGAACATTTACAGCCTTGGTTGCTTTTGGAATTTGAAGTACAGTAGATGTTTTTATTATCTTTCTATATCATTGAATTAAAATGTAGTCAAGTGCCTATGCTCTGGCCTCTGGGCTGTGCATGCAACTGTTGTTTCATTTATTTTAGTGTTCAGTTCAGTCACTCAGTCCTGTCTGACACTTTGCAACCCCATGAATCGCACCATGCCAGGCCTCCCTGTCCATCACCAACTCCCGGAGTTCACTCAGACTCACATCCATCAAGTCAGTGATGCCATCCAGCCATCTCATCCTCAGTCGTCCCCTTCTCCTCCTGCCCCCAATCCCTCCCAGCATCAGAGTCTTTTCCAATGAGTCAGCTCTTCACATGAGGTGGCCAAAGTACTGGAGCTTCAGCTTCAGCATCATTCTCTCATGATGTACTCTGCATAGAAGTTAAATAAGCAGGGTGACAATATACAGCCTTGATGTACTCCTTTTCCTATTTGGAACCAGTCTGTTGTTCCATGTCCAGTTCTAACTGTTGCTTCCTGACCTGCATACAGATTTCTCAAGAGGCAGGTCAGGTGGTCTGGTATTCCCATCTCTTTCAGAATTTTCCACAGTTTATTTTATTTATTTTAGTATTACTTAATATTAACTCTGGGAGTTGGTGATGGACAGGGAGGCCTGGCGTGCTGCAGTCCATGGGGTTGCAAAGAGTTGGACATGACTGAGCAACTGAACTGAACTGAATATTAACAGTGGTTGAACACTAATGTTAATGATTAGCTATAGAGAGCTGCCTAGAGAGAGGCAGGTGGTAGGGCAGGAGAAGAGAGCCTCTGTCTGGACGCTGCCCTCCAGGCTTCCCCCTGTGCTGTGGCTGAGTGGTTTTTCCTGGAAGGCTGAGCTCTGTTCCCGGCTGTGGAAACCAAACAGAAGGGCTGGTAGAAAGCCTGGTTTGGGCATTCTGCTAACTCCATCAGATCAGGTCGAATGTGCTACTCCTCATTTTCCAATTTTCTACTATAGTTCTAGTAACTAGGCTTCTCCCCTAGGCCTGAGCCACCACGCCAGGCTCAGTTCTAAGGACTGGGTCCTTGCCATGACCCAGTACCTCCTCATCCTACCAGCGCCAGGCCTCCACGTGTGGCCTGGCTCCTGCCAGTACTTCTCCCCCAGAAGTGAGCCCACTTCGACTTCCTCCACTTGCCATCTCAGCATCTTCAAGGTAGTGGTGTTCATGGGCAGATGCTGGAAATTACATTTTGTTGAATATCTATTGCACTGGCTACTAGGCATTGCAATTCTTTGTTTATATGTCTGTCTTCCTCAATAGACAATGAGCTACTTGAGGTCAGATGCTAGGCTGCTTCCTCTATCCATCCATCCATGCATCCATCTCTCCTCAGCATTTGTTGAGCACCTATCATGTGGGAGGTACTGTGTTTGGGACTAGGAGTTGAGTGACGATGAACACGAGATTGTTTTCCTCTCCACTTTCTGTCTCAGCATCTGGCACAATGTCCAAACTGGTGGCTGGTCAAGAAATGTCCACTGAATGAACTGATGACTTGTTACAGCTTACTCCTCTAACGCAGTGAACTGGCTTCTCACACGGCTTTCCTCTAGTTGTCTGGAGCAGGGTTGGCTCCTTGGGGCTGATTCTCTCTGCTTGGCATGCCCAGTCTCCTGCCTCTTTTGATCAGATGTATACAAGGCTAACAGAATTCCAGAACTCTATTCTGATTCAATTTTTGGTTTCAGCTTAACCAGTGAGTTGGAGGCTACTGGCATCTTAGAAGATAATTTTGCCCTGGGCTCATGAATCCCTGTTTCGCTGTGAACTGTTGTGCTGGAGTCTTCAGAATCTGAAGTGATAATGAGTGTTTAATACATAATAAACACTCTTTAATCAATTTATAATTTTTTTCTTTTTTTCAACTCAGTGTGGACTAGTGATTCCCAGTGTGGTTCCAAAATCCTTAGAAGTTCCCCAAACTCTATCAAGGGGCCCACAAGGTCCAAACCATGATCAGAATATAATAATAATAAGTGTTTTTTGGCCTATTTATTCTTATCCTCTCATGAATCTATAGTGGAGTTTTCCAGAGACAACATGACATGTAGTTTGCAATAAATTAAGTCTAGAAGCAGATATGGGTATTCAGTTCTTTTGTATTAAGCCAACATTAAGAGATTTTCAAAAAGATAAAATAATTCCATTCTTCTCATTGCATTTTTTGTTGTTGTTTTGCCATTAGAGTTTTTAAAAATTAAAATGTATTACTTATGTTAACATGTGATGAGTTTTTCATTGCTATTTTGAAGTGCATTTTAAAAATTGTCATTTTAAATATGGTAGATATTGAGACATGTCAATAGAAATAACCAATTAAACAGAAGCTCTGATGGGAGTTGTAGTAATTTTTAAAAGCATAAAGGGATCTAAGACCAGAATGTTTGACAATCACTGATGTAGACTGATGTAGCAGTGTGTGGGCTTTGCAATTACAGTGCCTTAGTTTACCCACTTTACCACTTACAACCTGCCGGCCTATCCACTATCTACTGTGTAACCTTGAGCGAGTTACTTACCCCCCTTCAGTTTTAGTTCTTAACTGATAAAATGAGGATAATGTACTCATTATCTAACTTACAAGTTTGTTGAGAGAATTAAATGAGATAATACATACTGGATGCTTTGACTAGAGCCTGGCGCAAAGTAAGCATTGATTATTTACTTATGATAATGTTTTAAATGTAACATATATTTATTTATTTTTATTTTTTCTTTTTTTTTCTAAGTTTAAATTTTTATTTTTTAGTTTGTTTTGCTTTAAATGTAACATATATTTATTTCAGATAACTTAGAGAATATGGATAGCTGTTGGAAGAAAATGAACCGTGACCTAACTACTCAGAAACAGCCATTGTTTATATTTTGGTATCTTTATTTCCAGTTCATGTGTCTGTGTGTCTGTGTATTTGGTATTTACACAAGATTTTGTGCTTGACATTGTGTAGCATATTCTCAGCAGCCTGTTATGTAGTCTTATGAAACATGACTTTCCATAGCTCTATTATATCACTTATATTTCATTATACAGTCAATATATGCCATAATAAATTCAACCCTTCTCCTTTTAGACTAGGTCCAATTTTTCACCATTATGAATAATGCATAATTAACTTTCCTGAACATAAATCTCTGTCCATATCTGTGATTATTTTCTTAAGATAAGTTTGCAAAAGCATAATTACTGGGAAAAAACTCCTTGTAGATATTTCCAAGTTGCTGTTTGGAAAGTTTGTGTCCATTGCATTCTTTTCCACAGTGTATGAGAATGTCCATTTTATGGTGAGCATTTAAAATTATTGTTTTACTTTAAAATTATTTTTGCCAATTCAATAGGGCAAAATAGCACACAATTAAAAATATTTTTGTGTACTCATTAATTACTGAGTATAATTTTTGGAAATTAAAATTTTCATTCTATGAATTTCTATTAAGTTCCTTTGAATTAAAAAAAGTGATATGATTATTATATGTATGTAAATCCTATTGATTTAAAAGAGGTCTATAACTTTTATCTGTTAGACTTACAGCAAATAATTTTCCTGATTTGTTGGTTGACATTTTTTTCCATATTTAAAAACAGGCTGAAAATGCTTTGTGAAAAATTTACCTGGTCAGATCTTTTTGTCTGTTTAAAGATGTTTTCTTCTCTGCTTTTATGCTTAGAAAGTCCAGCTCTGTCTTGAACTTGTCTACATTGGTGACACATTTTCTTTTCTCTCCCTTTTCCTTAGCTCTCCTTCCTTCTTCCTTTCTTTTTCTCTGGTCCTTCTGTCTCTGTATTTGTCTGAATCATCTGGATTTTATGTTGCTGTACAGTTGAATTTCAGCTCAAGCTTGATTTTTTCCAAAACAGCCAATCCTCTCGGTGGGAGATTTTGAATCGGCCTCCTTTATTTGGGATGGTTTCTCTTCACATATGAACTTCAGATGTATATGGGGGTTGTTTCTGGGCATCCCGTTTTCAGTCTGCGGCTCTGCAGAGTGGTCACTATGCCAGGTTCATGCTGCGGTAGTTAGGCTCATGATACGGCTTAATATCTGACAGAACACAATTCTTCTTGCTAGTTTGCTTTAAAACCTACCCAGCCACTTGCATCTTTTATTGTTTCAGATACCTCTTTGAATCATTTGTTTGGGTCTCCCTCTCGCGTTCCTTGCATCCCAATGACATTTGGTTTTGCTTCTGGCAGAGATAAAAATTAATTTCAGAGTCGACATCGTTACTGCATTTTCCTGAGGAGCATGCTCCATCACTGTACTCATTCAGTCCTTCTTTTATGTACATCAGGGAAGTTTCAGATTCTTTTCACACAAATATCACAGTTACCGTAAGATTATTTCTAGAATGTTTCTGTGCATGATCTTCCCTTCTTTTAGAACCTCTGTTTGTTACTGTAATACACCAAAGCTATTAATTATTGTATGCTGCTGCTGCTAAGTCGCTTCAGTCGTGTCCGACTCTGTGCGACCCCATAGATGGCAGCTCACCAGGCTCCCCCGTCCCTGGGATTCTCCAGGCAAGAACACTGGAGTGGGTTGCCATTTCCTTCTCCAATGCAGGAAAGTGAAAAGTGAAAGGGAAGTTGCTCAGTCGTGTCCGACCCTTAGTGACCCCATGGACTGAAGCCTACCAGGCTTCTCCACCCTTGGGACTTTCCAGGCAAGAGTACTGGAGTGGGGTGCCATTGCCTTCTCTGAATTATTGTATGTATACCTCATATTAAGAACTCTTGAATGGTGTTATTTTCAAGGTTTATAGGAACATTTCTTGCTTTTTGTATGTATAATCATATTTACAAATTGCTATAATTAATGTATTAAAATATAAAAATAATCTGTAACATGTTATATATCATGCTATAAAATATCATCTGTTGATTTTTTGTTTCATGTATTATTGATTAATTAGAATTTACCAGCAGAATGTTACACACTTAGTGATACCAGATATTCTTATCTGGGTTTTTCTAGTGTTTTGCAATTAAATGTTAACTAGTAATGTGAGATACACAGACTTTGTTACATTGATGGTATGTAGTGGGGTCCTTCTACCAGTCTGTCCTTCCTTTCTTTGCTCCTTCTTTCCTCCTGTTTTCTTTCTAACTGGACTTGAGTAGAGTATTCCCAAGTGGCTTTTGGCATTGACTGTACTGAGTGAAGTTTTTCTTATGTGATCTTTTGATATGATGTGTCGTATAATACAGTCCTTAATAGTAAACTGTCCTTGCATTCCCAGTATAAAACCCATCTGGTCAAATTTTTATTCCTGCTGAGGTTTACAGGATTCTTTAATCTTCCAAAGATAAAAGATAAGGGGAATTGACTAGGTTTATAGGTATTGATAGTAAACTGACCAACTGCTTTAAAGATGCAATCACAAACTTTCTGAATTCAATCACAAATTTTATTCCAGAAATTACTTTTCAAGTTTTAAAACTGAAGTGATGCAACCTTTTCTTTCTGTGCAAAAAATATTTTATATTTTTCATCAGTAAAGGCAGTTCTTTTCCTTTTTTTTTTTTTCTTCTATTTTCCTGTTTAGTATGACTTGGATCTCATGTGTTAGCAATATTTAGAGAGTTGTAGTCCCCATGGAGAGTTACATGTAGAGAGTTACAGTCCTTATGCACTATAGTCCATGGAGTTCTCAAGGCCAGAATACTGGAGTGGGTAGACTGTCCCTTCTCCAGAGGATCTTCCCAACCCAGGGATCGAACCCAGCTCTTGATTCTTTACCAGCTGAACCACAAGGGAAGCCCTTAGAGAGTTGTGATCTTAGTCAATTAGGGAAAAGGACTACACTGCATTAAAAATGAATGTCTATTAAGAATTTTGTTCCTTTATTTACATTGCACTACATTGCATTTATATTGCATTGCATTGTAGAAAATAGAGATAATAGGGATAAAATGTGTGTGGTCTAGAGACTACACATGGAATAAAATAGTTATATAATAATAATTTAGATATGATACTTTAGTTATTAAATGTGAACATATTTTTAGGGTACTGGGATTCAGAAATGTAATTTTTAGCAATTTTGACCATGATTACATTTATATCTCCAAAAAGAATTATAGAATATTCCCTGAAAATAATTTTTTCTCATTTTATTAGAAATTAGTTGACTCATTCTAGCTGCCAGCAGGAATAAACCAAACAATTATGACTTAAGTTAAAACTTTTAAACTATAAAAGAAGAGTCAAACTTTCAGCGAAAATGTAGAACAGAGAGTTTTTCTAGTAGATTAGCTTTTCGAGGGGGCAGTCCTGGTGGCCAGCTATCAGGGCCTATTTTGTTGCTAGGGACATCTCCCTGAGGGTTCTGCACCCTAAGGACTCGACTTCAGACACATGAGGATGGCTGCTCTCACTTCCTCCACCACTTGTAGGATCTCGGCCGTCTCGGCAGACACGAGGGTGCTTGCCTGCCCCTTCTTCTCTCTCTTAGGGGCGAGGGGCGGACCCTGTCTCAGCCCGGTTGAGGGGCACCAGCTACTGCCAGGTGCCTCAGGGGCACCAGCTACTGCCAGGTGCCACTCCTTAGGGTGGCTTCTCTGTCTGCTAAGCACTAGGCTTTAGTCATCAGACTGGGGTTTACTCGTGGCCCCATGAACAAGAACAGTACATAGGTGCATTTGCCTCATCCTGGGAAGAGGAAACTATAGAAATGCTAGTCCTATCTCTGGCACAATGTTAAAAGCCAGCTGCAGTGGGCAGGAATGACGAAGTGTTCTGTCTGCTTGTCCACGCAGATGCTGCCTCTTCGACAGTCGAGTGTTGAGCACCTACTACCGTCCACTCACTGTGCTAGGTCCTGGGGCTAAAAGCATCAGGGTGACATTGTTTCTTAAAGCCCTTGAAATGTTCTGCTCCATTCCACCCACAAAGGCTTGTTGAGTGTTTTCTGCATAGTTGGAGCTTAAGGAAGGGAAGGCAGCTTCTTGGTCAGATGATGAACGTGGCTGGACTCCTTAGGCTCATGTAGCGATGACCATTAAATTCAGTGCCAACGGGGGCAAAATGGCTGAGGGACCAAGATGGCTGAGGTCTAACATGGTGAATGGCACAGTTAATGTTACATATTCACTTCCTTGGTTAGAATGAGGATTAAAAAAAGTAATTCTTAGTCAGCAGAGTACTTTGGCTTAGCCAAATAGTTTGCTCAGTTTCAAAATTAATATTGCAGAAAATATCAAATGTGTGATTATTTATACTAATTGTTCAAAGCTATTAACCTTAAAAGATTATTTTTCCTGTTTTTATATCCTGTGTTTATATCTTGGTTATAGCAAACCCAAGGTAATCAACACTGGAAGAAGAACCTCAAGGCTTTAAACGCATGCAGGGGAGAATCTATTTTTAGATGGTTTTGAATTTGCAGTTGGACACACGTCATTTATGTATGGCACAGAAGTGTCAAGGAGCAGAGTGATCAGGTGGATTTCACTGTAATTCAGCCTCTTGTTGGCTGGAGCTCCCAGAGATGTCTGATGCTCTAACATGGGCGGGACACGTCGTGCCTCCCCAGGGTGGTTTCTCAGACTTTAGACAGAGGCTGAATGTTCCCAGCGCAGCAGGGTTTGCACTGTCCTTTCCATTTGGCATAACTGGAAACATGCCGTGAATGGTAGCAGAGCAAAAATGGCAGGAGAACGTGTTCCGATCAGAGAGTGAGATGCAGTCATAGCAAGTGACAAAGGCATCTCTGGGAGTTTAGGAGGCCGATGGGCTGATGATGTTCTTTGGGGATGCTGGGGTACGAGGGAGTCACCTGTCACAGCCCCGGGGTGAGCGGGGGCCTGGGGTCTGACAAGCATCTGAGCACACACCGGAGGTCCCAGTGGCAACAGAGGGGCCCTGGGGAGACTTAATGTCAGTTCCCTCCAGGATCACAGCCACCGTGGTAAGCAGGCCTGTGTCCATCAGGGCCCCTGGAGGGCCCACCCTGGGCCTCAGTACCATGACCCCTGTTCCTGGAGTTGCCATCTTATTTGAGAATTCTTTGTGGGGCACCAGGCCCCACACTGGCACCCTATGGAGTTGGAATTCTTCAAGACAGGCCTACGAGAACCGGAGTCCCGAGGAGTAGCTCCATGGCTTTCTGCTGGGTCAGGGGAGCAAGGAGGCTGTAACATCTAGCGACTCTCTGGGTGGGGGGCTGCACCCCCAGCTCACATGGGGGAGATAGCAGAGCCTCAGCAGAGCAGCCAAGGCTGTTTGAGGTGTTATCCATGAGACACAGCCAAGTCCAAGAACCTCCGGGGAGGATTTGAGGGTGTGATGTAGCAGTAAGTGGTGATTTCAGAGGAAGGACACAGAGATGCAGAGTGATGGGAGCACCCGACTCACAGCAGTGAGGGGTTAGGGAGTGAGGCGCCAGCATCAAAGCCTCCCAGGGACCACTGTTGAGATGTGAACCCTGAATGAGCGAAGACTGAATGCCCCCTGGAAGGTGAGGAGTCTCCAAACCAGTACCGTTCGAGTATATTGTTTTAAAGTTGCATCATTTATACACAAACATACACAAAGAGAGGAAAGAGAGAATGACCAACAAATACTCTTTTCTCAGTTAAACCCTTTGTAGGAATTATAATGCTTTACTGTCCAGGTCTTTAAAAATATACTTTATGGGTTACAAGTAGTAAGAATTTGAGAGGAAGTTTTGTTTGGGTTAGGAATCTTCTCATTAAGATAAAATTGGGCATTTTCAAGACCCCCCGAAGCTAAAATATGAGCAGTATGGTTTATAAGTTCTCTCTCTTATTCCAGTTCTTTACCTATAAGAAGCCTGAAGCCTGTTTATAATAGCCAGGATGTGGAAACAACCTAGATATCCATCAACAGATGAATGGGTAAGAAAGCTGTGGTACATATACACAATGGAGTATTACTCAGCCATTAAAAAGAATACATTTGAATCAGTTCTAATGAGATGGATGAAACTGGAGCCAATTATACAGAGTGAAGTAAGCCAGAAAGAAAAGCACCAATACAGTATACTAACTCATATATATGGAATCTAGAAACATGGTGATGATAACCCTGTATACAAGACAGCAAAAGAGACACAGATGCATGGAATGGACTTTTGGACTTTGAGGGGGGGGGAAGGTTTGGGAGAATGGCACTGAAACATGTGTGCTGTCGTGTGGGAAATGAATCGTCGGTCTATATTCGGTTCAAGATACAGGATGCTTGGGACTGGTGCACGGGGATGATCCAGAGAGTTGATGTGGAGTGGGAGGTGGGGGGGGGGGTTCAAGATTGGGAACTCATGTACACCTGAGATGAAAAAANTCTAGAAACATGGTGATGATAACCCTGTATGCAAGACAGCAAAAGAGACACAGATGCATGGAATGGACTTTTGGACTTTGGTGGGGGGGGAAGGTTTGGGAGAATGGCACTGAAACATGTATGCTGTCGTGTGGGAAATGAATCGTTGGTCTATATTCGGTTCAGGATACAAGATGCTTGGGACTGGTGCACGGGGATGATCCAGAGAGTTGATGTGGAGTGGGAGGTGGGGGAGGGTTTCAAGACTGGGAACTCATGTACACTTGAGATGAAAAAAATAATAATAAATAAAAAAAATTAAATAAAAAAATATATATGTAATTAAAAAAAAAAAAAGAAGCCTGACTAATAATTGTATTTTAACCCAGGGCGCCTGCATGCCTCTGCTGGGGTTGAGAGAAACCTTCCTTTCTCTAGAGTGGGTTGCAAAGTCCCTTGGTGCCTGGGTGGGAGTGGAGGCTGTGGCCACCTTCCCTGGGTGCTCCGTGACGTAGGCAGTCCCAGCACAGGCCTGTCTGATTTCAGGGGGAAAGAAGATGTGAGGATAAGGTTGGTTTTCCTTTGACATTAATAACCTCCTACAAAGGGTTTTGGTAAGACAGAGAGACCTTAAATAGCACTTAACATCTCCCTTGTTTTCCCCCCAGGATGGTGAAATCTGAGGACAGCAGGGCTTGGGGAGGGGGTTGTGGGCCGGTCCCCAGGGGATGTATATGTTCCCAGGACTCGCTGGGCAGGACAGGTGGGGCAGCCCCTTCTTAGCCTCCTCTGCTGCTCCTCCGCAGTGGGGCACCCAGTGCAGGACAAAGAAATCTCTCTCCTGTATCTCTCTTCCACCTAGACAGGAAGGAAGCCCAGGGAAGCATCTGCATGGCTGCTGTTTCCCTTTTCCATCCCACTGCAGGAGGCAGGGGACCCTTTTTGAATGAGCTCAGTCTTCTTATTCAAAGGCCCGCTCTCCAGTAGGCTCTAACAGTCTGTGTCTTCTCATGACCATGACTTATCTGGGGAGAGAGACTCTTTCCAGGACAGATTCCACTGGAGATTTTGCACCAGTTTTGAAAATGCTGTAAGGATAACTACTCCAGATATGTTGAAACTGGGGTGATGGGTGGATGCTTTAAAAGCAGCAAAACCAAATGAAATGTAATAGTGGCCTCACACTCAGACAACACTCCCACTGTGGACTGAAGTTGTATATCTGTGAGATTGAAGTCCATGGTGGTTCTGGGGGACGTGGGATGAGGGAGATGAATTTGGAATGTTTGTAGACTGTTGTACACATAGTACCTTATTTAATCTTGCCAAGAACTATTGTGTGCTGAGATGTTTTAGATTGCTATTTTATCAGTAAGAAAACAGAGAAGTTAAGTGCATGTGTGCTAAGCTGCTTCCGTTGTGTTTGACTCTTTGCAACTCCATGGACTGTAGCCCACCAGGCTCCTCTGTCCAGGGATTCTCCAAGCAAGAACACTGGAGTGGGTTCCCATGCCCTCTTCCAGGGGATCTTCCCAAGCCAGGAATAGAACTTGCGTCTCTTTACATCTTTCCCATCCCCACTGTTAGCACTACAGTCAGTGAGTGGCCTGCTGGATGCCACTGGAGTGCCCCACCCCAGCATCTTGGTTGGATTTGGGGTGTCTTGTTGGGTCCACCCCAGGTCAGATGCACCTGAGTCACAATGTCTACATGGCATGCTTTATCCCAGGACTCCTGGAAACAAATCAAGAAGAATCAGAATAACAACCCAAGTTAATGTGATGCAGTTTTCCTCAGTGGTTGCACCAGAGAGCTCCTAGTGAGGGACTCTGGTGTGAGAGAACTCAGGTCTGAATCTAATGGTGTGACCTTGGGCAAACTACTCCATCTCTGGACTCAGTTCCTCTTTGGTGAAATGGGGCTTAAAATAGTTTGTACCTCAAAAGGGGGTTGGTGAAGATTAAAGCTGCTGCTGCTGCTAAGTTGCTTCAGTCGTGTCCAACTCTGTGTGACCCCAGAGACGGCAGCCCACCAGGCTCCCTCGTCCCTGGGACTCTCCAGGCAAGAACACTGGAGTGGGTTGCCATTTCCTTCTCCAATGCATGAAAGTGAAAAGTGAAAGTGAAGTCGCTCAGTCATGTCCGACTCCTAGCGACCCCATGGACTGCAGCC
This sequence comes from Neotragus moschatus, assembly GCA_006410615.1. Classification (NCBI taxonomy): domain Eukaryota; kingdom Metazoa; phylum Chordata; class Mammalia; order Artiodactyla; family Bovidae; genus Neotragus; species Neotragus moschatus. Next base: position 51,301 of record SJYA01001381.1, on the reverse strand, counting down.
TACCAGGCTCCTCCTCCGTCCATGGGATTTTCCAGGCAAGAGTACTGGAGTGGGGTGCCATTGCCTTCTCCGAAGATTAAAGGAAGCAAATAAGCACCCAGTGTCTGGCACACAGTGAGAGCTAATGGGACTAGGTGTTATTGCTACATATAATTAACTGAATTAGTTCAACAGAGCTGGTTTTGCTAATCACCTCATCACTTGGGTTTGAGATTCGTCTTGTCATTGGTGTCTAAGAGGCTAACTTTCCATCCCAGTTCCTTCATTCTTGCCTTAAGTATCAAACTTTTGGTTGTTCAGTCTCTAAGTCGTGTCTAACTCTTTGTGATGCTGTAAACTGCAGCATGCCAGGTTTCCCTGTCCTTCACCGTCTCCTGGAGTTTGCTTAAACTCATGTCCATTCAACCATCACATCTTCTGTTGCCCCCTTCTCCTTTTGCCTTCAGCTTTTGCCAGCATCAGGATCTTTTCCTGTGAGTTAACTCTTCCAGTCAGGAGGCCAAAGTATTGGAGCTTCAGCTTCAGCATCAGTCCTGTCAATGAATATTCAGGGTTGATTTCCTTTAGGACTGACTGATTTGATTTCCTTGCAGTCCAAGGGACTCTCTAGAGTCTTCTCTGACACTACAGCTTGAAAGTATCAATTCTTCAGTGCTCAGCCTTCTTTATGGTCCAACTCTCATATCTGTACATAATTACTGAAAAAGCCATAGCTTTGCCTATACAGACTTTGGTCAACAAAATAATGCCTCTGCTTTTTAATAAGCTGTCTATGTTGGTCATAGGTTTTCTTCAAGGAGCAAGCATCTTTTAATTTCATGGCTACAGTCACTATCTGCAGTGATTTTAGAGCCCAAGAAAATAAAGTCTGTTACTGTTTCCATTGTTTCCCCATCTATTTGCCATGAAGTGGTGGGACTGGATGCCATGATCTTTGTTTTTTGAATGTTGAGTTTTAAGCCAACTTTTTCATTCTCTTTTTTCACCTTCATCAAGAGGCTTTATAGTTCCCCTTTGCTTTCTGCCATTAGGGTGGTATCATCTGCATATCAAGGTTATTGATATTTCTCCTGGCAATCTTGATTCCAGCTTGAGCTTCATCCAGCCTGGCATTTTGCATGATGTGCTCTGGATTTAAGTTAAATAAGCAGGGTGACACTGTACAGCCTTGATGTACTCCTTTCCCAATTTGAAATCAGTCCGTTGTTCCGTGTTTTGTTCTGTTGCTTCTTGATCTGCATATAGGTTTCTCATGAGACAGGTAAAGCGGTCTGATATTCCCATCTCTTTAGGAGTTTTCCACGGTTTGTTATGGTCCACACAATTAAAGGCTTTAGCATAGTCAATGAAGCAGAAGTAGATATTTTTCTGGAATTCTCTTGCTTTTTCTATGATCCAACAGATGTTGGCAATTTGATCTCTGGTTCCCCTACCTTTTCTAAATCCAGCTTGTACACCTGGAAGTTCTTGTTTCACATACTGCTGAATCCTAGCTTGAAGGATTTTGAGCATTACCTTGCTATCATGTGAATGAGCGTAATTGTATGGTAGTTAGAACATTATTTGGCATTGCTTTTCTTTGGGATTGGAATGAAAACTGACCATTTCCAGTCCTGTGGCCACTGCTCAGTTTTCCAAATTTGCTGGGGCAGCACTTTCACAGCATCATCTTTTAGAATTTGAAATAGCTGAGCTGGAATTCCATCACCTCCACTAACTTTGCTTGTAGTGATGCTTCCTAAAGCTCACTTGACTTCACATTCCAGGTTGTCTGGTTCTAGGTGACTGAGCACACCATTGCAGTTGTCCAGGTCATTAAGACCTTTTTTGTATAGTTCTTCTGTGTATTTCTGCCAACTCTTTTTAATATCTTCTGCATCTGTTAGGCCCATAACGTTTCTGTCCTTTATTGTGCCCATTTTTGCATGAAATATTCTCTTGGTATCTTTAATTTTCTTGAAGAGATTGCTAGTCTTTCCCCTTCTATTGTTTTCCTCTATTTCTTTGTATTGCAGAGAACCAAGTTCTAAAGAGAAAACCTAGCAGAGAGGAACATTCACTTAAACTTGCAGCAATGTAAACATGAATAAATATTCTTGCATGGAGCTGTATTTCTTTTCTGGTAGGTCTTCCTATTTTGTAGTTTGGAGACTTTAGGACCTTGGTGTATTTATATTCCATCTCTCGTGCAGATGGCACATGTGTACAGAATTGCCCTTACAGTCTCCAGGCTGTAAAGAAGGCCCAATGTCCAGAGTGATCCCAGGGTGCACAGCACAGTTCTAATATAGGAATCTCTTGCTGTTTTCCCAATCCTGTCAGGATTTACTCATCTGCTTTATTGCATCCTACACATAAAATATACAGGGATAACAATACTAACAGTACATAACCAGTTCTGATTACTGAAAAGAGTGAAATAAAATTGCTAAAAAGAATCAAATAATTTTTGCATTGGAGAAAAAAAGAAACCCAGACATTATATTCTTTCTAATGTAATAATAGCATCTATATAGTCTTTCAGAAGGATCAAGCCTGAGTCTGCTCAAGTCTCTGGATACAGAGATTATAGATTTCTGCCAATTTACAGGAAATATGCTATCCTTACTCTTCTTCCATTTGAAAAATTATTGTGCTTTACTTACATGGGCAGATCACTTACTGCTGCATATTATTAATACAGTCTCTCCCTTTAAATTCCCTTTTAGTCTCAATTTGCTAATTTATTCCATGTTTATGCTCATCATAGGTCTTTCTGTTGATGTCCCTCTAGTCATTTTCTAATATGTTCCTTCAGGAGGCTGCATCATGGAACCATGGTTCTCTGAGGTTTGCATGTTAACAGGAGTTTGTGCCCTATTTACTTGAAGGTCAGGTTTTCTGGGTATAAAATTTTTGACTCATGTTTTCATTCTTTGAGTATCTAAAATGTATTTCCTTATTTTCCTTTGTCACAAGAGTTGCTAAGGTCAGTCAGTCAGTCAGTCAATTGCTTCAGTTGTGTCTGACTCTTTGCGATCCTATGGACTGTATAGCCTGCCAGGGTCCTCTGTCCATGGGTACTCTCCAGGCAAGAATACTGGAGTGGGTTGCCATTTCCTCCTGCAGGGGATCTTCCCAACCCAGGGATCAAACTCTCATGTCTTATGTCTCTTACATTGGCAGGTGGTTTTCTTTACCTCTAGTACCATCTGGGAAACCCTGGTGATAGTATAGTAATTGTCTGATGAAAACCTAATTTTATTCTAAGTCATATGCTCTTTTATCCAATGTCCAAATGACTTTTTCTTCTTTTCTTTCAAGTCCAGCAATTTTATTAAAATGTCACTTGACGTTGATCTTTCTGGGTTGATATTCTCAAAGACTATAGAGTTCTCTCAATATGCAAACATATAGACTTTACACCTTTCCTTTTTAATTTGAGAAAAGGTTTTTTGAGTTATGATTTTTATTATTTATTCTGCTCCCTTAGTCTGTTTTCTACTCTGGGGACGACTGCTATCCACATGTTATATTTTTTTTGCTTATCTTCAATATTAATTTCTCTTGATTCTTTAAAAATCTTTTTATACATTAATTTTTTAATGAAAAATCCTCCCTTTTATCTTCTGAAGTCACTGTTTATTGTATTTATTTGCTCTTGTGCTCCTTATAATTCAGTATTATTTCTAAAATGACTTCTTATATATAATTTTTTTCATGAGTTTTATCACTTCATTTCTGAGTTTTTCTAATTCTGAATTATTGTTCTTTCAAATCTTGTATCATTTTTCTTAATGTCTTTGGTGCGTTTGGAAGAGTATGTTAAAGTTTTAACATGTCTTTCTGGCATACCTTTTTGTCAGTTGTCATGTTATTCTCATAAACATTTCATTTGTTTCTGATAGTCACTTTCTATGGACATTGACCTATATCTTTTGTGATCACACATTTTTATGTGAATTTAGTTTTCCTGAATTTTAGAAGGTGGACGAATTCACAGAACTTTGCCAGCTTTGTGGAGCTCCCTCTTACATTGCTTTTGTTGGGTGTTACAGGAAGCAATTTGCTTTCTGAGCTCTCCTGTTTCCCTGCTTCCTGCTCCCACTTTTATCTGCTCTTTCCCTTCCCTTTGCCTCTGTTCTCCTCACTCTGCTCTGGGTTTGTTACATTCCTAACCTTGTTTCCTTTGAGGAGGCCTTACCTGGAGAGAAAGCTAGTCAGTGTGGAGGGTTGAGGGAGCACCGTCAAATTTCTTGCCACAGGCCCTTGGGACTCACCTTCTGTGGGAGGCATAAACCTTTCCAGATTCTTCTCTGGCTCACCACCACACTTTCCAGGGACACCTCTTGTTTCTTTGGGTTCCTCTGCTTGTAGGCTTGCCCTGTTCCTTCTCTCTGCTTTCTGCCTCACAAGTGCCAGTAACATCAGGTACTTTAGCAGTACCCATTGGCAGGCTATAGTCCACAGGGTTGCAAAGAGTTGGACATGACTTGAAACAACTAGGCATGCACACACTTGTATTTTAGGATTTGTGGAGAAACTTTGTTACTTAGTTTCACCACAGATGTTATCAATGTGTTTGGTTTTGCCATCTATATGCTCTTCCTGTTTTATGGAGAGATTCTGGAAGATCCAAACCTGTGCTGTTGACAATACAGCCATCTTCCCAGAATTCCTCTCCTAACTGGTTTTCTAGAAATTTGTGCACCTGTGTTACTTGTGATGTGGTGTGACTCAGGACAAGTTCATCCAGTTCCCTCCCCGCCCCCCCTTCCCCCCCCAGGGCACCTGAGGGTTGGAACTACATTCTGCTTCCTTCTGCAAAAGCATACCCCTAGAGGAGCCTGGTAGGCTGCAGTTCATGGGGTCGCTAGGAGTCGGACATGACTGAGCAACTTCACTTTCACTTTTCACTTTCATGCATTGGAGAAGGAAATGGCAACCCACTCCAGGGTTCTTGCCTGGAGAATCCCAGGGACGGGGGAGCTTGGTTGGCTGCCGTGTATGGGGTCACGCAGAGTTGGACATGACTGAAGTGACTTAGCAGCAGCAGGCTGAACTGAATGATAATGGTGGACCTACCACATGGAGACCATTTGTCTGGAAATAACAACCAGTTGATGTTAAAAAAAAGTTAAAATTCCAGAGACTGCTGGCCTTTGTCCTTTTACTCTTCTCGTATGCTCCAGAATTAGCAGCAACATCTGTAGCCAGATCCCTCGAATATGCTTTAGCAAGTCCACTCTTCTCCACTCTAACCCCCAGAAGACTGAGTGTGAGCCAAGATTTAAAGTTAACATAGCACACCGCAACCCTTTTTTTTACCTATAAAATATTTGTTTGGTCTCTGTGTAAAATGTGCTTTATGAAAANTTGGCTGCCGTGTATGGGGTCACGCAGAGTTGGACATGACTGAAGTGACTTAGCAGCAGCAGGCTGAACTGAATGATAATGGTGGACCTACCACATGGAGACCATTTGTCTGGAAATAACAACCAGTTGATGTTAAAAAAAAGTTAAAATTCCAGAGACTGCTGGCCTTTGTCCTTTTACTCTTCTCGTATGCTCCAGAATTAGCAGCAACATCTGTAGCCAGATCCCTCGAATATGCTTTAGCAAGTCCACTCTTCTCCACTCTAACCCCCAGAAGACTGAGTGTGAGCCAAGATTTAAAGTTAACATAGCACACCGCAACCCTTTTTTTTACCTATAAAATATTTGTTTGGTCTCTGTGTAAAATGTGCTTTATGAAAACACAAGGGCAGACACGTCTGAAATAACCTTAAGTGAAAGTAAGTAAACTAATTAGCATACAGTAGACTCTTGTTGTTAAGTGGGAATGTAGCCCTTCCTGTGGGGCTCCGTGTTAAACAAGATGATTGATAAATTGTTATATTCGCACAGTGTTACTCCGTGATATAATCATGCCTTTTGTAAATATTTAGTCAAGAGAGCAATCCAGCTGTTCCCAGTCAGGTCTCATCCGATGTCAGCCAAAGCTCTGTGCTTCTGATTTATCTCTTGTGCTGTTTAAGCATTGAGGAAGCTCACATTTTTATGAGCCTCTAAATACCCATAATAGTAAATAGTAAAAATGATGGCTATAATAGCAATAGCCCAAGTAATTATAAGGAAGGGTATGTGCTTTGGCCAGAAATAAGAATAAGGAAGAAGCTGCGCCTTTTTATTTCTTTGTGTAGACATAAATGCCAATCCCTCTACCTTTAGCACAGTTGAAGTCAAGAAACCCATCACCCCTCTTTATCAGGGTCATAATAGATCTGTAGATGAGACCAGAAAGGTCTGGAGAACTGAATTTTTAACCTTTGGCCATTTTTGGACTGAGAAGTAAATAAATGTTCTAGAATGTACTTTTCCACTTTCTTATTTTGAGTTGTTGAACAGGAACAAGTGTTTGAGGTGTTTAGAGTTACAGCATTGGGCGTGAGGGGGCACAATGTTTATGAACCCTGCAGGCTGCCCTGTGACATGGGGGCATGGAGGGAAGATGGCAGCCCTGTGACGTAGGGGCAGGGAGGGAAGATGGTGGCCCTGTGGTGTAGGGCAGAATAGGAGATGGCTTTGCTGAGGGATGCTCCCTTCTGTAAAGGGCGGGAGGAGGTGTGGCGCTGTGATTACTTCTCCCACTGGAGGAGGGAGCCAGCTGTGGGGCTGGAGACACAGGAGAAGAGCCCCCTTGGAGCAGCCTCCACGGGTCCGGGCCTGTGTAGACTGAAGCACCCACCCCAGGGACACAGAAGAATATGGACGATAGGAGGGTCAGTTGAGGCTGCAGCTATAGGAAGGAGCAGGTCTCTTTAGCCTAGAAGACCGCAGATGGAGAAGAAGAGAAGTGTAAAATCTACCTATTGTTCATATTGTTTTCTGCTATGTTTAATAATTTGTTCAGTTTCCTGTCATTTGGAATCTGAACCTAAAGAACTTCAGAAGCACTGATACTTGAGAGGGTTTGCATTTCCATGATTTTTCTGGGTTACCCGTTGGCCCCTTTTGTTATAATCTAGAGTTAAGATGATCAGGGTAAGTAACAGTCAGATTTTTATGACAAAAAATAATACACTAAAGCAATACAAGTTAAGGTTGTTTTCTCTAATTAGACGAGGTCTCTTTATGACCATGAGCTTCTGTAAAAGTTTACATGGTCCATTATTAGAAGTTTATGGTATGTTTCCATTTATGTAATAAGCCACTGAGCTTCTTTAATACATAGATTTTTTTTTTCCTGGCAAGAGACTATTTCAAAAGAGAGAAAAGGTGAGGGTGAAGATGAGGAGTTGGTTAAATTGTTTCATGGAGAGGCGTAGGAGAGCACCAATAATAATTATAATTCAGATGGTTGATATCAGACACATCAGTGTTGCCAATATCTGACCACTTAGGAAGGAAACTGGCACGTGTGAGCCCAAAGTGGAGAGATTCCCCATCAGGTGGATGCAAAGCACAGAGATATTTCCCTGAAGGTTCTGGCTGAGAGCAAGGCCACATCACTTAAGTGGTGTTGACTTGCTGGGAGGAGTGGGAAACTCAGCTGAGCCCATATGCTTCTTGCAAAGCTCACACAATTAAGGATCTTTCCTGAAGGTCATGTGACATTCTAAAGCCACACCTTCAGAGAACCTTTGTCGACTTGGATAAGCACTTCCTTGCCTAATGACTAGCTTAGTTCCACAAGTAATAGAAACCGCAGTGAAAAGCCCATTATTTACATTATTCCAATTGATATTTCCTCATAAATTACACTTTTGTTTTCCAGGCCCATTACATTTCCTGTGTGGCTAATTACATTAGGCAGTTCCTTTAATTTACACAGTTTCCTGCAATTTACACTCCTTTCTCAGAAAATGCTTGGTAAGCATCTCCATCCTTTGCTTTTAAAGAGCAGAGCAGACCAAGGTTACTGCAAGCATCCAACAAATGTTGAACACCTGTAAAGACTGGTCATTTTCTAGTAAGAGTCCTACAGCAAGTACTTTGATAAGTCCCTAAGAATGGGGACTGAGACCATGGGAAAAATGAAAATGGGAAGGAATAAATTGGTGAGATGGCACAAAATTGCCTTGGTAAGAGGTGATTTAGCATGGGGATTGGGGAAGGCAACCTGTAAACTCTCGGAAAATTTTTAAGTGAGCAACGTGCTCTAAAGGAGACTTACATTTCACTTGCTGGATTCTGGCCTCGTTTCCGACTCCCTGTCTTTATGCCCTTTATGCCTGTTCCTGTGTGTGTGTGTGTGTGTGTGTGCGCGCGCGCTCAGTTGTGTCCGACTTTTTGCGACCCCATGGACTGTAGCCTGCCAGGCTCCTCTGTCCATCGGACTCTCTAGGCAAGAATACTGGAGTGAGTTGCCATTTCCTCCTCTAGGGGATCGTCCCAACCCAGGGCTTGAACCCACATCTCCTGTGTCTCCTGCATTGGCAGGCAGGTTCTTTACCACTGCGCCACCTGGGAAGCCCCAAACCAACTACCAGGAGTGGCGTCTGAACTGAACCCCTGTAGACATATGTCCGTTGAATCTTACGTCCAGTGCCTTAACCACCTGACCATCCTGGTGCAGGCTTACCCTCAATAAAACTGCTGGGAATATCGCTATAATCTTGACGTGATGGTCATCATGTTCACGTTGCTAAGCAATGCTCAGGCCGGTCTGGAGGGAGACCATCCTCCCGTGGACTGGAAGGCAGTGACTCCCCTGTGACACTGAGGTTCTGGGAGCAGATTCTGGACACAATTTTTGGCATCAGAAGGATGGAGCCATTTCTATATTTAGCTGCTGGCAGTGTTTGTGAATCTGACTGAACTTGGAACTGTGGAGAGGTCATTCAGTGTTTGCCCTGTCTACCTTTTGGAAGCCTGTTTTGATGTAACTAGGAAGTGTAATAAAAAAGTGACTGTCTCAGGTATTTACCAGGGCACCTGTCTGGGCTGTGACCAGGAGGACCAAAGGTTGACAAGACTGTGAAATGTTTGTGCCCAGAGGGTTGGATCAGTTGGAAAACTCCTTCATGGCTCAACTCAAAGGAACCAGAATAAGCAGACACACTCAGCTGCCTGGGTCTCTCCAACTTTTCTGTCTCTTCAGCCTGTAGTAGTCCATGAATTGGACAGTGGCCTGGTAGAGGGACTTTCCTGTGCTGTGAAGAGGCTATCAAAAAGGAAATGCAAGTAAACTTTGAAATAAACAGTATGAAAGAAAAGGAACAGTTTTAGTTGTTGGTACACTGAGAAGATTAAAAAGTATAAAGTTTTGCCTTTCTATTGGTATCATGGCCCTGAAAGTGAAAGTTGCTCAGTCGTGTCTGACTTTTTGCAACCCCATGGACTACACAGTCCATGGAATTCTCCAGGCCAGAATACTGGAGTGGGGGGCCGTATTTGATTCCTTCTCCAGAAATCAGACTGGGGTCTCCTGCATTGCAGGTGGATTCTCTACCAACTGAGCTATCAGGAAAGCCCATGGCTCTGATTGATCTCAAATTGGGAGGGTGAGGGAGAGACATATTTATTTGCTTGTCTTTCTTTTGTGCAGGCTTAGAAGTTCTTTGTAGGACTGCATGAGCTTGAAGGATTCTACTGGTGCAGTCTGAAAGGTGGGGCAAGTGGCTGGGGCGGGGTTAGTGTCTTTCACCATATCGCTTAGAACTCTTTAGAGGCCAATGACAGAATGTGAATGCAAAGTAGCTTAGGCAAAAAGGGGGAATTTTTTTTTAAATTTTATTTATTTTTTCAAAATTTTTATTTTTTAGTTTGTTTTGCTTTACAATACTGTACTCATTTTGCCATACATTGACATAAATCAGCCATAAGTGTACCTTAGTTCCCAATCCGGACCCCCCCCCTTCCCCCTCCCTCCCCACACCATCCCTCGAGATCATCCCCACTCATCAGTCCCAAGCTTTCTGCATCGAACCTAGACCGGCAATCC
>SJYA01001381.1:0-36735 GCA_006410615.1 Neotragus moschatus | reverse complement strand
ATCCTCCCACCCTCTCCCTCTCCCACAGAGTCCAAAAGGCTGCTCTACACATCTGTGTCTCTCTTGCTGTCTCGTGTACAGGTTTAACACCACCATCTTTCTCAGTTCCATATATATGTGTCAGTATACTGTATTGGTGTTTTTCTTTCTGGCTCACTTCACTCTGTATAATTGGCTCCAGTTCCATCCACCTCATTAGAACTGATTCAAATGTATTCTTTTTGATGGCTGAGTAATACTCCATTGTGTATATGTACCACAGCTTTCTTATCCATTCATCTGTTGAGGGACATCTAGGTTGCTTCCATGTCCTGGCTGTTATAAATAGTGCTGCAATAAACATTGGGGTACACGTGTCTCTTTCAATTCTGGTTTCCTCAGTGTGTATGCCCAGCAGTGGGATTGCTGGGTCATAAGGCAGTTCTATTTGCAATTTTTTAAGGCATCTCCACACTGTTCTCCATAGTGGATTTTTAAAGAAGGTTTTGGGTGACTCTTGGAACCCAAGTTGAAGAATGTGCCCCATCTCAGGCAAAACAGGGACCATAATCTTGGGGTTTTAAAATTCTCTTGGTCTGTTCTCTCTGTAACCACCCCCATCTCCTCTCTTGTCTTTCTCTGTTTAGTTGGCTGTCACTGTACCTCCCCACCCTTCTGTCTCCCTCTTTTCTGCCTCCCACCAGTAGGAGGCATCCCCTGGCCAATATGACTGTAAGCATAGTGTCCCCAGTTTCCAAGTACCACATCTTGAGTCCAGTCACCAAAGAGAAATTGGCTGCTCTGCTTCAGTTTGCCTACTACTGTCTGTAAAAAAAAAAAAAAAAAAAAAGTGATTGGCTTAGCTTGGGGCAATTAACCACTAGGACTGACTGACTGAGGTTGGGCTTGGGGTCACGTTGACGGCATAAAAGCTACGCAGATGATGTGTGAAAGAGGGATAGTTTCCAGAAGGGGGAGCTAAGCCTATACAAGAGTGTGCTTCATGTATACAAGCTGTATTCCGGCAGTCATACAGCCGTAGTGGAGGTGGTGGTTTCGTCACCAAATTGTGTCCAACTCTTTGTGACCGTGGACTGTAGCCCACCAGGCTCTTCTGTTCGTGGGATTCTCCAGGCAAGAATGCTGGAGTGGGCTGCCATTCCCTTCTCCAGGAGATCTTCCCAAGCCAGGGACTGAACCCAGGTCTACTGCATTGCAGGCAGATTCTTTACTGTCTGAGCCAACAAGGAAGTCCAAGTCACATAGAGGTGAACACATTTCTTTTTCTAATAAGGTCCCTAGACTTCATAGGTCGCAGGATGCTGTTATATGGTAGATGTTCCTTTTATTAAGGATTTTGATAGAGTTTCTTACAATGAAAATTTTCTCAGCAATGAAGCTGTGTGAGTGATGGGCTAGCCTCAAGGGCAAAGGACATCTAAGGGAATAATAACATCAGCTGGTTTGAAGGGAGAGCTTTCAAGCAGAGACTGGTCTCTAGTGGACAGGTTGGTTCATTGGGATGAAGAGCCAGGAGCACTCGACCTTAGAGGAAAGTTGGATGGCAGGAAAGGCCTCAGGCTTTAGGGGAAACCCAGTGCCAAACAGGCCCTTAAGGGGAGACCCAGACACATGGACAAAAAGCAAAGCAGGTCCCAGAGGATTGGATCCAAGGGGATTTCACATACTTCATTCCTCTTGCAGTGATTGCCTGTGGCTGACCCTAGACCAGTGCCTGAAAGGAAGTATGTGAACCAAACACTGACTGAGCAAATTCATTCCTAGTTGAATAACCAAAGGATATGAATTAATGAGCTAACATTAACCAGTGGGGGGCTGAACCGTGGACTCTTAAAGGACTCGACTCTAGGCACTGTTTCATTGGATTGATTTATGAATAATTTGGATGAAGACATGAAAAGACTGACCCACAAATCTGTGCAGGATAAACAGTGTGCTAGAGAGCAGTCTCGAAAATCATAAAAAAGTGCTCGGCTGAAACAAGGGGCGTGAATAAGAAGAGAGAATGTAATGGTTCTGCATGGCAAGTCCTTCACTGAGTCACCAAAGGCACAGGTGCAGAGCATGGGCTTGGTGGCTGGAAAATCTTGCAGCTGCTGGGAAAACACCTTGGATTTTGAGTGGGTCACTTGAAGTCCATGGTGTGAAAGAGCAAGTCTGAGAGTATCCAGAAAATGTGAGGACATAATCTTGCTGTCTCATAATGTCAGATGACACATGGGATTTTTGTCAGGTTCCAGGCATAATAGCTTAATGTGTAATAGAGACAAATTGAAACTGTCCAGAATAAGAGAGGAAGACATCTGGAGACCGTGTTCTAGGAACAGTTATTGAGGAAGCTGGAGATGTTTGTCCAAGTGTGGGTGACGGTGTATACCCAGCAGTTTTCTCTCCCTTATGGGTCCTCAAGTGCAAGTGAGACTAGTTGGGTTATTCTAGATGGCACAGTGAGGAGAAATCAGTGGGCATCATGTAGACATTGGTCTTTGTCTTTTAACAACTGAAAGAAAATTTAAAAACTAAATGCAAGTCTTGTGAAGTGATGAAGCCAGCATCTCTAGGTTTGAGTCTCTGGGATGCTGGGGAGGCGTTCCTGTCTGAAGCAGCTTGTTGAGCCCCTTAATTTCTCACCTTTCTTCTGACTAAACGTCCAGAAGACCAGCTTCCACCCCTGGCCCTGCCAATACAGAGCCGAGTGATTTGGGGTAAGTCACTTACACTGTAGGAACCTCTGTAAAATGGGGTTAATAATTCCTGCCCTCTCTCTTCCTCAAAGGGTTGTGACAACTGAAATGAGAAAAAGAAAAAAAAAAACCCAGGTGAGAGGAGATTGAAAAGTTGAAATCACTCTATCCTTGCAGAATTTTATTTTGACTCTTCCCTTTGTGGATTTCTCAGACAGCCGCCAGCCTCCAGCAGTCCTGCTTCCTGCAGCCTCTTGCTCTTTTGACGTTTCATCCTCCTGAAAGTTTTGTTCAGTAGTTTACACTCCAGGCTTTGAAGCCATCCATCAAAACTCCTCTGCCAGGAACTGCATTAAGATGTTGGCAGCAGGTGGCTGATTCTCCCCAAATGTGCTGCTTGTTCCAACGAAAGAACATTGGAGAAAAGTGGGGAGAGGGTTTTTTCCCACCTCTTTCTGCCAAACCACGTATATTATGATGCCACTTAAAATCTAAAGAGGTGGCTTCTTCCTCAGGAACTTTCCACAAGATGCGAGTGTGGTAAGCTCACTGTGCTAGTAATTATTATTTTCTGAGTTTTTCATAAATAAATGAGTCACCACCTTGAAGAAATCAGCCCCATAGCTGTGGTGTTGTGTTGCTCTAGTATTTCCTGCACCCGCCCCTTCTGGAGAGGCTGCGTACGAGCAGAACAAAGCAATCTGTACGCAGAGAGGGACGAAGGCAGTTTGTAATTCCATAAAACACTTTGAGGCTTTCAGAAGGTGCTATATACATCAATAAATAATAATAATTTTCACTCTCTCTTCTTTGTAATACTCCCTTAGAAGGTTGAAAATAAAATTTCTTTTGCTATTGATTTTGTCCTTCTACATTTGGCAAACATTGATTTTTCCCTTTCCTAATGGAGCAGAAGCCAACATAGCTGTATTTCATTTGCTTCACTCTCTGAACTCAGCATCTCAGCTGATGCGAGCAGGACTTACAGGCAGCTCCCGGGAACACCCAGGGCAGTTGTTTAACTGGAGGGCATGGGGGTCTTATAAGACTCTGCTTTGCACATCAGGCACATAGTAGGTTTCTGGTCAAGCTTGCAGTTCCGTATAATTCAGAATGTTCAGATTGATTCAGGAAGGAAAAGAGCTTTGAAGCATGGAATTATATGTGTGGAAATGTTGCTAACAATTGGGAAAATGGGGAATGGAGGGGGCTAAGAAGGCATAAGGTACATGGAAGATGAGGACATATTTGTCTTAGTCTGCTTGGGCTGTTGTGACAAAAGACGACGGGCTGCGGCTTAAGCAAAAGACCTTTAGTTCTCATAGTTTTGGAGGCTGAAAGTCCAGGAGCAGGGCGCCAGCACCGTCAGATTCCTGGTGAGGGTCTTGTCCTGCCTTGCAGTTGGCTACCTTCTTGCTCCGTCCTCACGTGGCAGGGAGAGGCAGCAGGTCTCTGAGATCTCCTCCTGTAAGGGCACTAATTCCATCCCGAGGGATCCAGCCTCCTGTGCATGTGTGTGTGTGTGTGTGTGCAAAGTCACTAAGTCATGTCTGACTCTTTGAGATCCGTGGACTATAGCCCACCAGGCTCCTCTGTCCATGGGATTCTCCAGGAAAGAATACTGGAGTGGGTTGCCATGCCCTCCTCCAGGAGATCTTCCCAATCCAGAAATCGAACCTGCATCTCCTGCAACTCCTGCATTGCAGGCAGATTCTTTACTGCTGAGCCACCAGGAAAGCCCCCACCCTGATGACCTCATCTAAATCGAATGACCCCCCCCCAGAGACCCTCATCTCCAAATGCCATTACACTGGGGACCAGGGCTTTAGCAAATGAATTTTGAGAGAGAGATATAATTCAGTCTGCAGCAATATTCTTCCACCATTGTTTATTTTGTGCCAGTGATTAATTGAGTTCTGTGGACAAGCGTCACCTAACTTAATCCTCACACCAGTGTCAGGCCCACTGAAATGTGGAGACCAGGTGTACTTGAGACTTGATGTTGCATCATAAATCCATCCACCAGAACTGCAGGAACTGGGTCCAGGGGTCCTGCTGTGTCCCAGTGAACTCTCCTAGCATGACCTAGGAGCCAGCTGGAGATAAGAGAAACACCCTGGATGCACATGTTTATTTTTAATCTAACCATGCTGAGCTAAGTAGGTTAAATAGAGGATGCCAATTTAGCAGGCCTGCAGTCAACAGTATTACCTAGAAATGGAGCTCTTATTGTTTTAAGAGGAGGGAGGAAGGCTCTAGGTTTAGACCAGAGCAGGAGCCACAAGGTCTGGGGTGAGAAACGGGGCTGAGGCCTGTACCTCAAGGTCACACTTTCAAATGAAATCATTGCTGAATGTCACCATCCAAAGTGGTGATGGTGACGGTGATGGTGATGATGATGGTTGTTCTGCCTCTGGGCCACGTGCTGTGTGCAGGAGAGTCTGACTGTCGTGGCCACAGCTCAGGAGCACGTGGGGCGCTCCGAGGACAACCTTGAGCACAACTGGGTCCTCCATTTGCTTAACTGAGAAGATGACAGCTGTGCTGGTAAAGGCACACTATTAAACACTGAACAGAGACCTGTAGTGAGAATTGGAAGAGAAAGTACACAATATATTAAGATCTTCTATTTATTATTTTTCAGTCTCATCTGTCTTTTCCCTGTTCAGTAAGGAGGGGTGGTATTAGCAAATTTATCTGGAAGTAAAAGAATTCGTTGTAGCATGCGTGGAAACAGTGGGTCTAAATTCCCTCAAATTGATCTTTTCTGTTTCTAGCAAAATCCAAGGGAGTGTGAATCTCACTGCTGAGGGATGTGACATCCTTGTGTCAACTACTTTGCTAAAGAAGATTTCTCTTTGGAAGACTCGCTTCAGCAAAGCTGCTAGAGTCAACATTCTCTTTTCAAGGTGGGCTTTTTATGTGCATGTAGTTCACTTAGTATTTCTATACCCCTGATTCCAAAATAGACTTGAGGCAGTTGTTTGTTCCAAGGGATTAAAACTGTACGGTTTGATTACATGTACAAAGGGTGAGAGTCAAGGTAATTATCCTGATAATAATGAAGGTTAAAAAAGGCTTTTTTGGTGGAAACCCAGATAATTGAAACTAATTTCTATTTTGGCTTGTGTCAGCTAGATAATAGCTTCACTTCTGTACCTCACTTTGCACATGTAGACTCTGCTAGCAGAAATTTACACAGTTTGCATGTTGGAGCCTCCGTAAATCTGAACTGCAGCGTTAATAACAGACAAGCCAGGCAGCTGGTTTGCCAACTGCGAGAAGATGAACAAACGTGGATCGACTGTCAGCCTCCTTCTTGTTCTTTTAAGCAACATGAACCCACACACTCAATGAAAGTCTGAGTGCATTTATGCAGGATTCCTGGAACTCATGGATTTTTAACAGTGTTTAACTTATATATCCACTTTTATGGAGACAATCTGGGGAAAAATTAACAAGCGAAAATTGCTCAGCTCTATAAATGTGAAGAAGCCAGCGTGGGCGATGGAGAGTCCTCATTTGCTAAATATACAGCTCCTTCTTCGGAGACATAAATAAGAACGCCGCTAAGTAGGTCACATTCGAGCCTGGGCTTCTCAGAAGACTTGAAAGCAGCACCGTGAATATACACTTCAAAGCCAGGATCCGTTTTTGTGTGTGCACATTTTGTTCCTGAGAAGTTCCCCATCTGTTCGCGTGTCACGGCTGTGCCGCCACGGCATGTCCTCAGACTCTCGGAGTTTCTGGCGGCCCACAGGGTTTACTTTCTAATGCGGCAGGCAGAGGAGGTAGCGTGCCCTGGGGGGCTGGCGGGGAACTCCCTTGGGAACTGAGGAAGGGGCCGGGTGCTCTCGCCGGGCCAGGAGCTGCCAGGCTCTCCACTGGCCGCAGGACGTTGCAGGAGAGGAGAGAAGGGTCTGAGACGCTCCCCTAGGGGCCTACTCCGGAAGAGGCACTGCCTGACAGAGGTTGACAGAGTTTGGTTCACTCGTCTCTGTACCAGCGCTGCTCTGAATTCGGGATTCTGACAGATTTAAGCGCCTGATCCTCAGCAGCAACGCTACATGATCTGCCTGTCACTGTCTCAAGTGCTCTCTCTCTCTCTGACTCCTTTTTCGAGGAGCTCCACACAGGGAGGGAACTTTCTCACTAACATGTCACTCAACCCACCTACCCAGACACCCACTGCTCGTCGAGACTGGCAAAAAAGAAAAAATAAAAAAATCTGGATTTGATACAAATCTGAGAAAATGCTTCAAGCCTTCTTCCCATACATGTGATTTATGGAATGTGACACGACTCTGTAGTATTATTATCAAAAAGCCTGAGGTTTTAGGTGAGGCAGGGCAGAAATGAACTCTCTGTTGTCTTCTCAAGCGATCGCTCAAACTGATCCGAGAGGAGGCACGTGTTCTTTTTTCTGGATTGTTTGGCATCGGTGGAGTTCTGCTGGTGCTATTTGGAACAGCATGTGAGAATCACGTTCGTCTGCCCTTTGAGGTGGAGTTGTTTGTTGCAGAGCAGTTTTCTTTTCGTAAAAAAATTTTCATTTATTGACTTATTTCGCACCAAAAACATTTTGTATCGGGGGCGTAGCTGGTTAACAATGTTGTGATAGTTTCAGGTGTACAGGGAAGGGACTCAGCCATACATACACATGTAACCATGCAGAACAATTCTCTTTGCAGGCCACGCACTGGTTTTATACGCTGGGCTTCCCTGGTGGCTCTGATCGTAAAGAATCTGCCTGCAATGCAGGAGACCTGGGTTCAATCCCTGGGTTGGGAAGATCACCCAGAGAAGGAAATGGCAGCCCTCGCTAGTATTCTTGCCTGGAAAACCCTACGGACAGAGGAGCCTGGAGGGCTACAGTCCACGGGGTCGCAAAGAGTCAGAGGCAGCTGAGCTCCTGACACTTTCACGATTCTTAGTTCTGGCTGGCGCTGCGGCCAGTAGACATCTTAGTTGTCCAAGTGGCACCCACTCGCATTGGAATGCGTGGAATTCCAGGACCATACCTTGTCAGCTCCTTCAAGATGGAGATTCGGGCAACAGACCCAGGGCAACAGAGAGCTCCTGAGGTGGGGAAGCTGTAGCCCCGGGAGCCCCCAGGAGACAGGCCTCACCTGTGTTTGGCAGCACCTGTGCCAGGGAACCTGAGCTGAAGGACACAGGTTCTCATTCCAGCCCCAGAGGCTCTGATCACAGAGTCCAAGCTCTCTGATCCTTAGTTTCCTCATCTGTAAAAGGAGAGTTAGAATCGATGCTCTCTCGTGCTTTACAGAGTACTGAAATGCTTTCATTTCATAGGTACGTTTGGGGATAATTGGTATTTACAGACTCCCAGACCTGAAAGTGCCTTAGAATTTGTCTAATTCAGTGGATATTAAGTTGAGGTTTATGAGTCAATAAGAGGTTCGGCGGGTGGATGATGGCCTTCAAAGTGTACACAGCCCTTGGAGCGTCTGTACGTTTCTCTGGGAAGAGTGTCCATAGTATGCATAGGACTTTTCAGAGCCTGAAATCTGGAAAGGGCTTGCTCTTGACCTTGATCAAAGGGCCTCCAATCCAAAGTTCCTCTTTTGCAGTGAGGAAAGAGGGTGGGGTGCCAAGTGTCTTGCAGAAAAGCTAGCTGGTGCCGGAAGCAGGAACTGAACAAGGGTCTCCACTTTCTGACCTCTGCTTCTCGGCCCCACAGGTGGTAACAGTCTCAGGTGTGCCCAGTGTGTGTATGTGTCGGGGGTGGACAGGGCCTTCTAGAGTGACTGAGACTTCTGAAGTTCTGGCCAGGCGTATCTGAAATAAGGTCTCTTCTAGCACGCTGCCGCGAAACCACACTTAGGACCCACGGTGGCTCTGTCTAGTCAAACAGCTGGTGTGTCCCACGCCCAGGTCCAGGGATGGTTCTTCTAAGCACTGGCTCAGCATCTTTTCCTATTTACGTGACTTTCCTTTCAAAGCCTGCAATCCAAGCTCTCACCCAATATTTATGATTTGTATTCTTTTTTTTTTTTTGCCTTCACTGCCTACATGGGTTCATTTAATCTTTCTCTTATTTCCCCTTTAAAACAGAGCAGAAGGAAAAAGGCAGTCAAGCAAAAGAGGTAGGTCAGGAGGGAAGAATGAGTGTTGTATTTGCCTCATTCACTAAGTAGGAGGAAATTTAATGTACAGGAGGAAATAGAAAGAGAACTAAAATCTGAATTTAAAACCATGCAGTTTGTTCCTTCCTAAAGAGTAATAGCAAATTGAAACAGTCCAGATGCTTGGAGGTTGGTATGTATCATTATTAGATTTTTCCAAGAGAGGAAAGTGATTTTATGGCACTCTGGTCATCACTTGGATTACAACCTGATAAAGGTCTTATAACACCACTGAAACATGCTATTTTCAAGAGGAAAATGGAGAAGGGAGTCCAACATTCATGTTTTGATTATTTGTATTTGTTCCTGATGGTCTCTCTCTAATGTATTTATTAATGGAGATTCAAGAAGCAAGGTAACTGCAATGATTTACTTCCAGTTTTGCACTCAGTCACTCTAAGGCCATCATTTTACAACCACCATTTTCAAGCCATTATAGCCTTGAATTGTTTCCCCTTTAAGTGAAAGATAATCCTTGCACTGAAATTGAGAAATAATATAATATGGGCTTCCCAGGTGGCTCAGTGCAGTTCAGTTCAGTTGCTTAGTTGTGTCCAACTCTTTGCGACCCCATGGACTGCAGCATGTCAGGCTTCCCTGTCCATCACCCAGGTGGCTCAGTGGTAAAGAATCCACCTACCTATTCAGGAGTTTCAGGAGCCACAGGAGATGTGGGTTCAATCCCTGGGTTGGGAAGATCCCCTGGAAGAGGAAATGACTATTCACTCCAGTATTCTTGCCTGGGAAATACCATAGACAGGGAAGCCTGGTGGGCTATAGTCCATGGGATCACAAAGAGTCAGATACGACTTAGTGATTGAGAACACATGCACACATGTAATGTGGTAGGAAGGGTTCTAGATGCAGCGTGGATGTGATTGTTGGGACCACTGCTCCTTCAGGTGTCTATCTCATTCCTCCCCAGTGGGACTGCTCCCCTCCACAGTCCTGTCGGGTGGGCCTGACCGGTCCAGCATCCTAGCCACAGTGGATTGTATCCTTCCTGAACTCTGTCCCCAAGATGAGCTAATCAAATTCATAATTTGCTAAATTGGAAGAGACATGGAACTTGTGGTTCGAAGGTGTTGCGCTTTGAAGTTGGGAGCAGATTTTGGTATGTTGACAACTCATACCAAAGTTGTGAGGGGCAAGAATTAAGAGTGTGACAGATATGAGGAAGGGAACAGATGTTCAGGAGGAGGAAGAAACAAGAGGCTGGTGACTTTCCAGGTCCATCAGAGCTGTGACTGAATTCTGTGGGAGTCCTCGGTATTCTTACGATAAGTATTGCTTTACTTAATTAAGCTACCTTTACTGCAACCCAGTATTCCCTTACTAAGACATTGTGTGACCTAGTCAAGCCCTTTGCTTCTCTGATCCAAGTTTCATCTTGAATAAAGTGAAGTGGGTTGAACTAGATAGCCTCTGAAGTGCCTTTAGATTTCAGGAATCTATCCTTTAATTACCTATGGTGGTTGTATATGGGGCTTAAAGGCCAGGGGATGCTTGATAACTCTGCCCTTCCCTCTGCCCTGCGGAGGCTGCATGTGTTGATGTAGTTCGTCCTGAGGACCTTCCAGTGCCAATCCAAGGTGATGTGTAAAAAGAAAGGTGCTGGCTGGGGGAGAGAGACTCTCCCTGTTCAACTGGTATATGATGGGCTAGATTAAAGGACTCCTCGGGTTCATCCTGTTTTGATTCTCTGGTGGATGCAGGCACTCTGTGAAAGATGCTGGCAGCTCCTGAACACTCACTCTAAATGAGCATTGTAACTAAGTACAGCCTTGTTGATTGTACATCAATTTGATGGACTAACTATGGAACAGTAATTAAGCCAAAGAGAACATTCAGAAGTACTTATTGCTATTTGCTGTCTGTTCAGTCCCCAGAGTGCTACAATAAATAGAACCGTAAGTTTAATTAATACGTGCAGGTCTGATTACCCATTTAGGATAGGCCATAGTGGACCAGAGGTTAAACTTTCCAAGGCAGCCTACCATGAGTGATGCTGGAAACATCTGCATTTGCCTGCAGCAAAAGTCTGCACACAAGACTTGTGAACTGCCAAGTCCTTGGGGGTCCAACAGAGGTGCCATCCCCCACTCTCTGGTCAGATTTTGAGGACTTAGACTCATCAGTCCAGAAGAGCAGCCTCTCCTGGTTGGCGTCCTCTACACATGTTTTCTCTGCTCTGTGGGCCTTGACACTTTGAGCCCTCTCTTGCTGCTCCAACTGCGGTGTCACATCTCCGTTGACATGCATGGGCTGCTGTTCCCCTTCCCACTGCACCCCAAACCTAGTTTCTACAGAATGCAGCAGGCAGAAGAGTCTGCCAAGTATCTGAGACCAGCCACTGCCCCTAGGATGCAGACGTCATCGCCACGAGGCAATCAGCCATCTTGACTGTGCCTGACACAAAGTCTGTGCTCATCGGGGCTCAGCTGTCGTGGCTGTGATTGCCATTAAGATGGTTGTGGCAGCACCTACCATGGTGTGCACTTATCTCCCTTAGAAGATGTGTCCTGATATGATAGCTCACATGTGGTGAATACTTCCATCTTGCCAAGCAGTGAGCCAAGCATTCAGTTGCATCACCTGCACCAACACTACGGGTTAGTGTATTTCATCATCCCCTGGAGAAGGGAATGGCTGCCCACTCCAATATTCTTGCCATGGAGAAGTCCATGGACAGAGGAGCCTGGTAGTCTATAGTCTATAGCATTGCAGAGTTGGAGACAACTGAGCAATTTCACTTCATTTTTCATACATTTGAAAAGATTGCCCCCATTGAGGTGGTTAACATATCCAAAAAACTCTAAACAGCCAAGGCAATCTTGAGAAAGAACAAAGCTGGAGGCAGCCCACATTCTGATTTCAAACTATATCACAAAGCTGTAGTAATAAAAACAGTATGGTATTGGCATAAAAGTAGACACATAGATCAATGGAACAGAGTAGAGAGCTTGGAAATAAACATACAGTCGGTCAATTGATTTTTGCAAAAGAGGGAAGAATATTTAATAGGGAAAGGATTGTCTGTTCAGTAAATGGTGCTGGGAAAACTGGACAGCTACATGTAAAAAAGTGAAACTGAACTAGTATGTTACACCATACACAAACATCAACTCAGAGTGGATTGAAGACATATATAGCCTTTCTGATAGCAGAGCAAGAGGCTTAGGAGTTTTCCTCTGTGTGCTGGGGTTGAGTCATGGGTTGAGTCAATGCTAAGAACTGTTTTTCCAACAAGAAAATTCAAGGAGGAAATAGTGTATTGCAGATAGTCAGCAAAAGGGTAAAGACTGAAAGGGGAAAATGTATTTACAACAAAAAGAAAGGTGGAAAAGAAGGAAAGAAAGACTAAAAGGAAAAAAATTGAATCAAAAATTAATGGAGCTGTGGTGGTTTAGGCACTAAGTTGCATCCAAGTCTTAACTCCATGGACTGTGGCCCACCAGACTCCTCTGTACGTGGGACTTCCCAGGCAAGAATACTGGAGTGGCTTGGCATTTCTTTCTCTAGGGGATCTTTGCAACCCAGGGATCGATCCCAGATCGCCTGCATTCAGGTGATCTCCTGAATTGCAGGTAGATTCTTTACTGACTGAGCTACCAGAGAAGCCCAAATGGAGCTATAGGGAGCAACAAATAATTGCCAGGAAATGAGGAGAGGGAAGCAAGAGGTTAAAATTCTAGAACAGTGAATCAATCAATCACTCTCATGTAAACACATACATGTGTCAAGCAGACATTAACAGTGGTGATGTTTAATAATTCAGCCCCCTGCTGGACCAGGGTTGATTTTCATTCAGGGACCATACTGAATTCAATAAAGCAAGGCAGTGGAAAGCAAGCCACATCCTCCATCTGGGTGAAAAGTCCTTGACGTTTGGCTTCCTTCTGAGTCAACAACTATGGCTGTGTTGTTGAGGAGGAGGCCACTAGATGAAGCCAAGACAGTGCATGTGTCTTGTTAGTGCTTAATTAATGAGGAGAATTATTCAGAAACAGTAACATGGGACGTTTCTATGAATTATGCAGCAACCAGAGTGAAAAGATATGTTGAAATATTTGTAACCACTTTGGACATTTTGAAACACTTTCAGTAGTGAGTCACTTCAGTACAGAGTCATGTCTGACTCTTTGTGACCCCATGGACTGAGGCATGCCAGGCTTCCCTGTCCATCACCAACTCCTGAAGCTTGTTCAAACTCATGTCCATCGAGTCGGTGATGCCATCCAATCATCTCGTCCTCTGATGTCCCCTTCATCTCCTGCTTTCAACCTTTCCCAGCATCAGGGTCTTTTCCAATGAGTCCATTCTTCACATCAGGTGGCCAAAGTATTAGAGTTTCAGCTTTCATTTCAGCATTCCATTTCAGTAATGAGGTAGTATCTAAATAGGAATCTTGTTGTCGATGCAAACAGGAATCTTTGTGTTAAGTCTGACTTCAAAAAGCTTACTAATAAACCCCTATAAGCTGAGCTTACTCGACGAAGGCAAGGTGTTTTGTGGAGACTCAAAGCCATTTCAGAATCTGAAACCAAATTTCTGATACAGAATTTGTGATCGATCTGATGCCAATCAACATTTTTACTGGCTTTCAAAAGAAGTTCAGAATCATTCTTGCGTCATCTCGTGTCCAGTTTCTCCAGAATGAAGTTGAGATCCTCTTGATTTATAAGGGGACAGGCCAACTTTGTTAATAACATAATAGAATATACTAGTTGGAAAGAATGCGGCTCACTGCTTTGAAATAGTTGGACACTTGGCTCAAGCAGCTAGAACCTAAGGGTTTGGCAGGACCATGGTTAGTCCAGTCTTTTTATTTTTTCCCTTAAGAGTTCAGATCGATGCATGGTTGACACGGTTAAGTGTCACACAATCAATGGAAAAATTAAGGCAAGAGAAAAAATACTTGGTTGACTGTGCGATAGCCATGTCGTTTCTTTATGCAGATGTGTTCTGAGTCTACACAAGTAAATGTAGTGAAAAGCGAAGAGAAACACCGAGGCAATTTCCCAAATCATTCAAGGAAAAAAAAAAAAAACCCCTAACTTCAATTATTCATATAGTCCTTTTCTTTGAAAGTGAGGAGAATGGGAGGAAAAAATAAAGGGAAAAAAGAAAGAAAGCCTGATTGCATTAATTCTCCACTTCATTTTGGAGATTAAGGCACATCTACAGCCCTTATTACACATCCTTGTACACTGCAGTTTACTTCTTGACAAAATATTTCTTTGCCATTGTGTTTATGCAGATTTTACCCACCCTTCGTTTTTCTCTAGTTAAACAGTGAGAACTTGAACTGACACTATTCTTTCTTTTCCATAAATAAGGTGCCTATAAAAAGACTAATTTCCCAGTAATCCAACCTTTTCCAAACATTCCACCCACAAGGCAGCAACTTAGGGAAAAATAGAACTTTTTCTGAAGAGGTAAGTCATAATTATCATCAAGAGATCTATCCCATCTCTATTTCCTTGGTGGTGGAAGCTATCAGTGTTGGGACCTAGAGTAGAATTTTTTGAACAAATGTCTCCAGTTTATCTGCGTGCACGTGGGTTAAGTTGCTTGAGTCGTGTCCAATTCTTTGTGACTCCATGGGCCATAGCCCACCAGGCTCCTCTGTCCACGGGATTCTCTAGGCAAGAATACTGCAGTAGGTTGCATTTACTCCTCCCGGGGATCATCCCAACCCAGGGATCAAACCCAGGTCTCCTGTGTCTCCTGCACTTGCAGATCCCACTCGTGGCAGCTAGGAAATCTCAGTTCATCTGCTGTGCTACGCTTAGTCACTCAGTCCTGTCCGACTCTTTGTGACCCCATGAACCTGCCAGGGTCCTCTGTCCATGGGGATTCTCCAGGCAAGAGTACTGGAGTGGGTTGCCATGCCTACCTCTAGGGGATCTTCATAACCCAGGGATTGGACCCAGGTATCCCACATTGCAGGTGGGTTTTTTTTTTTTTTACCATCTGAGCCACCAGGGAAGCCCCAGTTTATGTGCAGGGGCCACCAGGGGCCACCAATTGTGGGGTTCAGAGAGAACACAGCAAACTAGATCCGTCTGCATGTCCGTCTGTCTGTCTGTCTATTCATGTGGCTGCCAGTCACATTACAGACATTACATAGTTGTATGTTGATTAGGACAAATTTCTGCCAGAAGTAACTTTTCTTAACAAAATTAGTTTGTGACAGTTTTCCATGAGATGGAAGTAAGGTGTCTTAAGGAAGGGGTGCTATTTTCTGTTTCACATAAAATCACGGTGTGGCAGCTCTGAGTTGCCAGTGGTTGTAAGATTTAGGTAATATGGAGAGGATCTGGAGGATAGCAGTAGAAATAATTAGTTTGGGAAATAAACCTTAGGAGGAGATGCAAAGGAGATGAAAGGAATAGGGTTACAGAGCCCGGAAAGAGGATGTTTGATAGATAACTAATATTGGTCTTCTCGAATATGAAGGTGTGGTGACTGATGTACAGGCCCTTCTTGGCGTTCCCTACAAGGAGTATGAAATGGAACGGACTTAAATTATATGGACTCAGAGTGTATCTAACCTAAATATAATCGCCTAGCTGGAGTTGTCTATGAAAAAGTCCCAGTATGGCACTAATTTCGTCTTAAAGTAGGTCTTTCTTCGAGAAGCAATTTCTCACTATTAATTTCTATGAGCTAGTGTTGTCTTGTGGGCTGTGAGAAAGTTGGGGAACAGCTCAAAGCCCTAACGATGATGTGTCTGTGTGGTCAGAGGCTTTTCAGTGGCCTGTCTGGCTCATAAAATGTGCTTCTCTGAGTGCAGGGAGTGCTGGACTCTGCACCCCAGGTCGGGCTCTCTGAATCAGAACCTTTGGTGGATGAGGTCCTGGATGCCACACCTTCTCCTATCTGTTTGTTTGAGAAATATTAAATTAAACTGTGAGCTGTTTGGTGACATGAATCAGATATTATTCATCTTTACTTGTACTGCATTTTATAAATCACGCATTCAAAAATGAATCTCTTAATTATTGCTGCACGGAACTAACAATACAGTAAATGATAAGGTTATGATATTGAAATAATTTTATACTAGTGACTCTGATTTTGTATAAGTTTCAGGATTATTATATAAACATCATTTTGTGGGGTTCTGAAAATTAGAAAAGGATGAAGCTTGTTAATAAAAATAGGCACTAATACCTTGATCACTATGTTCAACATAAATAAGTCTTAGTCTAGTGTGACACTGATCATGAAGCTTTACTCCCCAGCATTCTTTTATTATGTTGACAAATGCATTTTCCATATCACAGGGGAAGGAAGAAATCAAGGGATTTGTCTATTGTCAGTGAGTGAGGCATACTGAGTCCTGGCAGGTGGTACATAGCTGATCAAAAATCCTGAATTTGTACCTGTGCTAAGGTTTAAAACATGCAGCAAGACAATATTATCAAGTAGAATAAAAGGACAAAAGCTGCATCAGCCCATAGCCTAGAATGAAGCTGCCTGCTCCCTGTGTGCACATGTGCCCCCACCCTGCCCCAGACTGTTGGAAATAGAATTCAACAGTAATCTACCAGCCAGCAGTTTTTGCTATAAAACCAGGAAAGAGAGGGGGAGTTTTATCATAGCAAGAGCGTCCGAAGAACGTGTCCCCCACGAAGTCTGCAGGCTGTGTGATTCTGGGCTTCCTCGTCCACATTTTGTTGGCTTTCTTCATGTGACTCCATAGAGAGACTTGGTCCCTGTATTTTTGCCTCCTTCAGCCCTCTTCCCATTCATGTGCAACAGAAATGTGCTTCATAGGGGATTTCCTGGTGATCCAGTGGTTAAGAATCCACCTTCCAATGCAAGGGGTGTGAGTTCCATCCCTGGGCAGGGAACTAAGGTCCCACGTGCTGCAGGGCACCGAAGCCTGAGTGCCACAACTCCTGGGCCCGTGTGCTCCAGAGTCCACATTCCACAGCTCGAGAAGATGCCCGTGTGCTGCAGTGAAGACCCAGCGCAGCCACAATTTAAGCAAATAAGTAAATATGCTTCATTGATAATGCCATCCCTCAGCTGCACTCCTTCCACAGGCACAGATGAGCTAGGTAACACATTCAACTCACCCTTGAATCTCCTAGTAACCAATTCAGCTTTTTACCCAACCAAAAGTTTCAATGGTGGTAGCAAAACCAACTGTAGGGAGTCTTCCCTACCAGATTCTCAGGCTTCCTGTTCTCTGCTGGTGGCCACGGACACTTGGGTGGGCGGGGAAGGGGCAGCCTTGGGGTTACGGTTGTGTCTGTGAACTGGTAACTCCTCCTCCTTGTCCTACCTCCACTGCTATGTAATGAGTCAGACTGCACCAGACACTTTATATGTAGTGGGTGGAACCACAGGAAGTAGCCATTTTTGTTGGTCAAAACAGTTGTATGTAAGCAATTTACTGTGATTCGCCCTAATGAATGTACTACCCTCATTCTCTAGATAAACGAAGCTGAGGCTCACAGTGATGACGGTGACCCAGCCAGAGAGTGTGGAGTTTGGAACTATCTCTGCTTGCCATCTGCCAGCACTCTAGGGCTCCACATTGGGCCAGATGACCATTTTGTAAGCAATAAGCATCCGTCACTTGAATTATTGTATTTCTGGCATCATATGTATGTTACCACTCTCAAATGCATGTAGGTGTCTTCTGATAAGTTCAGTAAAATTTCATTAAAATATTTTCTAAATTCATGGTAGTGTTTCTGAACTGAGGTATCTTGTCAGTCAAAGAGTGTGCAGAGAAATTGTCCCAATAGTCCATCGGTATACAGTGCTGATTCCATCTCAGTCCCTTCCCCACTAATCCTGAGGCCCTGATATCTCTCTTGGGAAGGGTTTCGAACTTGTTCCCTGGGCCAGATTTACTGAGGTGTGTTGGCTCATGCCTCTAACTGTCTCCCTTCCCTCTGAGCTGCTGCTCTGTAACTTGAAAAGGTTCTGAGAAGTTGATTAGGTAATCCATACAGAGAGCATGGGTGAGGTGCTTGGCAGTGCCTGCAGCAGAGGAAACCCTTAGCAAGTAACATTGTTGTTTGTATTATTTGGACTTTCTGATGACCACAAACTCAGTCTGTCAATACTTTTAAACTGACTTGTTATGCAATCAAACTTTCTGATTCCTTTCAGCCTCCACCCGTATCTGTTAACTCCATCTACAAATATTTCTGTATCTTCTATCTCGATCTCTCTCCTCTGTTATCTATGAATCCATCATCTCTTCTCCATCCATTCGTCCGTCTATCCTCTCTCCCTCCCTCCCTCCACCCCCACCCTCCTCCTCTCCTCCCCTCCTTCTCTCTCCCGTCTGTAATCTTGGAGGCATAACCTAATATCACTTTGAAGTTTTCTTCTCAGTCTCCATTTTTTTTTTTACCAGTCTGGGACCATATTATTTTTACAAAAAGCCACACTTAATTTAAATGTGTCAAAAATGGCAAGAGATTGTGTGTGTACTGCAGATAGATAATAAATGTACACATTTGCCCGGGTACTGGGCTTCCCAGGTGGTGCCAGTGGTAAAAACCCACCTGCCAATGCAGGCGGTATAAGAGATGTGGGTTCCATCCTTGGGTTGGGAAGGTCCCCTGGAGGAGGAAATGGCAACTCACTCTAGTATTCTTGCCTGGAGAATCCCATGGACAGAGGAGCCTGGTGGGCTACAGTCCATGGGATGCCATAGAGTCAGACATGACTGAAGTGGCTGAGCACACATGCACTCTGGGTATTGATCCTGGTCGCTGAGGCTGAGTGCCTGAAGGAGGCACCAGGGCACCAGAAGGTGACAACAACTGTGATGCTCGGGTTATGGACTCTGAGTAATTTTCCTTGAGAAGGGTGGAGGAAAGTATTGATTAGTAGGTTTCAGTATTTACCCTTTAAGGAAAAGTGAAAATGTATGTGAAATAACTTGCAGATACTGACAGTGTAACTGAATGACAGTGGTGGGTTGGTTTTATGACAGGGCGGCATTTGAACTGGATAAGCTGGCATTGAATCACCCAAAGTATGTATTTATGCATTAAATTTGTTCAAAATTCATGGTACAGTTTTCATTTTAACAAGAAAATAAATGGTGATTCTGATTTTTGTCCTTCAGTTGCTCATGACAGGGATGCAGCATGTCCCTGTACTAAATGGGATTCATGAAGGAGGTAAACACATTTAGAAACCAGTTTGAAAGTCATTCATTGGAGGAAAAAAGCCCAGAATGAAAAATCATCTCTTTGAAAATACAGGATTTGTTGTGTCGTCATCAGCCTCAACAGAAATTTATTGAGCACCTACTATGTACTTAGTTATAATTCAAATAACTTTGATGCCAGCTTTGCAACAGAATGATTTCATTACAATGTTAAAAATGAAGGGCTGTTGGTGGATTACATTCATTATGTATACTTATTCAGAGTGTATTATTTGTGTTGGCCTATAGGTGATTGGCTATTATTTATGTATTTATGGTTTTGATTATGCTTCATATATTGAAATGTTTAAAATAGCCAGGAAAATAAATTTCGTGTCAAGTAAATGGAAGTTTCCTCAAAAGAGTTCTCTCTGCCATGAATTTTGTGTAGCACCTGAACAGAAATAACTTAGTGTTTTCTCTCAGATAGAGTATTTCCATGAGAGAATTGCCTCATGGAATTAAACAGCATCAGAACTCATTCATGGTAATTCCTTAGGCACCTTTAAGTTTTTTAAGGGCATTCATATGCATTAGTTCAGTTAGTCATCTGACGGCATCTATTGCTCTTTTGCTAAATGGAAGGCGTTATTCTAGCCATCTCATTTAATCCTTTCAACCTTCCTAAGTGGAAGATACTATTGTCACTGCATTTTACAGATGAGGAAACTGAAGCACACAGTTACTAAGTGGAAGAGCCAGCATTTGACTTGGATATTTTGGCTGTAGAGCTCCTGCTCTTAATCATGACTGTGCCCACACCCTAACTCAGCAGTGCTCTGTGAACTGGCATTGAGTACAGCTTTCTCTTTGAAGATAGAAGGTAGGGTGCAGAGGAGCATAGCAACAAAAACTAAGCAGGTTGTCTGTGGAATGTGATTCATTGCAGGGCGTTAATAAACGCAGCATCTTTGCCATGATGACTCACAGTTGCTGCTTCCACACCTGCCCCCTCACTTCAGCCTGCTCCGACCTTTGCCCGGTTAGGTCCTCCTCATCCTACGTTCTTCCCCTTGAACTACCCCTTACTATGTTCTCCCAGCACTCAGTGGTCTATGCAGTCAGTTTATTGCACAGTCTGAATTTGGAAAGGATATGAAAAGACAAGATTTGAGGTTTTTTGCTTTTGTTTCTTTCAACTACTGTATTAATCATTGATTTTTTTTTTTTACTCTTCCAGTCCCAGCCCCTAATTACAACTCTTGCAGATTTCTTTATTTTTCTTTTTTTTATTTTAAACAATGTTGTATGCTTTTCTGCTGTACAGCAAAAGTGAATCAATTATATATATATACATATATACACTCTTTTAGATTCTTTTCCCATGTAGGTGGTTACAGTGTATTGAGTAGAGTTTCCTGTGCTATACAATAGGTCCTATTAGTTATCTATTTTATGTATGTTTGTATGTATATATCAATCCCTATTTCTCAATTTATGCCCCCACCCCAGTTTAGGCAGATTTCTTAGAGCTGTGATCCCTTTCAGTTATTAAAAATCCATGTCAGTTCAGTTGAAAACATATTCTTTTTCTCCTCCTTTTAAACCCCCTGACTCCTCAGCTCAGGCCCAGGATGGTCATTGGGGCAGGGTAGGGACCCGCCTCTCACTGTCTCCCCCCTGACCATTAAGGCCTTCGGTTTCTTAAAATCCTATGGCTCTCTCTAAGGATGTGACTTCTTCAGAGGTCTCTAGCCTCCTGTATAGATTTCCCTATGGGAGGTCATTTCTTTTCTTGACCTCTTTGAAGCTTTCTTCAGCTCCTGCCTCTGTGGAACACCCCACAGCCTCTGCGTGAGAATGAAAGTTGCTTGGATGGCCAGGCCAGCCCCTTGCATGGCGGTTCTGAAAGCTTGCTCCCATGTGACCCCTTCCATGCTCCCGGTCAGGAAGAGCCGTGCATCTCACCACACCAATGAGTGAAAATCAGGCTGCTCCTCTGCATGGTTCCCACTCCCTGTCTTGCTGTGGTCTCTCCAGTCCTTTCCTTTCCCCCATCCCAGAGAGGGTGGATGAGCAAGCCCACTGTACAAGCAGATGGCCAACCAGTGTGAGAAGGTGCCAAAGACAAACCTAATTTCTAGGAGACAAGCTCTTGGAGCTGTCTTTACTTATGGAGGGAAGACTCATGGTATTTGTCCCCATCCAGCTATATTATTAGTTTCTTTCTCAGTCTTATCTTCTCTCCCTGGTCTTATTTATATTTTAAATGAAGTTGGCTGATTCTTGATAAATCCTGAGGGTTTATCTTGGTCCAGTTTCATCTCTCTGTGACTTATCTTTGTCCTCAGCTTTAAGTCCAGCAAAAGGCACTTTAAATATCCTGTTACCTTGACAATTACTTATTTAATATACATCTTCCTATGAGACCCAGTGCAGTACTCCCTCTTAATCTCATTTACCCTGTTTCTTCTTGAGTTGCTGTGGATGACAAGCATACTGATGGGGCAAGGATTTAACTCACAGGAAGAAGATACTGATTGCAGTATTGGGGATGATGTGGTTTGAGCCAGGTTATAGAACTCATCACCATCTGATGCATATCTTAAATATTCCATCTTTGGTATAAGATATTTGTGAGGAATAAAGAATGTGCAGGGCATTTGTAAATATGATTGGGATACTTTGTGCAGATATCAGCTAGAGAGAAAGAGCTCAGCCCTCAGTTCTTCTCATTGCTGAAATGCAAAGGAGGATGGGCATCTTGCTTCTTTTTTTCATAGCTTGTCACTGTACTGTGTCTTCTTTTTCTTTTTGTCTGGAGTGACCATTATCCTTATGTCCACTGCCCCTCTATCAATAACTCACTGATGTAAGTGTTAAAGGGCTTCCCTGGGGGCTCAGCAGTAAAGAGCACGCCTGTAATGCAGGAAATGCAGGAGATGGCGGGTCCGTTCCCTGCGTCGGGAAGATCCCCTGGAGGTGGGCCTGGCAACCCACTTCAGTATTCTTGCCTGGAGAGTCCCATGGACAGGGGAGCCTGGCGGGCTGCACTCTACAATGCCGCAGAGTTGGACATGATTGAGTGACTGAGTACATGGACTCTAAGTTAATTACTGGGATAGGGTAAAACCAGGGAACGAATACATAAAATTGATATGTTACCATAAAATTAAAATACCTAATAGTTGCAATTTCTACTTATTAAGTCAAACTCCTTAGTAAAATTCCTATAATTATATTTAATTTCCTTTCCTTTTTTCTGCTCACATTCTGGGAACTGTCCTATTAATAATGAAATGGGAGATAAAATGATAAGGAAAGTAACTGAAAGGGTAGCTTATTTTTTCTCTGATTAATCAAGGAGTCATGAATATTTGAAGGATATAATACTATCTCTTTAAGAACAACAAACCACCCTCCCAGAAACATGTGTAACAAATAATGTATGCAAAAGCTTCTTAATTAGGAGAGAGTTAAGACTTCACACATAAGATTAAAGTTTACTGAATTTAAATTACAATACAAAAGGAAATTAATCCTGTTAGTATTTTTGCAGAAGTTTGCAGAGCTTAGACATGTGTGGCAGTTTTCATCCTGTGGTGTTTGGAACCCCCTTAACATGTGATACCTCCCCCTTCTCCCTGCAACACCCACTCTGCATGTCTGCAAGATTCTTCTCTCTCTTTTTTTTTTTTTTCAGAATTGTCAGTGTGAATTAATCCTAGTGAATTTCACAAATAATCAGGCTGTGGGCGGGAATCAAGAATGGAACAGTCCTATAGTATTTCTCCCTGGCTCTGGAGGTTGTCTGGTGATATAGAGACAAGTCTGCTCCCAGCCTCTGAAGACAATCCTTTGTCCATAGAACTTGTACATTTTAAGCAATTTCATTCTTTTCTGCATTCAACTCTATGGAACATAAGTTTAATCAATTTTATATTTGTTAATGATGATCTTAAAAGCAGAAAGGATACTCCAAGAAAAACACTCATAAACCTAGAATTAATTTTTTAAATTATGAGAGATTTCAAATTATACACATGAATAGAAGTTACCATAAAGAACACATATATACCTACCAGGTGTGTGCTCATCATCTCCAACTCTTTGCAACCTCACGGATTGTAGCCCACCAGGCTCCTCTGTCCATGGGATTTCCCAAGCAAGAAGACTGGAGTGGGTTGCCATTTCCTTCTCCAGGGGATCTCCAGGGATCTAGGGATCAAACCTGCATCTCCAGCATCCCCTGCCTTGGCGGGTGGATTCTTTACCACTGCAGCACCTGGGAATACCTGTCATACGTCTTTATTAATCTTAACCTGATGCCATATTACTAGATATAATTTTTGGTTATATAAAACATTAGGATGCAATTGAACCCTCTTATAAACTTCTCTTTGATCTTATTTCTGTTTCTTCCCCCTAAACTATTATCCCAAACTCAGTATTTGTTATTCCCATTCCCATGCATGTTTTCATATTTTCAGTATAGGGTATTAAAATATAGAATTTAACATAGTATAGAATTATTTTTAAACGTTTTGACTTTTTTAGTGGCATAATGCTATATTTATTTTTCTGTAAAATATTTTGCTCATTATGTTAATGAGAATTATTCATGTTGATGGATCTAACTTTAGTTCACTGAGGATTAAATGGTGTCTAGTGTTCCGTTGGATGAATGTACACTACTTGTTTATCCATTCTTCTGTTGATGGGCATTTGGATGGGATCCAACTTTTTGTTATACACGTAATGTGGAACTGATAATGCCTGCTAGTTTCCCTAGGACAGTTTCCCTTACACACTTCTTAAAGTGTGGCCCATGGACTCCCTGGGGTCCATGTTACCTTTTCCAGGGAGTCTTCAAGACTGAAACTATTTTCATGATCGTACTAAGATGTTAATTGCCCTTTTCACTGTGCTGATATTTGTACTGATGGGGAGTAGCAATGACCAGTGAAGCCATGGCTGCTTTAGAATGAGTCAGCGATGGCAGGAGTGGTGCTGGCAGCCATTCTCTTCTTCAGCACTCTGCACTCACAGGGAAGAAAGTCATTCAGTCAAGAATGTCCCTGGTGAAGCACTGAGTACTTAATAAAATGATCTTAATGTTTAACAAAATGGATTAGTTTGATTAAATCTCAACTCTTGAAGATACGTCTTAAAATTCTGTCTGGCACAGAGAGGAGTGTCCGTACAACCCTTTGGCTGCACACTGCAGCTGTTTAAGTTACAAGCTGAACTAGCTGCTTTTTCATGGAACACCATTTACGTGAAGGAATGACAGACGATGGCTGTCCTACACTGACAGATAAACTACTAGGTGCCTGGCAGACATTTTCTCCAAAATGAATAAAGCAAGGCTTTTGCTGCAAGGAAAACAACTGGCAGTGTTTTCTTCCAATGATAAAATTTGAGCTTTCAAGTGAAACTTAGAATCTTGGAAAATTTTGCCACTGTGAGGTTGATATTTCCTAACACTTAAAGACATTTTCTGATTTGGAACAGTGGTAAAGAATCCACCTGCCAATGCAGGAGACACAGGAAACTCAGGTTTGATCCCTCAGTCAGGAAGATCCCCTGCAGAAAGAAATCACAAACTACTCCAGTATTCTTGCTGGAAAAATTCCATGGACAGAGGAGCCTGGTGGTGTACAGTCTATAGGGTCGTGAAGAATCAGACACAAATGAGCGACTGGGCACAACACAACACGAAGTTAATAAATAGCAAATCTTTTGATACTGTATAAAAAGCAGAGACATTACTTTGCCAACAAAGGTCCGTCTGGTCAAAGCTATGGTTTTTCCAGTAGTCATATATGGATGTGAGAGTTGAACTATAAAGAAAGCTGTTGTGTGTGTGTTAAGTCACTTTAGTTATGTCCGACTCTTTGTGACCCCATGGATTGTAGCCCGCCCAGGCTTCTCTGTCTGTGGGATTTTCCAGGCAAGAATACTGGAATGGGTTGCCATTTCATTCTCCAAAGAAAGCTGGGTGCCAAAGAATTGATGATTTTGAACTGTGGTGTTGGAGGAGACTCTTGAGAGTCCCTTGGACTGCAAGGAGATCCAAGTCCATCCTAAAAGAAATCAGTCCTGAGTATTCATTGGAAGGGCTAATGCTAAAGCTGGAACTCCAATACTTTGCCCACCTGATTCGAAGAACTGACTCATTGGAAAAGACTCCGATGCTGGGAAAGATTGAGGGCAGGAGGAGAAGGGGACAACAGAGGATGAGATTGTTGGATGGCATCACCGACTGGATGGACATGAGTTTGAGTAAACTCTGGTAGTTGGTGATGGACAGGGAGGCCTGGCATGCTGCAGTCCATGGATTCGCAAAGAGTCGAACATGACTGTGCAACTGAACTGAACTGAATGAAGTGTGTCCACACTTGGAAGGTCTGTAGAACTCAGTACATCAGTATTTCCCATCATGTTACACAACTATGCGTGGGTAAGTGATCTGTTCCAATTACAGGGCTAAATTTTCTTCATACACTTCAACCAAAAAACCTAATTCAGAAGACTGAAGGGAGAAGCAGATCTGAGAATTCAGCTATGTTTAAACCAGATATTAAAGAGATTGGCAAAACCTTACTAATTTTTGTTGGTTTTAGAAAATATTGTTATTTTTTGTAGAAATGTTGTCTTAACATGTATTAGGTATCTCCCATTTATATTTTTAATAATGTTGATATTTATAGATATAAAGCACATAAATAATAGTTCTTTGGGGTCCTGAATGACTTTTAAGAATGTAAAGGGACCCTGAACTTCTGTTTTATGGTGTAGTTTATGAGTGAAATGTGCTGAGTCATGGTACAGATATTTTCAAATTGCTCTTTGAAGGTTGACAGGAATTTGTGTTCCCGTCAGTAGACTATGTGAGCCCTATTTTTCCACATTATCCCTCACCAGAATTTTGTCAGAGTATAAATATTGGCCAACCTGAAGTGTGTGAAATGTTGTCTCATTGTTTTAATTTGTATTTCTCTGATTACTAGTGAGTTTGATGTAATTATACATATTGATTGGCCGTTTGGTTTTCTTCTTCTATGAATTACCTTTTCATATCCTTTGCTCATTCCCTGTTCACATCCCATTAGGCTGTCCTCTTTTTCTTTGTTTTCTTAATTGATTTTTAGGAGTTATTTGTATTTCTTGGTTTCTAGTTGATTTTTTTGACTATATGAGGCAAATATTTCCTCTCAACGTGTGGCTTGTCTTTTAACTTTGTTCATCACGCTTTTGTTGAACAGAAGTTTCAATTCAGATAGTCGATTTATCAGTTTTTCTGTTTTGTATTTTTTATCTTGTCTAAGAAATTCTTCTCTACCTAAAGTTCACACTATCCTTATATTTTCCTGTAAAGCTTTAAAAATTTTGTTTTCCGTATTAAATCTTTAATTACCGTCAATTTAATTTTGTGTATGGTGTGAGATGGGGATCAACTTATCCCCAGCACCCAACACACTTTGTAATCAGTTATCCCAGCACCTTTCAATAACAAGTTCAGCATCTCCCCACCGATTTGTGCCACCACTCCTGTCACATGTACAGCTGCCACATAGGCATGCTTTTTTCTCTAGGCTTCTTTTTACTTTCCATAGGGTCATTTGTCTATCTGTACACAAATACTACAGCCTCTCTTGATATTATTATAAAGCTATAATAATCAGCTACATAATAACTGTTTTTGAAGTTCTCCAACATTGTTGTTGTTGAGCTGCTAAGTCATGTCCAACTCTTTGCAACCCCATGGACTGCAGCATGCTAGGCTTCCCTGTCCTTCACTATCTTTTGAAGGTTGCTCAAACTCATGTCCATTGAGCTGGTGATGCCATCCAACCATCTCATCCTCTGTTGCCCTCTTTTCCTCATGCCCTCAACCTTTCACAGCATCAGGGTCTTTTCCAACGAGTCGGCTCTTTGCATTAGGTGGCCAAAGCATTGGAGCTTCAGCTTCAGCATCAGTCCCTCCAATGAATATTCAGAGTGGATTTCCTTTAGGATCGACTGGTTGATTTCCTTACTATCCAAGAGTCTTCTCCAGTACCACAGTTTAAAGCGTCAGTTCTTTGGTTTTTAGCCTTCTTTATGGTCCAACTCTCACATCTGTACATGACTACTGGAAAAACCGTAGCTTTGACAATACAGAGCTTTGTTGGCAAAGTGACGTCTCTGCTTCTTAATATGCTGTCTTGGTTTCTCACAGCTTTCCTTCCAAGGAGCAAGCATCATGGTTGCAGTAACCATCTGTGGTGATTAGGAGCCCAGGAGTATAAAATCTTCCACTGTTTCTGCTTTTTCCTCATCTATTTGCATGGAGTGATGGGAGCAGATGCCACGGTCTCAGCTTTTTGGTGCTGAGCTTTAAGCCAGCTTTTCCACTGTTTTCTTTCTCCCTCATCAAGAGGCTCTTTAGTTCCTCTTCACTTTCTGCCGTTAAAGTATAATCATTAAGATTACTTATATATTTGAACTTATTTCTACCGTCTTATTTTGTGTTTCCTTTTACTATCTATTTCCTTTGCCACCCCTCTTCCTTCCCTGATTTTTGTTATGTTGTTACCGTTTTTAATGTTTCATTTTCTTCAGATGATTTGGAAACTGCAAAGTATATTTTCAGTGTTTGGAGGTTACTCTTAATTTTAAGGTAGTTACTTAACTATCCTTTTTTTTTTTTAATAAGTCTGTAGTTATTCAGTATTTTCTTCTCTCACTGACTACAAGGATATTAACACATGTACTTAAACAATTGTTATTGACTGTTGTAGTTTAGAGTTGTTATTTACTTTTTAAATAGACAATAATTAAATTATTACCCTTAACAAAGTTCTCTGTTCATCTCAAGTTCCACATCTTCTGTGTTTTCTTTTCTCTTGCTGAATTCTTCTTCTTTTTTTTTTTTNTCTATTTCCTTTGCCACCCCTCTTCCTTCCCTGATTTTTGTTATGTTGTTACCGTTTTTAATGTTTCATTTTCTTCAGATGATTTGGAAACTGCAAAGTATATTTTCAGTGTTTGGAGGTTACTCTTAATTTTAAGGTAGTTACTTAACTATCCTTTTTTTTTTTTAATAAGTCTGTAGTTATTCAGTATTTTCTTCTCTCACTGACTACAAGGATATTAACACATGTACTTAAACAATTGTTATTGACTGTTGTAGTTTAGAGTTGTTATTTACTTTTTAAATAGACAATAATTAAATTATTACCCTTAACAAAGTTCTCTGTTCATCTCAAGTTCCACATCTTCTGTGTTTTCTTTTCTCTTGCTGAATTCTTCTTCTTTTTTTTTTTTTAAACAACATCCTTGGCTGGTATATTCTTTTAGTCTTTATATGCCTTGAAGTGTCTTTATGTTGTCTTTATTCAAATGATAATTTGGATGAGTATCAATTTCTTGGTTGTCAATTACTTTTCTGTCAACATGTTGAAGATAACCATTTTTCTGCCTTTGCCATCTATTTTTAGGAAAAAAGTCTAAATTTGTTTGCTTAGTTAAGTGGTGAATCTTCCCAGTTTCTAAGTTGACGATTTTGAATACGGAAATAGGTTGGATGTGCAAAGGAAGCTCTGTGGCCCACGGTTCCCCTCAGTATCCTGTCTGTGGCATCTCGTTTACCGATCTTTCCAGGAAGTGCCTAGATGGATTGTTGCAGGCATGTGTGAGACTCAAAGAATTGGTCATGTTATATCCATATTTTTTCCTCCCCAATATACTTCTTTCTTTCTATGTCCAGTTGTAAAGAGAAAGTGTGGGACCAGGTGAACGGTTTTGAAGCTGTGTTCTATGGAGCTCACATGTGGTTGTTGGACTGGTTGGGGCCTGGTGGATGAGGGCTGTACCTTCCGTACTTCCCTGGACTGTTCTCCTTTTCTTATGCACTAGTGACCTGTAATGCTCCTGTTCAAAAGATTTCTCTTAAAGAAAGTCCTCTGGTAGCCCAAATGGTTAAATCACTGAACATGTACTCTGAAAGCCCGTATCTAGCTCTATGAGGGGTTTTACACAGAATATAAGCATAACCACTCCCTCGTCTTATGTGTTATTAATTACTGCTTCTGGTCAAAGTTAAACTCTGCTTTTTAACTTTTACCCACCTGCAGAGTTTCCAGACATCATAAAGCAGTTATTGTGTTAGTTTTTCTAGAGTTTCACATGCTGCTTCTGTTTCAGCATGAAAACCTTAAAGATGCTTTACTTGAGATTTATTAGAACAAGAGTGACGGCCCTTACTTCTCCGATCAAATCCTCACACAGCTGCCTTATTCTTCCCCAGTAAGTTTCTCCCAGGGCCTGGATTTATGGCTGCCTTTTGACTATGTGATCAGCAACGGAGGCCCTCCAGTATGAGCTGAGGAAGATCATGGCTTCTCCTTTCCTTGTTCTCCCCCTTCCTTGTGCCTTGTACTTAGGACATTTTACCTGGATGACTGAGTTACAGACCCAGGGGATTTACTTTCTTCCATTGTGATTGATGGGCTTCACTGGTGGCTCAGTGGTGAAGAGTCCACCTGCAGTGCAGGAGCTGCAGGAGACACTGGCTGGATCCCTGGGTCAGGAAGATCCCCTGGAGGAGGGCATGGCAACCCCACTCCAGTATTCTTGCCTGGAGAATCCCATGGCCTGAGGAGCCTAACGGGATACCATCCATAAGGTTGCAAAGAGTCAGACATGACTGAAGCAACTGAGCATGGTTGTGACTGATAGAGTGTTAGCTTCCGATGACATCTCAAAGCTTTGTTCCTAGGGTTTTCTGAATTTTGGCTTGGAAAAGTCTATGTAAAACATAGATGATTATATATTATAGACTTTAAAAAAAAGAATTCAGCTTGTTCATAATGCTTAACAGTTTTTGAGCATAGTTCTTTTTTTTATATTTATCAACAAAGAAGATCTTTCTTCTGGTCTGGATGATCTTGACTTGATCTGAGGTCCCATGCTACCCTGGCACCTTCCATCTGCAGAACCCAAAGTTGCTGCTGTTTACAGAAAGCAGTTGAAGAAGAGGATGCGGTAAAATTTAAGACATGCTGGAGAGCTTCCATTGCTAGTGTCCATACTTAAAATATCTCACCACTTCTAAAAATTCAGATGAAGTCTTAATACCAAGACTGTTGTTTATAAACTCTCTGTAGTATGTGTGGATAGTCCATGGAATTCTCCAGGCTAGAATATTGGAGTGGGTAGCCATTCCCTTCTCCAGGATCTTCCCAACCCAGGGATTGAACCCAGATCTCCAGCACTGCAGGCAGATTCTTTACCAGTTGAGCTGCAAGGGAAGCTTCACATAGTATCTGTGTATGGGCTCCATGTGTGTTATAAATATTTCCTCATCATACGGATTAGTATTTGCAATCTAGTCCTTGACAATTCTCAATAGTCAAGTTTCATCTGTGCACTTATCTTTTATTTAGATAGGTGATATATTTTATAACAGATTAGGCCATTTTTATGTGTTTCCATTTTTGCTGTTTCTTTCATGTTTACTTCAGGTGACCAAGTTCTTAACTTTTCTGGATTAATTCTTCTTTCCTTCCCTGATGATTAAATATGTGTCATTGTGCTCTGTTAGTGAGTTTACTGTGTCCGTTTCCATGGAATATATTGGATTCAGAAGACTTTCTTAAAACTTACCCTGGGGGTCATAATTCAGTGCTGAGATGAGCTATCTATCATGTCAGTTCTAAGATTTCATTGGAGCCTATTGAGAATGCAGTACAATAAAAAGTTGCCTTGTCTTAACAGTAATCAAGGAATATTCCATACCTTTGCAGGAATATGGAAATGCAGGAGAAAAACATGAAAGCTGATCTCTCAATGTTGTCTAATCACACCTTCGTATTCTTGTTATTGCTGTGGTTTAGCCTACATACAGAACTGGTTTTTCTATTTCTGTCTCTATTCTGGGAATTCTTTTTTTATATTGTTTAATTTTGGAAATAGTATTGAACTAGTAGCAGGTGGTAACATTATATATTTTGCTTGGTGTCTTTACATATAAAGGGAAGTATAACATCATATTTTGGAATATAATTTAAAAACTGAACTTCTGTTTAAATCCAAATTAATAATAATTAATTAATTAATAATCCTTACCCTAAAGAGATCTTTATAATTATCAACAGTATAGATTCAAGTGCTAGGGTAGAATGAGTTCTTTAATATCTATGGGTACTCCGAGGGTGTCATAGCCCTCAAAAAATTAATCAAGAAATGTAAATCAACTTTGAAGTGAAGTGAAGTGGCTCAGTCGTGTCCGACTCTTTGTGACCCCGTGGACTGTAGCCCACCAGGCTCTTCCGTCCATGGGATTCTCCAGGCAAGAATACTGGAGTGGGTTGCCATTTCCTTCTCCAGGGGATCTTCCCAACCCAGGGATCGAACCCGGGTCTCCCGCATTGCAGGCAGACGCTTTAACCTATCCAAATCAGTACCTAAGCTTGGAGATACTCCAAATATACTGTAAAACACTTTCTACCCAGGTGTTTCTAGGAATAGTCATGCCCCTAGTGCTGTTTTAGGAGGCTATATAGTCTCATTTGGCCTAACCGTGGGCCCCTTCAACCTTTTGGTGTGACAATGTTGATATATCTCAAATCTTTGACGTTTGTTCATAGCCTTTGAATTGCTTCATGGAATTTATTATAAGTCATTGCACAATATTTATCTTCAATGTCATTACAGAGCCATTTAAAAGTAACAATAAATTGAAAAAACCCTTCTGTTATGGACTGAGTATTTGTGTCCTCCCCAAATTCATATATTGAATTTTCATGGGGGTGGAACCCTCATGAATGGGATTAGTGCCCTTATAAAAGAGACCCCAGAGCCCTCCCTTACTGCTTTCTCCTCCATGTGATACGGACACATGAAAAAATGGCCGTCTGCAACCTAGAGGAGAGTTTCACCAGAACCAGACAGTGCTGGCACTCTGATTTCCAGGCCTCCAGGACTGTGAGACATGGATTTCTGTTGTTTGTTCATATAAGTCACACAGCCTATGGAGACTTTGATGGGGTTGATTGTAAGAGAGCAGTAGCAAAAAAAGAGGCAATTTTTTTTCACCCTCCGTATTATACAAAAAGGGCTTCCCAGGTGGCCCAGTGGCAGAGAATCCATCTGCCAATGTAGGAAACAATCCCTGGGTTGGGAAGATCTCCTGGAGAAGGGATAGCAATCCTATCCAGTATTCTTGCCTGGGAAATCCCACGGACAGAGGAGCATGGTGGACTACAGTCCATGGGGTCTTAGAGTTGGACATGACATGTATCATGCAAATTTTATCTAATAAGCAAGTGTTTAGTTTAACAATATTTCGACATAGACCATGGAGAAGGCAATGGCACCCCACTCCAGTATTCTTGCCTGGAAAATCCCATGGGCAGAGAAGCCTGGTAGGCTGCAGTCCATGGGGTTGCTAAGAGTCAGACACGACTGAGCGACTTCACTTTCACTTTTCACTTTCATGCATTAAAGAAGGAAATGGCACCCCCTCCAGTACTCTTGCCTGGAAAATCCCATGGACGGAGGAGCCTGGTAGGCTGCAGTCCATGGGGTCGCTAAGAGTCGGACACGACTGAATCACTTCACTTTCACTTTTCACTTCCATGCATTAGAGAAGGAAATGGCAACCCACTCCAGAGTTCTTGCCTGGAGAATCCCAGGGATGGGGGAGCCTAGTGGGCTGCCGTCTATGGGGTTGCACAGAGTCGGACAGGACTGAAGCAACTTAGCAGCAGCAGCAGCAGCAGCAGACATAGACCAACTTAAAATTATTTGCTGACTTGAGTATAGGGAACCGACACAGCAGGAAAAAGAAGATGTGCCAAGGGAAGAGATGTGATTACTCTTTCTGGTGTTAATGAATAGATATTTTTTGGAAAAAGCAAATCAGATCATATAATATAGGCTGATGAGCAACCTGTTTTTAATTTACTGTAGAATAGATCTTGAGTATTTTCTCAAGTCACCAAAGATATCTGTGAAACATATTTTTATAGCTCTGTAATATCTTGTTCTGTGTTTTACAGTATTTTATTTGACGAGTTGTTAGCCACTTAGGCTATTTTCAATTTGTTTATATTATAAAGAGAAAGCAATGATCATTATTGGAGCTCTCTCTTTGAATGTATCTGTAGTAATTTACTTAAGATGAATTATTAGAAATGAACTTGTTCTTCCACAGGTACTTAGTCTCTTTTTCCCCCTTGAATTCTTTCACGTGATGTTCATCTTGGAGTCCTGCTTTTACTCCTATGAGTATTATTTCAAGGCTTCCCTGGTGGCTCAGATGGTAAAGTATCTGCCCGCAATGCGGGAGACCCAGGTTCAATTCCTGGGTCGGGAAGATCGCCTGGAGAAGGGAATGGCAACCCACTCCGATATTCTTGCCTGGAGAATTCCATGGGCAGAGGAACCTGGCAGGCCACAGTCCAGGGGGCTGAAAAAAGTTGGGTGTGACTGCCTGATAGTTCTTTCTCTATTCTCTGACTTTTTGGAGGACATTTCGCTTTAGGTTACCTTCTCTCCTCCCTTCCTTTCTTTCTT
Source organism: Neotragus moschatus (assembly GCA_006410615.1). Lineage (NCBI taxonomy): Eukaryota > Metazoa > Chordata > Mammalia > Artiodactyla > Bovidae > Neotragus > Neotragus moschatus. Next base: position 3,208 of record SJYA01001381.1, on the reverse strand, counting down.
CCTTCTTCCTTCCCCTCTCCCTTTTTCCTTTTTCTCTCTTCATCTTCGGTGACCTGCCAATTCTCAGTTCATTAATCATTTAATTTACTGTCATATGCAATGTATTTTACTTTCTGTTACTTTGTGCTTCCTTTGACTTTTATATAAACTGTGGGTGTAAGCTGGATTTTCATTTCTTGAAACGTTTTGGAGACTTCTTCATGCTTATCACAACGCCTGACATCAGAGCAATCACAGAAACAAGCAGCTTTTGCTTTTAGGTCATGTTTGCTGTTTCCCCTGAAGGTTTTAGGAGCGTATTCTGACCTGTTTCTGTAGGTGTCCTACTCAGAGGGGAAGGGTGCTCTTCTCCTTGTCTTCTCTCCTTCAAGAGAAAGGTGTGTACAGTAGCCTTTTCTCCTCTTGTCTCTTTAACATTTTGTTTCATTTATTATGTCCTAAGCATTATGATTACTCTTGTTGATAGTACTCTTTAATGTTCATAGAGGAGTTGTTTTATTTGTATTCCATTAATGCAAGAAGAATTTTCTAAAAATTTTCAGGATTCTGTAGTAGATTATTTTTACTCTGCCACTGAGCATCACGGGTGTGAATGATTTCCTCTCTTTACTCACCAAGCAATGGTGTCCAGACCCTAGTTTTTCCACAGACAGGAGCCTGGATGGTGCTGGGTCTCTCCTCTGCCTTTATGAGTGATATTTGAACCCTCTGTTCAGAGCCACGCCTAAAAGGATGACTGTGTGTCTCTCAGTCTGATGTTCAGGGGACAGTAGACTTCCATCCACAGCACCTCTGCTCTGTCCACAGGGATTTTTCTCCTCCTCTTTACTCCTGTTCTTAGATATACTGAAACAACCGAGTAGATAGAAGCAGTAATTACCAGAAGTCACTACTGAAAAATGTGTTAGTTGCTTAGCTGTGTCTGGCTCTTTGCAGCCAGTGGACCATAGGCCACTAGGCTCCTCTGTCCATGGGATTCTCCAGGCAAGAATACTGGAGTGGGTAGCCATTCCCTTCTCCAGGGGATCTTCCTGATCGAGGGCACTATCAAGCCTCTTTTTGTGTCTGCCCTTGTCTGTGCTATTTGACAGTTGAGGCATTGCCTAAAGAGTGCACTGTATCACAGGTGTACCCACTGGTTCTTACTCGTTGGTTTTCTGGGAATCCAGAAAGAATGAAGTGTGTGTGTGTGTGTGTGTGTGTGTGTGTGTGTGTGTGTGTGTAAGGCAGAAGAGAGAGAGCTGTGGTGTAGTTTAATAACTCTCAGCGATAACAGTGTTGCCTAGTTGATGCAGTTTAGAAACCTGGGGCAGTGAGATACTGAGAGGGAATGGAGTCACTGACTATATAAAAATCTGTATCTATATTCAGCCACAGCCATAGCATACCATGGTAATGGATTCTTATTTTAAATGTATTCAGTTCTTTTTTTCTCATTAAGATAAGTTTATTTATAGTTTATATAACCTCTGATTGGCAGGAAAATTTATGGATCATTTTAGAACACTCTCCCCCTGAAGTGTTAAACTATGTTGGCATTTAATGAATTACTCTCCAAGTCTCCTTAATGACTGATTCCTGAAAATCTTCTGATGACTGAGATTTAAAGCAAATGCACGTTATGGTAATTTCTCCCGTGTATTTTCTGCCTCACTGTTCCTCTGCCAGAACACAGATGATTGGTTTTGATACTAGAGTCTGTGGTTTTGAAGATCAAGTTTAGATTATCCACTGATAGGAGGAGCCGTTATGTAAAATCCCTGATCCAAAAGAAGTCAGGTTATCTTAGATGCTTCCTCTAAACACAGTGTATAGGTTTCTTGTAGCTCTTGTAAAAAGTTCCCACAAATTTGGTGGCTTAAAACAACAGAAATGTATTTTCTCACAGTTAAGTAACCATCTAAGGCATCAGTGTAATTAGTTAACACAGTTTTGAGGCCTGAAGTCCAAACTCAAGGGTGACCCTCTCCCTGGAGGCTCCAGTGGAGGGTCCATTCTGTGCCTCATCTCGGCTCTCGCGGCTGCCTGCATTCCATGGCTCCTGGCTGCCTCCCTCCGGAACCCGCCTCGCTGGCTCATGGTTGCATCCCTCCTATCTCTGCCTCCGTGATCACACTGCGTCCTCTTCTCCTCTCCGGGGAATCTCCCTCTGCCTCACTCTTAGGAGGGCATCTGTCCCTGGATGTAGAGCCCACTCAGCTAGTGCAGGACACTCTCGTCTCATGATCCTCATCTTAATTATATCACCAAATGCCCTCTGTTCCAAATTATGTCTCATTTACAGGCCCCGGGGATTAGGAAGTGAAAGTGGTTCGTGGCTCAGTCACGTCTGACTCTTTGTGACCCCATGGGCTGTAACCCACCAGCTCCTCTGTCCATGGAATTCGCCAGTCACGAATACTGGAATGGATTGCCATTCTCTTCTCCAGGGGATGTTCCTGACTCAGAGCTGGAACCTGGATCTCCTGTGTCTCCTGCATTGGCAGATGGGTCTTTTTTTTTTTTTTAACCATCTGAGCCACTTGGAGATTAGGACATGGACAGATCTTTTTTTTGGAGGGGGGCATACACACCATTCAGCTCACTGCAATTTATCATTTATACCTAAAGCCCATGAGTGTCTTTTTTTTTATTGAGCAAATATTAAAGCGAGACTAAGGCTTGAGTTTCCATGGGAATGGAGACAAAAGTTGTACCTAGGTCAACTCCGAATGTTTTTTTGGCCAACGTTTAAGGAAAGTCGGTGTGCACCTCCCCAGGTCCACTGACTGTGACAGAGTGGGCTTCGGTTGTTTTCCCCCTCCTCCTCGTTTGCCAGGGCACCCAACCAAAACACAGGCAGCAGAGCAGCCTGGGGACAAATAACTCTGCTGTCTGGCTCTTGAGTCAGAGTTTATTGTGTGTGGCCGGAGGACGTGGAATCACAGAGTGTTAGTCCTGGAGAAAAAGAAACGCTATGAATTTTGAGAAGAAACGCTAAAACTGAAGGGAGGGAGGGAGAACCACAGGGCGGGGCCAGGCCTGTCTGGGCCTTCTGGGCATGACGAAGGGAGGATGCGGAGGTGACCAAGAAGGAAAAGAGTCTTAAAGAAAGAAAATTTCAGAAACAACTCTGTCTGCCATCAAGAAGAGCTGGGGAGGAATGTTGGCAAGTCAGGGATATTCTGCATTCCCTGATGCCTCCCCTGTCCCTCCACCCACCCCCCCA
>SJYA01001380.1:117843-156898 GCA_006410615.1 Neotragus moschatus | reverse complement strand
CCATATTGCATGAGATAAGAACCTGCTCTCAAGGGTTTAGCAAAAATTTTAACTTTTCCTCTCAGAACCATCATGCGCTAGTTCTTTTCAGGTAAAACCTACTGATTTGGGGCATGAAGACACTTGTAAAAGCCTAATCATTAGAAGAATGTCTCTAATAAAATGCTAGTGTTGTTTATTGCCATCATTGCTCCACTTCACAATTTTTCCACATAATTAAGATATTTAGACTGAGGAAGAAAAGGATTAACAGGATATAAGTCTCCAAATTCGAGTGTCTGATACACACACACATGTAAATATACATATACGTACATACAAATGTACATTTATACATATATATATATATATAAAATCATAGGTTTGTCCTGAGAATCTGAGGCTTTATAACTTTAATGAGGAAGTTACCCACCATAATGGAAAGAAATCTATTTGAATGTAAATTTCTTAAAGAAAGGCTAGTGGTGGTGGTTTACTCTGAAGACCTGCCTGACTCTTTGTGACCCCATGAACTGTAGCCCGCCAGGCTCCTCTGATTATTGGATTTCCCAGGCAAGAATCCTGGAGTGGATTGTCATTTTCTTCTCTAGGGAATCTTCCTGACCTAGGGATTGAACCCTCAAGGCCTGCATTGCAGGTGGTCTTCTCTATTGCGGGCAATTCTTTACCTATTGAGCCACCAGGAAAGCCACAGGATTTTACAAATTCAGGAAATCAAAATTTCAGAATGTTTGTTTAATATTGTGTACACTCATGAGAACATTTTAAACATTTCATTAATAAATTAAAAAAATTAAGATGTGGTAAATAAAAACTCGCTGCAGATGGCTGTTTTCTCTATCCTCCTGTGGCAGAAAGCAGAGCGTAAGCAAGCTCTCTCCAGACCCTTGTAAGGGCATAAATCCCATTCATAGGGGTTCTTCCCTCATACCCTTGTCTAATCCTAGTCACTTCCCAAAAACCCCACCTCCTAATATCAGCACTTGGAAGGAATAGGGTTTCAACATATGTATTTGGGGGAGACACAGACTTTGTCCATAACATATATCAACTCCCCAACTTTATTCCTTTTTCTTTAACATCTTAAGTTTAAAATATTACAGTTTTTGTTTCTAGAAGTCTATTCTTCAATCTGATTTTTTTATAGTCCCCTCTGCTTTATTCACCATTTCAGTTTCTTATTTCTTTAAGAAAATGGAACATGTCCATATTATGTTCCATGTTTGATAATTCCATTATCTTAGTATTTTTATGTTTGATTCTTATATCTGTTTTTCCTGATTTTCTCTTTTGATGCCTTACTTAATGTGGTATGTTTTGCTTTGGTTTTTGTTACTCATTCTAGCTCTTTACTTTGTGCCCAAATCTCTTGGACTTTAATAATGTAATTTCATTGAAGTTTGTGTTGAAGCAAGTTCCTGCAAAATGATTTATTATTTTGCCAGACAACCTGGGAATCCTACTAGCCTGGAATCACTTTATACTAAATTCTTAGCTTGAGGGTTTAATTCAGATCATCCAAGTATTACAAATTCAGGTTGCAAACTCCCACAAGGCTAACTGTTTACAGATTCCCTGTTAGAGGCAATTTTCCTGAAAGTTCCACTGATATGGAGGTCATTTTATTTCTTGTATTAACATCAAGGATACAGACTTCTGGAGGCCCAGCTTTATATTGGGAGACTCCTAATAGACACCTCACTTTAAGGAGGTCCTAGACATGTCTGTTCTTTCCTGAGCCATATAAACCAAAGAGACCATATAAACATAGCTCCTTCAACTAATACTCTAAAAAAAGCAAAACCAAAAAAGCTGGATTTAGTATTCCGTGTACCTTTCTTGGCTCTTGTTATCCTTTGGTATGTTGGTCAGGGGGACTTCCCAGGTGGCTCAGTGGTAAAGAATCCACCTACCAACGCAAGAAATGCAAGAGACACAGGTTGGATCCCTGGGTTGGGAAGATCCCCTAGAAGATGAAATGGGCAACTCACTCAAGTACCCTGGTCTGGGCAATCCCATGGCTGGAGGAGCCTAGTGGGCTGCAGTCCACAGGGTCACGAAGAGTTGGACATGACTGAAGCAACTGAGCATGCATGCACATGTTGGTCAGGGTTCTCCAGAGAAACAGAACCAGTAGAATGTGTATGTACAGGGAGTGAGATTCATTTTTGGGAATTGACTCACATGATTATATAGGTCTGTTGAGTCCAAAGTCTGCAGGATAAGACATCAGGCTGGAGACCCACAAAAGAACTGCTTTTCCAGTCCCATAGCTTCTGTTAGCGGCATGACCTGTTCTTCTGGGGAGATCAGTCTTTTTCTGTTAAGCCCTTCAACTGATTGGATGAGGCCCACTGACATTATGAAGAGTAATCTGCTTCACTCAAAGTTTATTTTTAAAATGTTGATCTCATCTGAAAAATACCTTCATAGAAAAATCTGGAATAATCCTTCACCAAATATATGGGTACCCTGGCCTTGCAAAGTTGATATTCAAAGTTAACATCACAGCTGCTTTTGAGGTTTGTTTGTATATTCACCATTTACATCCCAGTTCTTCATTTAAGAAACTACTTTAAAAAAAAATAAGTTATCCAGTATTGCTTTGTTGATGTGTAATTTAGATAGAATAAAATTGCACAGAAAGAAGGCTCCACTTGATTAGTTTTGACCAATGTATACATCTATGCAATCTACACAGAAAATAAGATATAGACTATTTCTGATGGAGAAAATTCTTATTTTTCTGTTTCCAGTCAACACCAACCCAGTATACAAAGACTTCTGATTACTATCAATATTGCTAATTTTGCCTATTTGGGGATTGAAAATAAATAAATCCAAGTAGTACCTCTTGTGTCCTTTGTTTTCAAGATGGAGTCACATTGTTTAGGGTATCAGTAGTCATTACTTTCACTGTTTGGAAGAATTTCATTGGCTGCCTAAAACATTAATTGTTTTTCCATTTTCTTATTGATGGATATTTAGGTAGTATCCAGTTTGGCTCTTACGGCAAAAATTACAAAGAGTTTTGTGAAAGTATTTCTTGTGGAAAATATGGTCTCATTTTTCTTGGATAATATTTAATATAGAATTGCTCTTTTGTGGGGTAGTGTATAAGAAATTGTCATTGTTCTCCAAAGCAGTTATATCATTGTTCACAACCGTGAACAATATACAAAAGTTCTAGTTGCTCTATATCCTCAGCATTTAAAAAATTATTTTTATTTCTATTCTATTTCTATTTTTTATTTTTATTTATTTTTTATGGTGATATACCACCATAAAAGGAAAACGAAAAGAATATTATTAATAATAATGCCATTTATAGTAGTATAGCATATCAATGGCACCCTACTCCAGTACTCTTGCCTGGAAAATCCCATGGATGGAGGAGCCTGGTTGGCTGCAGTCCATGGGGTTGCTAAGAGTTGGACACGACTGAGCAATTTCACTTTCACTTTTCACTTTCATGCATTGGAGAAGGAAATGGCAACCCACTCCAGTGTCTTGCCTGGAGAATCCCAGGGACGGGGGAGCCTGGTGGGCTGCTGTCTATGGGGTCACACAGAGTCAGACAAGACTGAAGTGACTTAGCAGCAGCGGTAGCAGCATATAAATTGCTTAAGAAAAAAATCAATGAAAGACTTGCAAAACATATATAATGAAAACTACAAAGTATTTTTTAGAGAAATTACAGAACTAAATAAATGAAGAGAAATGTCATGTTCACAGATGAAAAGCAATGTCTATCTGGACAAGGTTTAGAATGGCTGTGACACGTGAATTCCTGACTGCACATCCAGTGAGGTCAACTCAGTGGGTTGGTATCAGTCGTGATGGAAGTACTTACACTATGTAACTTAGCTGATACTCATAAGCCTATATATACTTCAGTTCAGTTCAGTTCAGTTCACTTGCTCAGTCGTGTCTGACTCTTTACAGTCCCATGAATTGCAGCACATCAGGCCTCCATGTCCATCACCAACTCCCGGGGTCCGCCCAAACCCGTGTCCATTGAGTTGGTGATGCCATCCAACCATCTTATCCTCTGTTGTCCCCTTCTCCTCCTGCCCTCAATCTTTCCCAGCATCAGGGTCTTTTCAAATGAGTCAGCTCTTCCCATCAGGTAGCCAAAGTATTGGAGTTTCAGCTTCAACATCAGTCCTTCCAGTGAAGGACTGATCTCCTTTATGATGTACTGGTTGGATCTCCTTGCAGTCCAAGGGACTCTCAAGAGTCTTCTCCACCACCACAGTTCAAAAGCATCAATTCTTCAGCACTCAGCTTTCTTCACAGTCCAACTCTCACATCCATACATTAGCACTGGAAAACCCATAGTCTTGACTAGATGGACCTTTACTGGCAAAGTAATGTCTCTGTTTTTTAATATGCTGTCTACATTGGTCAGAACTTTCCTTCCACGGAGTGAGCGTCTTATAATTTCATGGCTGTGATCACCATCTGCAGTGATTTTGGAGCCCCCCCCAAAAAAGTCTGACACTGTTTCCACTGTTCCCCCATCTATTTGCAATGAAGTGATGGGATCAGGGGAATGATGCTGAAGCTGAAACTCCAGTACTCTGGCCACCTCATGCGAAGAGTTGACTCATTGAAAGATTCTGATGCTGGGAGGGATTGGGGGCAGGAGGAGAAGGGGACGACAGAGGAAGAGATGGCTGGATGGTATCACTGACTCGATGGACGTGAGTCTGAGTGAACTACGAGAATTGGTGCTGGACAGGGAGGCCTGGTGTGCTGCAATTCATGGGGTCGAAAAGAGTCAGGCACGACTGAGCGACTGCACTGAACTGAACTGAACTGATGGGACCAGATGCCATGATCTTAGTTTTCTGAATGTTGAATTTTAAGCCAACTTTTTCACTCTCCTCTTTTACTTTCATCAAGAGGCTCTTTAGTTCTTCTTCACTTTCTGCCATAAGGGTGGTATCATCTGCATATCTGAGGTTATCGATATTTCTCCTGGCAATCTTAATTCCAACTTCTGCTTCCTCCAGCCCACCATTTCTCATGATATACTCTGCATATAAGTTAAATAAGCAGGGTGACAATATACAGCCTTGACATACTCCTTTTCCTATTTGGAACCAGTCTGTTGTTCCATGTCCAGTTTTAACTGTTGCTTCCTGACCTGCATATAGTTTTCTCAAGAGGCAGATCAGGTGGTCTGGTATTCCCATCTCTGGTTAATTAAATATTCAAATAAAACTGCACAATATTCTCATTCTCTAGAAATGAACAGTTCTTAGAATGTTTATAATTCGTCTTGTTCTGAATATGCATATGAAATTGTTTGGTATTTTAATACTATACTCTGTGTGACTTTTAAACTGCACTTATTTAAGTTACTATTTTTTTCTCACGGCATCATTGTTTAGGTTTATAGCTATGTTTTCATGAATTTCATTCAACAGCGGCCATCTGATATCTCAGGTGTGCTCTCTGCTTTCACTTTGCCTCCTCTTGAAGTATGTCCTTTAAAAGTTTCTTTGAAAAAGGTTTTTTTGTGGTGAATTCTCTGTTCTTGTTCATCTGAAAATGCATTTCATCCTTGCTCTTACAGGTTTTCCTGAATGTAAAATTCTAGATCGATAGTTATTGGCTGTCTGCACTTTGAAGACACTGATTTACTCTATTAGCGTCCAGTGAGTTGAGAAGTCTCCTGGTTTTCAGTTTAATAGTTGCAATAGTAAATGTGAATTTTCAAAAACTCTAGCGGCTTTCAGTATCATCTCTTTGTCTTTGGTAGTCTTTATTTTCACTTATGCTGTTTGACATTCATTCAGTTTCCTGAAATTGAGGACTTATCTTTGAACAATTCTGAAAACTATTAACTGTGATGCATTTTAACATTATTTCTCTCTCCCATTCTTTCACATTTTTTTTTTCTTTGAAATATCTGTTAGGTGATTTTTTGGACATTTTTATCTTCCAGGTCTCTTAAACTCTTTTTTCATGCTTTCCATCTCTCAGTCTCTCTGTTGCATTCTGGATAGTTTCTTCAGATGTGTAATATAATTCATTAACTCTCTCTTAAGCTGTATGCAATCTTCAGTTAAAACTTTCCTTTGGATTTTAATTTTTAATGATTGTACATTTTTTTCATTCTAGCAGTTTCTTTTCTTAGTGTCCCTAACAGTTTCACAGGCATCTATTTTGTAGTTGCTATTATTATCACTATCAGCAGTCATTGTCCCCCTTGCATTAGCACAACTTTATAAATAATGGTGTACATTCCAATGGAAACTCAAAATCCCCTTAGGCTGCCTCTCATTGTTTCTGGCTTTTGTGTGATTTCTGCTTGAGCTGCCTAGAAACTGCTTCTAGAAACTTCCAAACTTGGAGGAAAAGATCATATGACAAGGAAAATCTAGTTTAGAGGCAAGGATTGTCGAGTTCTCTGGGAAAATCTGAGAACTTTAGTAAAGGCATGACAGACACAAGGAAGAAGTGCTTGTTTCAGTCTGATAGATATATCCTGTATTGGGCTGAAAGGTCCATCTCTTACCATTGTGGGAAGCTAGGGAAGTAAAAGCACAGCAGGGCAGCCCAACAGGATCCCTTAAAACAAATCTTATGCGCCTGGTGTATGAAGGCACCTGAGAACTAGAAGCTCAGAAGATTCCTGGGAGAGATCACATCTTTTTCCATCTATCACACACATTCTTTCATAATTACTGAGCATTTTTACAAAGTTTCAGAATACTTGGTCCATCATATCAGTCAAATATCAAAGTCTTAAAGTCTTAAATATTTTTTACAAGCATGATTCAGACAGCAATCTACTCTGGATACAATCTACAGTGGATAAAAATCCAGCCTAAAAACTGATCTCCTTGAAATCCCTCTCATTCAGCTTTAAGTGAGAAGTCCTACTTCTCCCCCATGGAGGTAGGGAGAAAAAAATAATAACACAGAAGCTGGAAAACTTTCCCTCTTGTCTTATCTTCCACTTTGTGATAGCCTTGACCTAAGGATTGAAGAACAATTTGGCAATTCTTCATTTGTGAATGTGAGGGCAGTTGCCTTCTATGTTTTTGTTTGTTTGTTTGTTTGTGTTTATTTCTGTTTATAAAATATTTTGAAATGTCAGCCCAAACTGAGGCAGAAACAGCCCCATTTAAAATAATCTATAGCATCCGAATGTTTATATTCAGTCATATATCTATATTTTTCAAACAATGTGTCCTATACATTATAAGCAATTATATTATTACATTCTAGACATAATAAACACAAAAAGATAGAGTTTTTTAAAAATGATACAGAACAACTATGAACAGAAATTCTCATTTTATTCTTCTATGCCAATTTATTATTTTGTACCTGTTACTTTGCAGATTAAAGCACTGAAAAATAATAAAGGTTTGACTCAATTTGTACATTACCAAAGTTACAAAAATTCTGATAATAAAATAAAAAATGCCATGGGCTTTTTAAAGTTATAATTGATAACAAGAATTAGCTTTCTCCTTTGAGATTCTAGAGAGAGGACTATAAAAAAAAATTCCCTTAGTGAAACAGCTGCAGGCATATTTGGAATCCCACACAAGATGTACTTTCTAGTTATCCACCACCTCTTCAACAGACTCTCAAAGGAATTGTTAAATATGATTGTTTTTCATGGTTTGAGACTTTTTTAAAATGACACAGCATGGGCTGGTAGATGCTTCGATGTTTGTTGCTGGTATATTTCTGAGCTGTGTGATAACAGTTTCATGCTCCAGAAGTTATATCAATGAAAAAACTACACTCTATGATCATATACGAGAACTGCCATCATAGCTGCCTAAAACCATAAAATAGCTTTTCTTAAGAAAGGATTCTGGCCCAGAGAGTAATGTAAAAGTAAAGATTATTCACTGGTTCTTGTCTAGCTAAGCTAAGTGGTTACAGCTACTGTCAAAGTTGCTAATCTATACATTAGGAGAGATTATCAACAATTGATTTACTTTGAAATGTCCTGTTTCATATTCATACCTGTCTTGGTCCATTCAAGCTGCTATAACAAAATGCCAGAGAATGAGTAGTTTATAAACCACAAAAATACATTTATCATAGTTCTGGAGCTGGAAGTCACAGATCAGGGGGCCAGAAAAGTCAAGTGAGGGAGCTTTTCCGGGTTACAGACTCCCAACTTCCATCTGTGTCCTCACATGGCAGAAGAGACTAAGGACCTCTCCAGGGACCCTTTTATAAAGGCACTAATCCCATCCATGAGGGCTCCACCCTCATGATATAAGTGCTCCCAAGGCCCTACCTCCTAATACCATCACACTGGGCATGTAGATTTCAACATATAAATTTTAGGGGGACAAAAACATTCATACCACAGTAGAATCTTCTTTGGGAAAAGTTGACTTGATACTTAAAAAAGGAAATACCAGGGATTAGATGAGCTTTGTACACTCTTCTCTATTTTTTGCTGTCTTTTTTAAAGGATAGCAGAGTAAACTATATCTAAGTGAAAGCAGTGGATGGCCTGTGGGCCAAAGTACTCACCTTTCATACTATTTTTAGGTCATTTAAATTGTATATAGGTTCCCTTGTGGCTTAGCTGGTAAAGAATCTTCCGTCAATACAGGAGACCTGGGTTTGATCTGTAGGTTGGGAAGATCTCCTAGAGAAGGGGAAGACTACCACTCCAGTATTCTGGCCTGGAGAATTTCATACACAAATTTTATACACAAAGCTTAGTTATGGAAATCAGTGGTCCTTCCTCTCTGGCTCCTGATTTAATCTGAAGTTTTCAGTGTGTGCTAAGTTTTAAAGTATTGCTGTTTGCCATCTTTAGTGAGGTTATGAGCTAAAAAGTTGTATACTTCCTCTATGGGCCTTAAATAATATTTGGTTGAACGCCTGTAGGTTCCAGTAAAATATTTCCAACAGATTTCAGCAACTCTGAGTATAATTTACTCTTAAATAGTAATAACTCCTTTGCCATGAAGTCCTTGACTAATACTTGTTAAGACTGGATAAAGTGTCTATCACCTTGCAAGAATAATCATTATCTTCATGTTTAAAATGAGAAAACGGAGGCAGAAGATTTAGGGGATTTGCCAAAAGCAGCATTCTAAGGTAAGAATGAAATCTAAGTATTTCCCAGCCCACTGCTTTAAATCACTGGTTTCCTTTATAGTCATTTTTGTAATTCTGTGTATTGTCCTCACACTTTTTCTTAGGAGAAAGACATGCATTTTCAAAGGAACAGACTGTATTCTTACATTTTTCATACCTTGGAATGCATAGGTGATTTGGTCAGTGAAGATTGAAGGTTTTAAAATTAACCTCATAACTCTGGAGTAAAAGTCAGCAGTTATGATTCAACTCAGATACAGACAATGGGCATCTGATTGTGAAGCCGTACTCCATTCCACCTACTTTCTCATTTCTCCCTTTAGGGTGATTTGTGCAAAAAAGGCAGGGAAAGTCATCATTATCGTTACATTGTTTATGCCCTAATTCCTTTTGAGCAAACTTCCTGCTTCCCCACCCACCTCTCTATGGGTCATTTGAAGCATGTCCAAATTGGAGGAGTTGCACACATTTTTTCCATAGTAGGTAATTCAGCTGAAGGATGGGTGTAGTCAACCCCATAGGGCTCACTTTCTTTCTGCTTCACCCAGGTCCCAGGTGGGCAGTTGTGTCTATCAGGAGAAAATGTTTTGTTTCATGGATGGAAGCTCAGAAAGACACAGCTCAGGGCTATAGACTCAGCTGATCATAAATAGATCAAGAACAAAGAAACAGAATTGGATTAATCCTGGAAAGGAAAGAATTTAAACTGGAACATAAAAAAAAAAAAAATCATTACTATAGAAGAGAAAGTAGGAGTTTACTTCCTCAGCCTTTATCCCTATCATGAATATATACATTTCATTCTATTTTTGTAACCTAGTATAGAAACTTGGCTGAAAATGAAAGACTCTTTAAAAAAAAAAAATCAGTTACTGATTTTGAGGAAGGGTGCAAAAATAGAGGCGAAAAGTAAGCTATACACTGTAGTGAACGTTTGGACATTTGTATATTTTGCACATTTCTTTATGTGTGTCTGAGTTAGACATTATGGATGATACATAGAATTGAAGCGCATGGTTCCTGCTCTGAAAGAGTTGGAGAATACAAAGTATATATGATAATATAATATGGTCACCCTTTGCATGGCTAGAGTACAAACGAAAAGCCTTTAGGGAAATCTGGTATTTGAAACTTCAATATGGAAATGTTATTAAGAGCATCTTCTTGGTATCCAGGTCAGTTTAAAGATCACTTAATTCCTGATCAACTGCTGTTCTGAATATTTTCCATAAGTACATAAGAACCAAGATGCAACAAAATCNGGGAGTTGGTGATGGACAGGGAGGCCTGGCGTGCTGCGATTCATGGGGTCGCAGAGTCGGACACGACTGACTGAACTGAACTGAACTAAAATAGAGAATCAGAAATATTATGTTAAATAGTAAAGAACATATTTTCAAATTAACCCTGGTCTTCCGTATGGCAGGCAGATTCTTTACCATTTGAGCCACCAGGGAAGCTCCAAATAAACGTTACCCTCAAAAAAAAAAAAAAAATATATATATATATATATATATATAAATTATTTCCAGAATCTGGTTGTTCTTCCCATTTTCCCTTAAAATAAAAAAAGAGGGGAGGTAAAACAAGTTTATCCTTTACATAGCTTTTCCACATAGCTAAATGGTAGATAGGCAGCTGACCAAAACTGTCTCAGTAGGGATGCATGAAAACTCATAATTACAACTCAAAATGTAAGCCCGTGGAAAGACTTCATATGTATTCACCATTCTAGAAAACCAGCTCTTTCTAATTTCACTTGGCAGAGTATTTCACATTCTCAGGTTTGAAACTTTTCCTTTTACAGAAATAAGTGGGTCAGCTTTTCAGAGGCTACGAGGCAGTCAAGTTGACCCGCAGAATCTGTTCGATTAGGTCAACCTGAAACTGAAGAGACAGATGAAATGAATTGGAACCAAGTATCATTTCAGCTCTGGAGCATATTGACATCTGTTACAACATCTTATTAAACATCAAACTCCACATGGCGCGTGAAAGAATGCAAGGAAAGAACATTACTACAAAGTGAAAAACCTTTTGGATTTTGTCACAAGTGGATAACATTTAAAACAAACCAGCTGATGTCATGTTTGTATACAGAGAAAATAAAGGTATCAAAATGTAGCAGACAATCTAATACCTTATTTTGGCAATTTTTTTCAAAAGTCACTCTCATCCTTNTGTTACAACATCTTATTAAACATCAAACTCCACATGGCGCGTGAAAGAATGCAAGGAAAGAACATTACTACAAAGTGAAAAACCTTTTGGATTTTGTCACAAGTGGATAACATTTAAAACAAACCAGCTGATGTCATGTTTGTATACAGAGAAAATAAAGGTATCAAAATGTAGCAGACAATCTAATACCTTATTTTGGCAATTTTTTTCAAAAGTCACTCTCATCCTTAATTGTCAGCATGTAGTCCTGTCTTTAGCCCATACAGTTGGTCTGCCTCCTATAGGAAATGACATAATTCCAATAGATGTACAAACACAAAATATTTGCAGCTGAAAAGCATAATATTACCATCCAAAGAAAATTCAGTCACTGGCAGACAGAATATCTTCCCAGGTCCTTCGATTTTTCTTTCCTTTTGACAATTTCACTGCTCAGCAAAGACATGGAGATAGGAAATCAAGGCAAGATTTATTGAAATTTGGCAATAGATCATTATTGCCTAGAAAATCCCTTGAACGGAGGAGCCTGGTAGGCTGCAGTCCATGGGGTCGCTGAGGATCGGACACGACTGAGCGACTTCACTTTGACTTTTCACTTTCATGCGCTGGAGAAGGAAATGGCAACCCACTCCAGTGTTCTTGCCTGGAGAACCCCAGGGACGGGAGAGCCTGGTGGGCTGCCAGCTATGGGATTGCACAGAGTCGGACACGACTGAAGCGACTTAGCAGCAGCAGCATCATTATACTGCAGTGTACATTTCTATTTTCTTTAGACTTGATGTACATGGAAATTTATTTGTAGGAAGACAACCGTCTAATAGAACTGAAGCAAAGATAAAGCTCTGGTCTGTGTAACAGCTAAGAGAGCTCTCTGCAAGGAGTGCTGGAGAATAGGAAACACTTTTACACTGTTAATGGGAATGTAAATTGGTGCAGTCACTATAGAAAACAGCATGAAAATTTCTCAAAAAATTAAAAATAGACTACTGTGTTAGCCATCAGTCTCAAGTCTGGGCTTATATCTGAGCGAAACAAAACCAAAAACTGGAAGAGGCATCTGCCTCCATGTACAGTGTGGCGTTATCGAAAATAGTGGAAATACAGAAACAACCTGAGTGCCCACAAACAGATGAATGGACATATAAAATATGTGTGTATATATATGTATGTATATTTATATAGAAGATTTGTTATAGCCATATATACACACATAGATATAGAGACATAAAAACAAATTATGTGTCCATGAACAGACGACTGGACAAGTAAAATATGTGTATATATACATACATATATATGTATACATATATAAGATTTAGTATATGTGGAGTATTATTCAGTCACAAAAAGAAGGAAATCCTATCATTTGCAACAACATGAATGGACCCGGAGTGCATTATGTTAAGTGAAATAACTCAAAGAAAGAAAGATAAGTACTAAATAATTTCATAATTGAAATCTAAAAGAAATCAGACCTTAGAGAACAAATTGATGGTTGCCCACGTGGGAGGTGGGGAGTGAAGGAAATGAGTGAAAATGGTCAATAGATACAAATTCCCAGTTATAAGACAAGTAAGTCCTGGATGTAATTTCCATCATTGTGATTACAGTTAATATTGCATCAAATATTTGAAAGTTGTTAAGAGAGTTGATCTTAAAAGTTCTCATCACAAGAAGAAATTTGTAACTATGATGGATGTTAACTCAGCTTACTGTGAAATCATTTCACAATAGATACATATAGCAAATCATTCTGTTGGACACCTAAAACTAATATAATGTTATACGTCAGTTATATCTCAACAAAACTGGAAAACATTTAATAATTAGAAAAAAAGGTTTAAAGCTAAGACAAATATCCATCCCACTCACAAGGAGTGCTGTGCTCAGAAATGTAACAAGGTGAAAGTGTTATTCGTTCAGTTGTGTCCAACTCTGTGCAACCTCATAGACTGAAACAGTCCATGGAATTCTCCAGGCCAGAATACTAAAGTGGGTAGCCTTTCCCTTCCCCAGGGGATTTTCCCAACCTAGAGATTGAACCCAGGTCTCCGACCTTGCAGGCGGACTCTTTACCAGCTGAGCCGCAAGGAAGCCCTAGAAACTTATTTAGCAGAACTCCTCTCAGGGACTAGCAGTGGAAAGAAGGAATTCTTGAGCCACTGGTGGTTGAATGTAACTTCCACTTGAGCAGGCTCCATGCCAGTAGTTGATCGCATTTAAAGAACCAAGAATCTGGTTAAATTAGTTGGAAAACAAGGAAAATACTAAATTTATTTTTATACTGAATGTGGTAAGTCTGAACTAAGAGCCAAGAAAATGATGGTGAGGCAAAGTTCCTTATTCTTTTAATTTTCTCTATATAGCTCTCATCTGAAAAAAATTTAAAGAGTGTCACTTAAGAAGCACTCAATTAATTGCTTGCCTATGACTCCCATATGGCTCATACTGGCCCTGGTTACAGAGACAGGTATAGTTTTTTAGTGCATTGCTATGCAAAGTTTTTTTTTTTTTTGTATTGTCATGGAAAATACAGCCGGCATATCAACTAGTGAAGTACAGAGCATTTTTCTGTTCATGAGATTTGACCAGTATTGTATGTAACAGGCAGTTGAGAACAGTGCTAAAGTAGAATGGATTCTTTATATGAACATTCTCTGTGGGGCAGCACTTTTACTATCTAAAATGGGAGTTGGAAAATTAGGCCTGGGTATGACACGCTCAGTTTGCTTGCACCTTCCAAAAGCATAGATAATTGAAACAGCATTTATGATTCTGCAATGTGGAAAAATAAACTTATTCATTGTCTTAAATTAGAGAAACTCAGTTTGACCTGGCAAAAAGTCTGAGGGAGAACATTTAGAAAAAGTCGGCTTTATTAACTACACAGTAGGACAGGGAAGACATGTGGTGGTATAACTTGAAATGAATGCAAATAATTTGTGATTATCATATTTATTATTAAAACAAAAGGCTGCTGCTCAAATGGTATTTGGAGAAAAGCATGTGATCTTTGCTTATGGATGAGTATATGTATACACATATACATACAATCTCACCCAATTTATGTCAGTGTATTTTTTTGACCTGTTTTATGAAGATATTACTTACATATAATACAATTCACCATTTTTAAGTGTAAGGGTCAATTATTTTTAGTAAGTTTCTGGAGTTTCGCCCTGTCACCACAATCCAATTTATTGCAATTTCAGTACCTGGCAAAGGTCCCTCGTGCACATTTAGTTACGCTCCATTCCCACGCCCAGCCCCAGGTAACCACTAAGCTATTTTCTGTCTCAATAGAATTCTTTTTCTGGACATGATGCTGGGCCTATGTCTTCTGTGTCTTGATGCTATTGCTGTTGTTCAGTTGTCCAGTCATGTCTGACTCTTTGTGACCTCACGGACTGTAGCATGCCAGGCCTCCCTGTCCCTCACCATCTCCTGGAGTTTGCCCAAGTTCACGTCCATTGTACCGGTGATGCCATTCAGCCATCTCATCCTCTGACTCTCTCTTCTCTCCTTCAGCTCTCGATCTTTCCCAGCTATTCTTTAATGAGCTACCTTCTGTGTCCTACCTTCAAGTAATTGATTAGGGCAGGGGAGACACCTTCTGATACTTTGGTGAATTCCTGGGTTGGGGCAAGTTTTCTATCGAGTGGAATTACTATGTGGCAAGGTTAGCATTCAAAGAGAGCTCTCCAGATATTTTCTTTAGGAAAGCAGTGTGGTTTCAGTTTGAACTCTGGAATGAAGTATACCTGGGATTAATTCTGAACTCTACTGCTTTCTAGAAGAGGGACCTCAGAAAAGTAACCTCTCTGAAGTACCAGTTTTGTCATATGTAAAAATAGGGATGCTGGAATATGGCAGGTATTCCGTACACAATGTCCATGGCACACTACATATGTGTTCAATAGAAAATTTATAGCCATTTGTTAAAGCTTTCTCATTAAGGAAGAAATAGTAGTGGCGCAAGCTCAGTCATGTCCAACTCTTTGCAACCCCATGGACTGTAGCCTGCCGAGCTCATCTGTCCATGAAATGTTCTAGGCAAAAATATTGGGGTGGGTTGCCATTTCCTATTCCAGGGGATCTTCCCAACCCAGGGATTGAACCCACATTTCTTGCATCTCCTGCACTGGCAGGAGGATTCATTACCACTGTGCCATCATACTCGAAATCTTGACCCTTGTGTGTAACTTTAAAATTTTTCTGCAATTCACTGCTGTGGTGTGCTCAGTCACTCAGAAGCAAACAAGTCACTAGAAATCAAAGAGGAATTAAGAAAGTATTTAGAGACACAAACAGTAATGCCTCTATTTGACCCGCAATTTTGCTTCAGAACACCTATTAGAAAGAAAACACTTCAAATGAAGAAAAGATTTTGAATAGAGAGATTTAGCAAAACATCAATCATACTTGGAACTAACAGGAGATAGCTATTGAGATATTCCTTGAAGGATGAATGGAATTTCAATATGTGGCAAGAAAGGGCATTTCAGGAGAAGTGAACTTCAACTTCATCCATTTATTTATGTTTTCATTCATCAAATATGTGAGTGTGCACTTGTATCATCAGATTTCCCTGGGTTATTCTGGGTTATTCTGAGGTAACATACAATGCAAAAAACCTTACTGACTTATAAAAAATATAAATGTATTTCTTATTCATTGTAATTGCATCTTTCAATCTCTCTCTTTTATCACTTTGCTGCAGCTTTATTCTTCACCACAAGACACAAGATGACAAGGCAGCCTCTATCTGGGACTTGTTAATCTCATGGAAAAAAATACAATTACAGAGCCAGGAACCATACAATATGTCTTGTAGCTTCTGGCCCACACAACTTCTGTTTATATCTCAGTGTTCAATGCAAGTTGTATTATTAGATATGATGTCCAGACTGGGGGCTTGGTAGAGATGGCCAGATAAGATAATAAGAAAATAATATATGAAAGAAAACAGAGGAACATGAAATAAGAAAGAACATTTCTGGTTAGATTGAGAAAGGCCTTGAAAAACATATTCTACAGAGTGGATTTGCTTTTAGAATCAATGGGAAGTAACTAAATAAATGGGAAGTAAAGGTGTGATGTTTAATTTTATTTATAGTCTGGGTTACAGTAACTAGTGATTTAAATAAACAATAATCTACATACTGCTCAGAAGGTATTTTGGAGATGTGGTTAACATCTATAATCAGCTGATTTAAAGCAAAGAGCTTATCCTTGATGATGTGGGTTGACCTCATTCAATCAGTTGGAGAATTAAAGAGCCAAAATTGAGATTTCATAGAGAAGTAGAAACCCTATGTCAAGTCTGCAGCACAGAGATATTGTGCTTATTTGTTGTGTTTATCTTTAATCCATTTTGAGTTTATTTGTTTATACAATGTGAGAAAAGAGTCTAGTTTCACTCTTCCACCTGAAAAGCTGTCCAGTGTTCTCCCCATTGTATATTCTTGTGTCACGGATAAACTGTCCGTATGTCCGTGGATTTATCTCTGGGCTCTCTACTGTGTTCCACTGGTCTATGGGTCTGTTCTTAGGACGATACCATACTGTTTTAATTGCTTTAACTTTGTAGTAGAGTTTGAAGTCCAGGAGCATGCTGTGTCTCGATTTGTTCTTTCTCAAGATTGCTTTGCTTGTTTAGGATCTTTTGTGGCTCCATACTAACGTTAAGATTATTTATTCTAGTTTTAAAAAAAAATGTCATGGGTGTTTTGAAAAGGAATTGAAAACACTGAATATGTAGATTGCTTTGGATAGTATGGATGTTTTAACAATATTAATTCTTTTAACCCATATATGTTAAATATCTTTCCATTTATTTCTGTAATCTTCAAGTTTTTCACCAATGTCTTACAGTTTTCAGAACACAAGTATTTCACCTTATTGGTTTATTCCCAGATCTTTTATTTGTTTTTATGAAATTTTAAATGGGATTGGTTTCCTGATTTCTCTTTCTAACAGTTCATTATTACTGTATAGAAATGCAGTCAATTTTTCTTTTTTTATAATTTTGTTTTTATTTTTTAACTCCTAAAACATTTTGTATAATGGTATAGCTGATTAACAATGTGATAGTTTCTGGTGAACAGTGAAGGGACTCAGCCACACATATACATGTATCCATTCTCTCTTCTGGGAGAGAGTAGATTTTTCTATATTAATTTTGTATCCTGAAATTTTACCAAACTTAATAGTTTTCATAGATTTGGGGTGGCATTTTTCAGGTTTTCTATGTATTTAGTTTCATGTCATTTGGAAATTAAGACAGTTTTATTCTTCCTTTTTATTTTGAAGCTTTTTATTTCTTTTTCTTATCTGATTGCTAAGACTAGGACTTCCAGTACTACTGAAACCATAAAACTCCTGGAAGAAGCATAGGCAGTACATTTTGGAAACTGGTTTTAGCAATAATGTTTTGGATCTGTTTCCTTGAGCAAAGTCAACAGAAGCAAAAATAAACAAATGAGACCACATCAAACTATTGAGACCAAGCTATGAGACCAAAATATATATGCAGTAAGAGAAACCATCAAAACAGAAAAGCAACATACATGAGAGAAGATACTTAAATGACGTGTCTCATAAAGGGGTAATACCCAAAACATGTAAGGAACTCATCCAGCTCAATATAAAAAGCAAAACACATAAACAATCTGGTAAAAAACAGAATGAAGACCTCAAGAGGTATTTTTCCAAAGCAGACACAGAGATGGCCGACAGGCACATGAAAAGAGGTTCATCACTAATTATCAGTGAAATCAAAATCAAAGTCACAATAAGGTATCCCCTCGCATCTGTCAGAATAACATCACCCAAAAGACAAGATGTAACAAGTGTTGGTGAGGATGTGGAGAAAAGGAACCTTCATGCCCCATTGATTGATGGATGCCCCATGTGATAGGTAAATTACAATCTACCCATTGTAAATTGGTAAAGTCACTATGGAAAAGAGTATGGAAGTTCCTCAAAACAATTCAAAATAGAACTACTATATGATCTAGCAATTCTCTCCTGGGTATTTTTTTCAAGAAAACAAAAACGCTAATTCAAAAAGATATGGGCATCCCAATGTTTATTGCAGCATTATTTGCAATGCCCAAGATATGGAAGCAACCAAGTGTCCATTAGCAGATGAACAGATAAACCAGATGTAGTATGTAAGTATCTCCATTGTGTGTGCGTGTATACACACACACACACACACACATGTATATGTGAATATGCATATATGCATAATAGAATAATACTCAACTGTAAAGAAGAATTAAGCCTTGACATTTGCAACAGCATGGATGGACCTAGAAGGTATTCTGTTAAGTGAATTAAATAGCCATAGAGAGACTATCTCTCTATGTGAGAGACTGTCCCACTTATATGTGAAATCTGAAAAACAAATGGACAGATACAACAAAACATAAAAAGATTCATAGATACAGAGAAGAAATTACTGATTGCCAGTGGGAGAATGGGCAAAATGGGTGGGAAGACTTAAAAGATATACATTGCCAGTTATTAAATAAGTAAATCACAGTGATGTCATGGACAAAGAATATAGTCAATAATATTATAACTTTGTATGTATAATCCATAAAATTATTGGATCACCATGTTATATACCTGACACAAACTATAATATTGTAATCAGCTATACTTAAATTAAGAAAATAATACTTCAGTAAGGAAATCCTGCCTGAGTTTCCAGATTGCTGGTCGGCTAAGTTTTGGACTTGTCAGTCTCCACAATTGCCTGAGCCAATTTCTTAAAATAAACCTCTTTAGACATATAGATATAGATGGATTTATAAGTAGAGAGATATTTAACTTACTGGTTCTTTTTCTCTGGGGAACATTTACTCACATGAGAGGATTTTATGATTCATTTTTTATAGACAGAAGATAAATTATAAATTAGAATGGAAAGAATTTGCTAGCTGCTCAGAGATCAGAAAGAGAGGGAAGAGGTAAAGATGAAGTCTTAGAATTTTTTTATTTTGTAAGGTAAATAATATCATTAATTTCATTATTTCTTCAAATTTCTTCAAAGCCCTATGCCTAATTTTGTGATACGTTGCTAATTTGCTAATAACCCTGATTTATTATCCATTACAATGTGCATATATAAAAATGCTTTATAGGATGTAAATTTTGGTTATTTCTATTTATAAATATACTGCTGTTCAATTTCTCATTAATGATTCTAAATTTGTGTTTTCTCAACAGAGCAAAAACAGACGTATCATCTAGGATCCAGATCTAAGCATGAGATCAGGAAGAGCATGACTTTTATTGAAATAACAAACTATTATTATTCGATTTATTCTAAATGCATTAGAGTCTCTCCAAATGAGTAAGAAAATATTAGCAGAATTTATCTTGAGGATTCTCACCATTATCTCAAGAGGGGTTCGAACTCGTCAGATATATCTCAAATGCAGGATTAGGAGAGGAGATATCTGCACTCTAGCCTGTTCTGATCCATTTAATTCTCTTTATCCCAACCCTATTGCCCACCTCTATAACTCTTCAATTTCTCTCACAGTTTCACATGATTCCAATCTATAACTAGGTCAGATATATCGGTAAAATTACTGTCATTTAGTAGTTAAGAATGCATTCACAATATTAGATGAAGTTATAAAAATTGAGAAATGTATTTCTTGCCATACCCTCTGAGATAATTTGTGATGTACTTTGAGTGAGAAAATGTAGTCGGGTGGCTGACCAGGATTTAAAAAAAAAAAAAATGCCAGTAAGTCCATTTTCTTATGGAAAGTATCAACTCAAAACAGTGGGCAAATCTCTTCCTTAGAAATTATCAAACAAAATGAAACAAAGAACCAAAAAAAACAACCAAAATCATATAAGCCATCAAGAAAACACTGGTGTAAACTAACCCCCTAAGCAGCTTGTTCTGCCTTGTTATGAACACCTACTTCCTTTATCCTTGCTATCGGGTTATGTCCAAGCTCCTCAGCATAATTTGTGGGCTATGTCCAAGTTCCTCTGTATATTCCTGGGCCAGGGGCTTTGTAACCTTGTCTCCTCAGTCTATCCTTTCTCCCGCTGTTCAAAACCGGTTGTGGCAATTCCAAATCATTTGTAACTTTTATACAATGTGATTTTAACTTACCACATTCGAGGCTGAAGCAGAGATATTTCTCCCCAAACCTTTCTCATCTCAGTTCTTCTTTTCCATTTTATTGAAGTATAATTGACAAATAAAAATTGTATATGTTTAGGTTGCGCAGTATAATTTTTGAAGAAGCACGTGCATATGATTTAATAGGGCTTCCTTGGTGGCTCAGATGTCAAAGAATCTGCCTGGGATGCGGGAGACCCAGGTTTGATCCTTGAGTCAGGAAAATTCCATAGGGAAGGGCATGGCAACCCACTCTAGTATTCTTGGCTGGAGAATCCCATGGACAGAGGAGCTGGGTGGGCTACAGTCCTTGGCGTCACAAAGAGTAGGGCATGACTGATGACTGATATTTTTACTTTCTTTCATGATTCAATATGCATATTTGTGAAATGATTGCCACAGTCAAATGAACACATCTGTCACCTCACATAGTTCTACTCCCCCCGTTTTTAAATGTGAGAATACTTAAGATTTACTATTCCAGTCTCATTTTATGATAACCTTGCTTTTCTATTTCTTCTGGCCCCAAAGCGTGCAGTCACCCTTAACCACTTTTCTCTCCCCCATCCCATATCTAGTCTGCTTGAAAAGCCTGTTGAATTTGTTTTCCAAATAAATCCAGAATCCAACCATGTGTCATCATCTTGACCATCCTCACCTGAGTCACGTGTCTGAGAGAAAAAATGTATTGTGAGGCCAAAACAAATAAATAAGTCTGAAACTTGGTGAAAAGATCAATTAGGTTGATCCTAGTGATGGCCAGCTTGTTAGTCTGTTCAAGTTGCCAAAATACAATAGCATAGACTGGGTGGCTTTAAACAAGAGAAATTTAACTTCTTGCAGTCCTGGAGGTTCAAGGTTCAAAACCGAGAGTCGGTTTCCGGTGTGGACACCCATCTTCCTTCTGTGTCTTCGAATGGCCCTTCCTCTGTGAACACACACACAGAGTGATCTCTGGTGCCTCTTCCTTTTTCTTATAAGGACACCAGTTCTACAGGTTTAGGGCTTCTTATCATCTCATTTAACCTTAATTGCCTCCTTCAAGGCCCCATTGGGGGTTAGGGATTCAACATATAAATTTGGGAGGACACAATTCAAGCTTTAGTACCTAGAATAATCTCTCACTTGATCTTTGTTATATTAGTTATTTTAGTTTTTAATTTCTGAATAACAAATAATGCATAGTCCAGCCTGTGGGCCTCCCTGGTGGCTCAGCAGTAAAGAATCCGCCCGCAGTGCAGGAGATGTAGGAGTTACAAGTTCGATTGCTGGGTTGGGAAGAGCCCCTGGAAGAGGGAAGGGCAACCCACTCAAATATTCCTGCTGGGAAAATCCCATGGACAGACGAGCTACAGTGCATGGAGTCACAAAGAGTCAAACACAGCTGAAGTGAGGGAACACACGTATAGGTTCAGCCTTGCACTCTGCATAGTGTTGAATTTAACAGCTGTAAACCTAAACTATGCATGGATTTATCGTTCATTAGGATGGATTGCTTAATCGCCCACCACTTGCTGTTTTTTGCACACTTGCTGTCTAGTGTGCAAAGCTGCCAATATCAGGTCACAGGTATAAGCACATTACGTAGTGAATAAGCTTGAAGTATTTAATTTTAGCTGATACTGCATACCTTTCAAAAGAACTAGTATTTTGTCTTATTCCTCTGCATTAAAAAAAAAACCCAAATTACTCTAAACGTCATCTTTCAGTGAACATCATTTATTAAATGTTGTATACTCAGTTTAAATCTAACTGGGTAACTAAACATTAAAGTAAAGGGGGAAAATCTATATCGGTCTAATTTGAATTATATGTTCTTCTCAACAGGCATAATTGCTATTGACTGCCTAAAGCACCGTTGTCTAAGTCATGAATAATCATAAAACATGACAATTGGCACAAGAAGAATGGAATGAAACCCATCAAAAAAAAAAAAAAAAAAGCTAAGCACAACATACCAACAACCTCCCCGCTCCCTTTTCCTCTGCCTAAAAGAATAAAAGCCACACAAAACACAATGACTTTATTACCTGAGAAAATGTGCTACATAATAATCATGAGAAGCCTCATTTATTATAGATAGTATTTCACGTTGGGTTTGACATTTTATTCTGGAATAAACTCCCTCGTTACTAGGTGTGTGTCATAAAGAAGAGAGAAACCCTTCGTTCCTCACTCTCCCCTCTCATTAGCTGAATTCTCCATTCAGAGCTGGTAACACAAATTTTCCTTTAGCAGAATATTTTCCCCAAAGCTCCAGAAGTTGGCAAAATGTCGCAAGTTGAACATTGTGAAGAGGAGCTAAGGTTTAAAGTCAATAAGCCTCTTACTTGTGGGGAAGCTATTACCACTTTGTAGAGTGCGTTGCTAAATGGCCCTGTACTTGGTCTTGGGCACCTTGAGAGCTTCGGGTCCTTGTAGAGTCCCCCACACTAGGTAACATTAAAATAATGTAAGACACATGCCATTTTAATGCCTCGGTCGCTAGTTGAAAAACCCACGGATGAAGCTGAAGGTTAATTTCCTTTAAAGTACAATGTTCATTTTGTGAATAAGCATCCTTATGTAAATATGCGTATACCCAGCCACGCCGTTATTCTGTTTCTCAAGTAGAGTACAAAGCTTAGAAAAGGATTCCTCACCCTCGGTGCTACCCACTTTTGGGAAGGATAATTCTTTGTTATGCGGGGCTGCCCTATGGATGCAGGTATTTGAAGACATCTCTGGCCTCTACCCACTGGATGCCACTAGCTGCCAGTAGCACTCCCTGAGCTGTGACAGTCAAAACTGTCTCTAGACACTGCCAGATGTCACTTGGGGGTGGGAGGGCAAAACTTATACACACACATACACACAAACACACCCCTACCCATGCCTCTGCCCAATCCTGCTCTGGTTGAGAACCACACTCTTTGAGGTTAAGTTCACTGGAAGACGGTAAAAAACAAAAAAATGTAGAGCAAAAGCAAATTCCCTGTTGGAAAAAAAGTGAGATGTATTTTGTCCCACCACGTTTCCCAGTTGGCGCAGAGGTCAAGAATCTGTCTGCCAAGGCAGGAAATGTAGGAGGGGTGGGTTCGACCCCTGGGTCGGGAAGAACCCCTGGAGAAGGCAATGGCAACCCACGCCAGTACTCTTGCCTGGAAAAACCCTTGGACAGTGGAGCCTGGTGGGCTATAGTCCATGGGCTCGTGAAGAGTCAGACACGACTGAGTGACTAAGCACCCAGTGTCCCAGCAGCTATTCGAAATACCTGGAAGAGGCGCTCCAGTATTATGGATCAGCCTTTCTGTGGCTCTCTTGATGGTTCCCATCCATAACACTGTGAAGCCCCTGCGGAACAGTCTGAACAATTTCCTGTGATCAATATTAATTAGTACTTTGACCAAATTAATAGCAATCAAATAAACAAACACATAATTTTGGGGCAGTGCTGGTGAAATGGTATTTTAAAGTTAGCTGCTTATTCCAAAGATGTTCCTGATCAAAAAGAGACCCTTAATACCCAAGAACTGTACATTTCCCACCTTCGTGTTTTCTCATTCTCACAACTTAATCTTGCTGCACTTTGATTATCTGATAAAGTATCTGTCCACCCACTGGGTTGTGCTGTGCAGTCCTGATGAATAGTGAGTGTTTCTCACTTATTTTTACATACTCTAAGCCCAGCATATGGGGGACCATGAAATAAGTGTTGGCTAAATAATGGTTATACTTGCTGGTTTATTTATAAAACATTTATTAAGCAGCTTGATCAGTCAGACCTTGGGAATAGAAAAATGAATCAGTGTTGATGCTTCCTTTGAGAATTCATGGTAGAGTGGAAATGAGAGAAAGCCTAAGAACAGGTACTTAGAATTGAACATGCAAAAAAAAAGTATCAAGGAGCAGAGTAAGCAGTGGTATAACCAGCACCAAACTGGATTTGCTCAGAATTGAGAAAGCCATGGCTAACTTAGCAACTAGGCTTTATTCTGCAACTATGTATTAAAGTTTTTGTTTGCAGAAGGAAATTTTGTATAAAGTTATGACTTGAAGATCAATTTCAATTAGAATAATTAAATATGGAGGAGGAAAAGCTGATTATGCTCTTCTTCCAAGTACTAAAAATTTAGGAGTATTATAGCTAAGTGGAAAGTACAACTCGAGTGAGAGAAAGTCTGGGTTAAGCGTCAGNGAGTCAGACACGACTGAAGCGACTGGGCATGCACGTGGCTGATTTTCAATGTTGTGTTAGTTTCTGGTGTACAGCAAAGTGACTCAGACATATATGTGCACACACACACACACACACACATTCCTTTTCATATTCTTTTCCATTATGATTCATCACAAGATGCTGAGTATAGTTGCTTGTGCTATGCAATAAGACCTGTTGTTTACCCATTATATTAATATATATATTATTTTGCATCTGCTGATTCCAAACTTCCAATCTCACCCTCCCCAACCCCTCTATTGTACACACACAAGTCTGTTCTCTATGTCTGTGAGTCTGTTTCTCTTTCGTAGATCTGTTCATTTGTGTCCTATTTTAGATTACACATGTAAATGATATCATATGGTATCTATCTTTCTCTTTCTGACTTATTTGGCTTAGTATGAGCATCTTTGGGTCCGCCCACCTAGCTGCAAATGGCATTATTTTATCCCTTTTTATGACTGAGTACTGCTCTATTGGGTATATGCACCACATCTTCTTTTTCTGTTCATCTGTCCGTGGATATTTAGGTGGTTTCCATGTCTTGGCTCGTGTATCGATAAAGAGCACTGCTATGAATATAGTAGTGTATGTACCTTTTTGAATGATAGTTTTGTCTGGATATATGCCCTGGAGTGGGACTGCTGGGTCTCCCCGGAGGGCAGAATAAAGGTGAAGTCACATGATGGAGCAGTTACTAGGAACATTTCAAGGAAGAGGCAGTCATATTTTAAGATGGGATTGGTTAAAACATAGCTATCCTGGAGGATCAGAAAAAAAATGAGACATGACAATGGAATTGCATACGGGAAGAACTATCAAGGAAATGCCAGCAGAGAGACTAGTGTCATGCGGAAATATCCAAGACAGGGCAACCGAGTACACACTGACCGTATCCCTGGGACAGACACTCAGCAGCGGGTGCTATTTGAAGCTACAGGCAGTCAATCAGCACCTGGAAAGCTTGATAGAGAGGACACTTACAAGAATCAGAAGAGCCTTTCTAAAGCCAGGTGGGTTATGATTCTGGAAAGACTTCGAAGATGGAAAGGCAAATCAAAAGTTCAGTTACTAAGATTCGGATTGGCAATGACAAAGCTGGATTTTTTGATCTAATCATTATTTCAATTTTGCTGTTATGCCCAGGCATAAGCAAGATAAGGAAACAGGCATGGGACAGACAGGTAAAGCGGGGTTTATGGAATAGCTAATGAACTAGGACCAAGAAGAGCTGGCTCACACTCTTTTTTGATAATTAAAATGCACCTAAAATTGTAATGATTTATTTTTCTAGGCCATATCAAAACATCCCTATCAAAATGTCCCCCTATCAAGATAATCATATTAAAATGTCAGGTACCCCAGCATGGGAACAACGCAGAGACTCTGTTATTACAGTTGAAATAAAGGTTTATGGCTAAAATAGCAGCAATGCTAGCTTAATCCAGAACCTCAAAGTGTTAGCTGGATTAATTTAAATCCCTCCTGCCTAAGTAAGATGGATCTACACACAGGAGCAAAGCTGAACCTCCTGGTGGGCTCCAAACCAAAGGCTCCTGTGATAAGCCAATCGTGGCTATGCCTGTGAGTAAACAACCATTTCCTAAAGCCCAGGAAGAACCTTGGAAAAAGTGCATTTAAGATAAGCCTTGAAGAATAGCAAGAGTTTATCCCCCAAAGGAAACTTTAACAAAAACAGAAAAACAGACAAAAACTGCAATTTATGTGTTCTCAGCTCTGTAGAGTGTAACTTTTAGCTTCAAAGACAAGAAAATGATGCACAAAGAAAATAGAAATTGTTCCCACTGCATTTTTTTGTCTTTAAAAACAACATGACACTAAAATAAAAGGAAGAGTGTTTAATTGTGACAAAATGTTAATAGCCATAGTATATAAAAAGCTCGTATGAATTGGTGAAGACCTTAAAAAATAAATGTGCTTCTGTGGAGCAAAGAAGCTCTCAGGGCTATTTATGTGTCAGAACAGTGCTGAGCTCTGCTGTGAAAGTGGAAGTCGCTCAGTCCTGTCCGACTGCGACCCCTCAGACTGTAATAGTCCATGGAATTCTCCAGGCCAGAATACTGGAGTGGTAGCCTTTCCTTTTCCCAGGGGATCTTCCCAACCCAGGGATCAAACCCAGGTCTTCCGCATTGCAGGCAGATTCTTTACCATCTCAGCCACAAGGGAAGCCCAAGAATACTGGAGTGGGTAGCCTATCCCTTCTCCAGGGGATCTTCCTGACCCAGGAATCGAACCGGGTTCTCCTGCATTGCAGGCGGATTCTTTACGAACTGAGCTATGAGGGAAGCCTGAGATCTACTATAGGATGGAAAACAAGAATGACACGGCCTCTAACCTTTTGAACTTCGTAAATTTAGCCAGAAAATAATACAAACAACAGAAGAAGAAAACGGAATAAACAAAATATGAACAAAATTTACATTTCCTAATACCATATGAAAATTAATGTATTAATAAGATACAGTTGTGTTTCTTTTGAACCAGCAAGTTAGTAGTAAAAATAGTATACTCAGATATATGATTGGTGGCAGTATGAGTTGGTATAAACTTTTTGGAAAACAATTTGTCAATGTACACCAAAAAGCCATAAAAATTTTATGTCTTTGATCTATTTCACTCCTGGAAAGTTATCCAAAGGTAATAAACTCATGGGAGGGTGTTATACATGGAACTATTAATTGCACCATTATTTATAATAGCTAAAATTGCAACATTATTTATAATAGCTAAAATTAGGGGAAAAAAAGTCTAACTATAGATAGAAGAATGGCTAACTGAATTATAGCACATCTGCTGGTTGGAAAATTATGCAACTATTAAAATGAAAATTATGAAGATTACATGGTCAAATGGAAAGGGATTATAACTGGAATGCAAAGATTCATGTAAAATTGACTAGAGAGATGAAAATACATATGCATATATGAAAGTAAAAAAGAAAGGATTATATAAAAATGGAAATAACTGTGAATAGTATTGTGTAGTTTTATTTCTTTTCTTCTTTTAATAAATGAAAAGGGATAGAGATTCTATAGCATATAAGAAAGTATAAGCCAAACCAGATAAAGGAAGTGTATGCTCCCATGTGTGACTGTAAGAGAACCATTCTAGTTTGGTTCAATCATGGGCAATGAGCAGACAGAATAAGATAATTTGTAATGCTACTGAGAGCCTCCAACTCTGGCTCAGGAATTTTAATGTCATCATACAGAAGTAATTAATCAAAAGTATGACTTTATGAAAGCAAATAACAGGAGGAGAATTGTGAGCTGAAAGGTTAATTTGAATTGGAAAAGAAAGAAACTGGAGGCTAGGAGGTGAGATAAAAGTCTTTGCAATGACTGAGATGATTGCAATCAGGATGTGGATATGGGAGATAAAAGACTGAGATAAAGGTGAGGTACTGACTGGGCATGGGCTATTGAAACTCGGTGCCAGGGAGAATGGTGGTGGCATGAACAGATGTAGAAATTGGGAGCACATACAGATTCACCAGGTTCTAATACTAGTGTTGGGATATGTAATTGAAATGTGTCTTCAAATATCTTTTAGCCAGTGAACTGTGACATTTACAATTGAGCAGAGATTCCCTGGTTGAAAAGGTAAGTCAAGCCCCGGTTGCTTGTGGGGAATCTCGCACAGACCTTCAAACGATGGTGGGCATGTCTCTCTTTCAGAAGTGTGCAGTGAAGACCCCTGTTTTAATGTGACTCGGGCTCTGTGGTGCTCCCCACTGCCTTTCTGAATACGCTGTCTCAGTCTTCATGAATTCCAACAATGCTCCCTCCTTTCCTCCCCTGTACTCAGCGCTACTAGTCCTCTGAAGTCTTGATCCTGCATTAACTTTACCCGAGCCAAATGCTGCACCTGTGAGATCTAACCCCAGGATGCTGGGTCGGGCGGGGAGGTTCTCCCAGACCTACAGAGTCAGAGTCTTTGAGAAGAAGGCTTGACATGTGACCAGACCCCTGGAACCCTCTTTCTCATTTTACAGAGGAGGAAATCCAGGCCAAGAGGACACTGGCCAAACTCAGGTCTCCTGACCCCCGGTTCAGTGCTCTTTCTACCCACCACCAACCCCATGACCATCTCTGTGATTGGAAATCAGAACAAACACAGCATATCTGGGGAGCGTTTCCTTTTCTTTTTTCCTTCAATAATAACAAACACGATTGCGCAGTAACTCATAAAATGTTAATTACTCTCCCTGATTTTTAGTTTAAACTCTTAGCTTGAAGCATTAGGCATTTCAACAATAAAAAGTCATTCTCTTTTAAATATACCTTCAATTTTTTATTTCTTATAAATATTAAATTGATATTTCCACTTGTGGTAGAAGTTTGCTAATTTACTGGAAGTTGATTCTATTCCCTGGAAATGTCACTTGGGTGGGCCTGCTGGGCTAAAATGCAAAGTCAAAGTACTGATTTTTGAACCTGGAGTTCTGCGTAGGATTCAACAGCTGTTTGCTTTCTCTAAGGCATTTGAGAATAACTATAGTTTCAAGAGTAATCAGGAAAGACTCCTCTTTGAAAATAGAAGCTCCCCCTAAAGTAGGATTCATGTTTTTAAAACATAAAGAACTTAACTCTGATGAGATGATTACCTATAATTCATATTTTATTGGTAACCCAGCATGGAACGGTCTTTCATCAAATAAAGCTGTAGCATGTGGATAGCTTAAAGCCTAGCACAGGCATTTTATTTCCCAGTTGATTACACAAGGACTTGACCAATGGAGTGTGTGTGAGACATTTTGTTGCAGCCCGGCTTGCACATATTCAGCTCGATTCTCTGAGCCCTCAGATAGGAATTGGAAAGACCGTGTGTTACTAAAGGTGAGGAAAACAGACTCTCACCTTCAAAGGCAAATGGTCCATCAGTTGATAGCAATTTTGAGTACAGGAAAAGCGTCATATACCCTTCCACAGAGAAGCTGAAGAGTCTGATAAAAATTTAGAAAGTAAGATTTAAAGAGATCTGCAATAGTTATGGAAAACAAAATAAAAGAGTTTATCTCTTCTTACAGATAAACCTGCTGCAAAAACAACTTAGAATTCTCTTAAACATCGCTCAATACCAAGGGCAAAGTTCAATCTGTGAATCATCAGGTCATCTCCTGATCCACCTAAGAAATTAATACAATATTTGGGGTTCAAGTAGACATTGCCCTTAATCCAGGGGATGTTGGTCATGATGAATTTATATTTAACAGTGTCTTCTTTGCTTAGACCCAGTACTTCTGAAATTTCAGGGATCATCAGCCCTTTGGACGTCTAGACAAGAAACCAAAGTTGCAAGTAGTGTCCCTCCAGCCACCCCAGGGCTCCAGTGAGATGAGAAATGAGTTGAGTCTGAGAGCAAATGATGTGGGGCTCTGGCTGTCTGCAAGGGTGACAGCAACTACCTGGTTTCTCTCATCTTACACTGAGACTGCAGAGTCCTAGGCGAGATCTACGCAAGACCCCGGTCAGGGACCAGGAGCATCTGTGGAGCTCGAGCTAGAGGGATGGCTGGGGTTCGGGCTCATACACGTGGTGGGCACCAGGAAGTCCTAATTTGTCTTTTGAGAGACAGGACCATGCTACAAACTGGTATTTTGAAAAATCTCCATTGGTGCTTCTACGATGAGACCCCAACCCCTTCCTTCACTTCTGGATACTCTATGAGTGCTTGGTTGCTCGGTTGTGTCCGATTCTTTGAGACCCCATGGACTTTGAGCCCACCAGGCTTTTCTGTCTAAGGAATTCTCCAGACAAGAATACTGAAGTGGGTAGCCATTCCCTTCTCCAGGGGATCTTCCCAACCCAGGGATCCAACCCAGGTCTCCTGCATCTCAGGCGGATTCTTTACTATCTGAGCCCTCTGAGCCACAATAAACAAGAAGAAGATTTTTGGAGGTAAAACTTGTCCTTTAAAGGTCCTTATCTGTCTTGATTGGAGGGTGCATAACCTCTTTTTCCTTGTCACTTAGAACATTAATAAATAAAAGCAGTAAAGTGTCTTTTTATAATCCACTTAGAAAAGTATATATTTCCTCATGAATCACTTTGTTGATAACCAGTTAATGATTTATCATAAGATGAATGGAAACCATGGTTCTCAGTCCTCAGGACAGCTTGGAATCACATGGGTGAGAAACTTTGGGGGTGAACCCCAGATGTAGGGTGTTTTTCAGAAGCACTCTGGGTTAGTTGTTGTTGCAACCAGGGTTGATATCCTCAGCTAAACAGCCTTGACTTTGTGGATTTTCAATTAGTATTGAGTGATTTCTTTATCGCAGCATAGCTTTTGTTATTCAGATTTCCATTCCAATTGGTAAGATTCAGGAAACTGGAAAGTGGAGGGTGGTTGGTGTGGAGGGCATGTGTTTATTCTGTTTAGATGATTCATTGCTGTTATTTAATCTATGGTCACAATCAGACACTTTTGCCTTCAGAGTATATCCCACACCCTCTTCTTTCCCACAGTTGCTGTAGTAACAGTAAATCACCACCTTACTTTAAGGAATACAATTGTGACATAAAATATAAGGTTCACCTCCAGGTGTGCAGATGGCTGGCACCTGGGTGAATGAATGAGAAGCTCCCTTTCTGTCTTTCTCAGTCTATTTGCTACATGCTTTGGTTTGTTCTCCCAACAATTCTCTTTTTTATTAGGGAAATAAGACTGCCTTCTGTGAGATAAACACATACATACTGGATAAAATCAGAGATATTCAACTTCCAGAGCAGAATGAATGACTTAGCTATAACTTGATTCAAATCCTAAGGAGAGGGTGCCCTTGTTTTCACCGCTGGGCAAGTCCCTGTTGCAGAAACAGATGCTCGAGGTTTTGGGGTCCAATGATAAGTTTAATCATGGTTAATAATGATGGTTCATTTATCTTGCAGTAATCTATAATTCAGTATCTTCCTGAAAGCTGCTCTTGCTGGGTAATTTTGTCAGCATCAGCTCGAGGTGCTAAGTACAAGGATGCTCAGTCACAGGGAAGAGGCAACAGGAGCCAAAGGCAAAAGGAAAATAAAGCTTAGAGGGGAGTCATGGCAGAGGGACCAGGTGCCTGCTGATGGTCAGGGATGAGTTTCTGATGGCAGTGATGTTCATGGAGCCAGACTGTCCAGCGAAGTTAAACATTCAGGATGCTGGTGGAGGTGATCATTACTGCCTATGTAGTAAGCTCCACCATCATAACTGCTGCTAGCCAGACCCCAACGAGTGACCAAGTGCTGACTCTAGCTGGACAGTGCCAAATATTTTATCTACCCAGCCTTTTTCCCCCAAAAATATGTACAGGTAGGTGATGTTTACCATACTTAACAGGAGGGGACACTGAGACTCAGAGTGGAAAGTCAGCTCAGAGCTGCATCCCTGCTAAACTGCCCAGGCAGGATTTAAGCCAAGTTCTGTCTGAGATGGGAGCCCAATGCTCTTAATCACCACCATGTATGCTCCAGAGATCTATCTTGTACACACACTGGAATTTTATTGCAGATTTCTTTGAGGAATAAACATGTGACAAATTGCAATATTTGAGATCTGCTGTAACATTCATTACACTGTTTAAGCTGAAGCTTTCAGGAGGCGATTTCCATCTTGTTTTTGGAACAGACTCCCAGACACCGAATTAAAAATGGTTGTCTTCCTTATTGAAGGACACTCCATCAAGTGCTAGGCAGTCAAGGTTTCCTGCAGCCAGATCCGAAAGATAAGTTCTAATGAATTCTCCTAAGACAGCGTTGGAAATTTGTCCTTTTGAGCATTGCACTTGTCAAAGAATTCAGCATACTTAATTGGAATTAAGAGGCTGGATGTAGTACAAAAAACGGCATTTTTAACTGCTGAGTTATATGTCTGCCATTCTATTGGGGTGGAATTTGAAAGCTATCATGGGAGATCATCTTTCTTTTGGTCTTTCTCACTCTTACTGCTGTATTTCCTAGAGATGAACTTTAAAAGCATTTACATTTTGTTTCATTCTGCCCTGAATGTCGGGCACCACTATCACTTAATGTCTGTATTATAAACTTCTGCATGTCTCTTTCTTTTCTCTGTCTTTCTCCATGTTACTTCCTGAATCCCAAGACCTTTACACCATATATACATCACAGTTTTGGTTTATTTTTGGTTTGTTTCATTCTACCCCTATTGTCTTTCTAGACCTTGAAAATTCCTATTATTTTTGGACTTTTAGACTATCACGTTTTGCCTTTTTTTCCCTTCTGCATACATGAAATTGCAATTTCATTCTGATGGCTTTTAAAATGAATTTCATGCTCAGAACAGTCTAGAGTTATTTGGAGATGCCTAGACTATAAGCCCCATGAGGGCAGGGACCACGTGTTGCCCAGCATTGAGGGCTACATATGTGTGGAGTGCATGATCATAACCTACATGTTAGAAATAGTGATTGAATGAATAAGAGCTCCTGAAGTAATACATTGGATCCAAACATAAAATAAGATTGTTTTCATGATAGCTCATCACAACAAAGTTTTTTAAGAAATTTCGAAAGGATTCTAAAATTGTTTTTGAACAATTGGAGTATCATTGGAAGAAGCATTTAGTCTTTAGCCAAGTTATGTTAAAAAGGATGTCATTGCTTCTGATGTGTAAGTTTTGGCTGAATAGTTTTTTGCATAGCAAACTGTTTAAAGAAACCTGTTTAAAAACATTCATCTAATTTATATAATTTGGATATGGAAAAGCTTTCTTTTAAATGTTATTTTTAAGTCTGAATTAATTCAAATGCACAGCAAAGTACAGAAAATAATAAAGACATCCATGGATCAAACAAACCAGGTTTAACAAATATAATTGTGTATCCTTCAACATGATATTATTTGAAGTAATAAAGTGTTTTACATAGCTAAATCTCCTTTGAATTAATTTGCTCATATTCTGAAGCTGGAAAACACATTTTCTCTCTTATTTTGTATTTTTCTTTTTCTGTGAAGCTTATATCAGTTCAGTTCAGTTGCTCAGTTTTGTCTGACTGTTTGCGACCCCATGAACCACAGCACACCAGACTTCCTGTTCATCACCAACTCCCAGAGTCCCCCCAGACCCATGTCCATTGAGTTGGTGAATTCATCCAACCATCTCATCCTCTGTTGTCCCCTTCTCCTCCTGCCCTCAATCTTTCCCAGCATCAGGGTNGAAGCCTGGCTTGGAGAATTTTGAGCATTACTTCACTAGCATGTGAGATGAGTGCGATTGTGCGGTAGTTTGAGCATTCTTTGACATTGCCTTTCTTTGAGATTGGAATGAAAACTGACCTCTTCCAGTCCTGTGGCCACTGCTGAGTTTTCCAAATTTGCTGCCACATGTGTGTGTGTATATATGCAAATATGGGGCTTACCTGGTGGATCAATGGATAGTTGACATTGCACTCTGCTTCCTACTCTTAGGTGACTGCTTTAAAATTGTTGCAGTTTTTAAAGTTATTCTTTTATTTCCCCCCTTGTCTCCTGGTGAATCTCCCTGGTTTCACGGGATCCCATGGAGGATGCTAAACGGAGACAGTGGGGTGTAGCTGAATGCTCCCACACCTCCAACCTTGTGTGTGCCTCACCCATGCTAAACGGCAGCAAATCTCTTCTGTT
The DNA here is from genome assembly GCA_006410615.1 of Neotragus moschatus. NCBI lineage: Eukaryota > Metazoa > Chordata > Mammalia > Artiodactyla > Bovidae > Neotragus > Neotragus moschatus. Next base: position 122,634 of record SJYA01001380.1, on the reverse strand, counting down.
TGACTAGCAGAGTGTAGCTGGCCTGCTGGGCAGCCTGTGAAAGCCCACCACAGGGTACTTTTGTACACTTGGCATTCTCGTTACTGTATTAAGTTGTAGTTAAAAGGCCAGATTCACCAGAATTTCACATGTTCTGCTTCCTGCTAACATATTTGGGAAAGTTTTCCTCTATCTCATTGATTCACTCTTAAAATTAAAAAGGAACGTCTTTGATAATGTCATAAAGCCCTGTACTCAGTACCGAGGCGTGTTGGGTGGGCATGTGAACACTTAAGATCTTTGGGGTCAGCCTCTTCTTGCAAGGCTGAGGCTCTTACTCTCCAGCCCTTGAAGAGCATCCCAGAATCTGCTCAGCCCCTCTGTCTCTACCCTTCCTGATTCTAGCTTAGTGATTCCAGCCAAATCCAGTCTGTGCCAGAATTGCCTCCTGCTGCTCCTTCTGCTTTGAGCTAAGACCTCACCACAGACCCTCTAGTCAGTCTAGGTAACCCTTAGCCCCTGACCATGACTCCTTTAAATTTTCATTTTTCTTGATCCTCAGCTACCTGTAGTGTTCCCCCAAGCAGAGTCACCTTCCTGAGAGAAGTCCGGGCTCTCTTCTCTGTGCCCGAGAGAATGCTGAATAAGAAGACGTTTCCGTTAGATGAAGGGGAAAAGCCTTGTGTTCCCAGATGCTGAGTCCAATCAGCCCTTGTTCTGATTAAACCAATTGCTTGAGAATCGTGCAGACAATTTTTCCCTAGTGCTCTCTGCAGCTATTACTCTAAAAGTACAAACTTCCTAGGAGTGTCTGAGTCTTCCTGAGAGTTCTAAGCTAATGTCTATTTGCAGCCCCAATGCAAATCCGTGGGAAAGAAGCACACCTTAAAGCAAGGTGGGCTCAGTCGTGTCCAACTCTTTGCAACCCCATGGACTATAGCCCATCAGGCTCCTGTGTTGTGGGATTTTCCCGGCAAGAATACTGGAGCGGGTTGCCATTTCCTCCTCCAGGATTATCTTTCTGTCTCAGGGATCAAACCCACGTCTTCAGCATCTCCTGTATTGGTAGGCAGATTCTTTACTGAGCCCCCTGAGAAGAAAAGTGAGAGAGAAGGGGAAAGGGGAGCAACCCAGCGATGACACCCCTGGTCTCTGGACCTTCCTAACATCACGATGGTCCCATTCCTGGGAGCAGGGGCCCTAATGCTAGCTGGATGGAGTTATATTATACTGTGTAAGAGGATCTTGTTCTTACAAAGAGTTGTTCCTTCTCATCAGGGCAGGGCAGTAGGGTGTCCAAAGTCAAAATCTCCTACAAGTTTGTAACCTATAGGGACAGAAGAGCCACAAAGATGGCTCCTTTATCCTCCCTAGGCTTCTTAATTTCGATCCTACAGGAGTGCACTTTGGTTCACATTTACTAGTATTGCACTGTAACCCACTGAGCTAGCCAGCTGCCAGATAAGTTTCACATTTGTTAAGGCAGTGGGTCTTGCCTAGCAGAAAGAAAAAAGAGAGAGAGAGAGAGAGAGAGAAAGGCTTAAAAATAGGCATTACTAGGACAGCTTTCTCAGTGAAAACTGCTTTTAATTGTAAATGGAAAGAAAAAGCCAAACCAGATTTCCCTTGGGGGGGTTGTAACTTGGCTCTATGTGGCCCTATAACCTCACTAAGAATTGGCTGCACATTAGAGTGCAGATTCAAACTTAGGGGAAAAGTTTTCTAAAAGTTTCTTCAAAAGATGGTTATCTCATCACAAAGAAAAATATATTTTTTCTTTTATTTTGTGTCTAAATGAGATGTTGGGTGTTCACTAAACTTGTGGCAATCATTTAATGATGTATGTAAGTCAAATTATTATGCTGTACACCTTAAGTTTACACAGTGTTAAATGTCAATTGTATCTCAATAAAACTAGAAGAAAATGTATTGAAATAATTTTACAACAATTTTAATTTCCAATATTAATGCATAAACCTTGATTATGTGAAAATGTAGTAGAAGGACGTCAAACTCAACCAATCTAAATGTTTCATAATGGAGTGGGCCAGGTAAGACTGATGCCTATAGTTATCTTTTGTTCATTTATCTATCCAGGCGTTTGTTCACTCAAAATTCTTTGGCTGAAACTGACATAGTACCTATTCAAAGGACTTCGTGTAGTAAACGAAAGAAAGGCATGCCAATGAAAACAGAGAGTAGATAAGGAGACTGTACAGAGAGGTTAGGCAGGTTATTCTGAAACACACAGCTGGTCCAGTAGTATAAGGATTCAAACTCAGAGAAGTAGATTACAGAATCTATATTTTTAACCGTTATAAATCTATGCTGCCTCTAGTTGATATATATATATTTAACTCAATGTAATGTTATATATGTTTTCATCTCTTGTTAATTTGCTTCTACACCATCTAAAATATCTTGGAGTCTTCTCATTAAGCCATATCCACAGAATTCATCAACCAATACAGAGCCAGTAACCAAAACTGACACATTAATTATCTCTCTACAGATGGCATGATTTTTAAACAGTGAAGAGCATGTGGGTCTCTAATTGCAGAGAGAAGTCTAAACAAAGCTGGAGGAGCACACGGGAAAGAACGGATGATTCAGACAAGAAGACTTATTGACTTTTGTATTGAAGCTTGGAAGGAAGAGTAAAATGTCACTGAGAAGGAGAGACACAACAGGACCTCCCTGCAGAGGTCACAGCTTGGCCTTTTAGGACCCGATGTCTGGCCTCCTGAACACAGGACCAGTCCACCTAGAGGAGCCACAGGGACCGACAGAAATCTGTGCTGAAGAACAGTGAGGAGAACGGTGATGGTGAATATCATGCCAAGATTATTAATGAGTGTGTCATAGGAGCCAGGATCTACACCTTGCTGAAGTCAAGACAGATTATGTATGTTACTTCTTCTCAGTCCAGGAGCCCTGCCATTCTGTCACAGAAGGCGATTAGATCAGTCTAGACCAGTTCATAACAATGCCAGTGACCCATTCTTCTGTAGGTGTTTTAAAATTGATTTTTGGATGATTAATTATACAGTCTTTTCAGTCGAGAAATTATTAGCCAATAATTCTTTGGGTTCTCTTTCCTTTGCTTTAAAAAAATAGAAGCAATATAGATTATAGTATTTCCTTCTTGGCATCTCACTAGGAATTCTTAAGAATGACAACTATTGGGCGTATGACAACTTTCGCCAATTCTGAGTTCTTACTAAGGGACTGTTAGTAGAATAGATTGTCATTACTGAAGTCAACTATGATCTGGTCTTATCTAAACTAACCTGGCTTCCTGCCCCTCAATTTACAAACTATCATTTCTTGGCCAGTAATAAGTTGCTCAGAACAATTAAAGCTCTCTGTTAAGATTATTAAGATCAATGGTGCCTACCATGATCAGTCAGTGGTGGTTTCATGAGGAAATTTCATGATTCCTATTGATTAACAGGAAAACATCAAAGTATGAGATCTTGCCCTCAGCTATACACGAGGAAACAAATAAGGCAGAAGAGCCAGCAGTAAATTAAATGGGAAATGTGGCATTGAAGGTAACTTGACCATTTACTCAGAAAAGGAGAGGCATGCGAGAGAATTATTTTGAAGCATGGAGACCTATAAGACCACTGATAAGTCAGATAATAAGGAGTTATTTATTTATGCAAATTATCTGAGCAATAAACTAGCTATAACCAGGAACTTCATCTCCTGTTGATCACCGATGTTGCTACTGAAGATATTTGAAGTAGATACCTAGAAGGATTGTGATAGGTTAAGAGCTAAGTGTTTAGGTAAATTTTCTAAACTGTTAGTATTCCCAAAGTTGACATTCTTGGACAACTATTTTGGGACGAGTTTGAAAGAGTGGGACGTAATCATTTGTTATTTTGATTCAGTCCTGTTTTGAACAATGTAGATGTTTAGATTTGTGTGTGGAAATAAGTTTCTGGACAAGTAAATTGGTCTAGTCAACTGTATCGTATCATAGTTTGACTCGTATCATAGTTTACTTGTTGTAGGACCCAAAAACAGACCTCAAGGATCCCAAATCCTAGAACTCTAGGAGGATACTTCATCCGTGAAATCAAGCTTTGACCAATCTCGAAGTATGCTGGAGTTGTTACCAACTAATTGTACCTTGTGAACAGGCAAGCTATTTGTCAGAATCTCCAAAAGACTATTTGCCCATTGGCAGCTGGGTTTGAAGATCCTAGAGCTTTCAGATCATTCATCTTGTGGGTTCCTTGTGGAAACTTACAGGTGAAAGGAGCTTGGTCCTGAATCTGGGAGTATACCTCTGGGATGCCCTGCTCTGCACAACTATTTGTACCCAAGTAGGTTCTCCTAACATTTCCTAATATTAAAGGAATTTGTGTTTTCTGCTTGGGTTTGTGAGTGGCTTTCTGCTAACGTTTTGTGTAGTGATCAAGAGTATAGGATCTGGGTTAGGTTATCTGGATTTGAAACTGGTTCCATCACTTTTTATTTATAGGATCTGGGGCTCATTACTTAACTTCTGGAGGATTTCCTTGTATATAACATGAGGATAATCCTAGTACCTATCATACAAGATCCTTGTGGAAATTAAATGAAATACATAAATATGTTTAGAATGAATGGGCCAGGCACAAGGAAATGCATACTATTTTCTCCATAATGACCACCACTTTGAAAATAACCACCCATTGATTATGTATTACGGGAATTAAAAGTAAATATAAGACTCCTAGTATGCACACAATAAAATGCATATTAAATTATGAGAGCTATACGTTGAGCCTGATATAGACACCAGTTTCTCCTTCACTT